>FN648527.1:22532-52304 GCA_000310025.1 Ectocarpus siliculosus
ACACTCCACTACGACTCTCTGACTGGGTGGACTTACGCTTTGCTGGGGAGCTACGGGAGAGGGCGTTCATGTTGTGTTGCATCTGAAGGTCGACGCGGGAATGAGAGGAGGAGAGGATGTCGAAAGCGAGAGTGACCGGGATGTATGTGCACTCTTTCATTCATTCTGCATTGACTAACTTCTGACTAACTTCCAGCAGATATTCGAACTTCTGGCACACCTCCAGCAGTTATCCCATGAAATGTGCACTCTTTCATTCACCCTGCATAGATAGTTATCTTGTGACTAAACTTCCACCAATTGTTCTAACTTCCGACTATTGTAACTTCCACCAATTATTCCATGAAACGGTGTGATATCACGAAAAGTTGATCTCTGTATATATACATACGATGTAGCGTAGTCTACAGCAGCACCTTCAATACAACAACAGTGTTTGTGTGTGTACTCGGCAGGATACAATTCTCCGAGATCTCCGAGGGCGTTACGCAGATGAGATAGATATGGGTATGATAGACAGACTTGGTGCAGCAGGCTTTGCCTCTTCTTGCTCACGTCTGTCACTCGTTAAACTCTCTAATAATCAAGGAACTTGCGTCACTCCTTTGTGCAACACGCTCTCGACAAGAGCCCGCGAGCGTGATAACATAGTACACGCGCCGACACCCCAAACTCGATATCGTGGAGTCAGCTGACGTCGGTAGGGAAAGGTTTGGGAGGTAGGCACCGGAATACAAGGACAGCAGCAGCAGGGCGGTTTTTGCTCGCGCTCGTCAAGGAGATCCAGGGAACAGGGTTTGGAATACAAGGGCAGCAGCTGCAGGGCGGTTTTTGCCTGCGCGTGCCAAGGAGATCCAGGGAAAACATTTGGAACACAAGGGCAGCAGCGGCCGGGCGGTTATTGCCAGCGCGCGTCAAGGAGATCCAGCTACAAAACAATACTGCAGTAGGCAAGAGACACATTGTGCCGCGTTTTATTTTTTTTGCGGCGTAATTTGGCGGAGGAAGAGAAGAGATGGTGAGGGAGAAGGACATGACGGAGAGGGAATATGGGCATCTATCGGAGAAGAATGATGCACCGGCAAGAGTAATGGCTGCCGGGAGAACGTCTACCTGGGCAGCTGGTGGAGCTGGTCTCGGTACACAACGGGTGAGCATGATGAATGACGGAAATTGTGCGTTGAGCGGCTACAGCAGCAGTCGCATACCGCCCAAAATCCCGAAAGATTCGGCGAAGGCCGTGAACTGGCTGCGGAGATTGCGGATTTTCCTGGCTAGCGAGGGTTTGGAGCAGACGCTTGAAGACACCTATCCCACTGGCTATGTTCCTGTCATCAGCTGTTTGGATTGCGTATATCTGAACCGGGTTCATGGTGCGGCGCTCGTTACGGCACACAAGCGGGCGTGGGGATATCTGTTGGAAGCAACCTGCGGCACGGACATTGAAGAACGGTTGGCTGCTTGTGACTGCGTCCCTGAGGCGTGGAGGGTGATCCGCGAATGGGTTTTGCCTACTTTCGACGCCGAGAAGACATTGCTTGTGCGACGGTTGGAGGCAGTTGAGATGTCCCCTGGCGAGAACCCGAAGCTTTTCTTTGCCAGAGTTGATGGCATCATCAACATCATGCGAGCTGTCGGCATTGAAAAATCCGAGCGGGAAATCGTCCACATCATTGTTCGCCAGCTTTCGCCCGAGTACGATGTCGAACGCAAGTCTATCCTGGCCGACCCCACCATTCCCCGAGCGAAAGTGGAAAAAGTTGTTCGCACGGCATACGCTAACAACGTCGAGATCAAGGAATTGGGCAAATCGAAGGCGGTCGGTGGTTTGGGGTGCGGTCATGGTGGCGTCGGTCAGAAGGGGAAACAACGGCGGCGGCAGCAGCAGCAGCAGCAACAACAGTGGGTTCATCCACAACCACCACCTGTACACCACCCACCTCCTAATTTCCCGACGTGGGGATCTGGGGGGCTCTATGACTGTGGGCGCAACGCCGTGTACCCGCAAGAGGAGTCAGCTCCGCCGCCAGGCGCTCCGATGGGTGCCGTTCATCAGTGCGTGAGGTGCGGGAGGCATGGACACTCACTCGGCGACTGCAATGCGCCACGACGCTTTGAAGGCCACTGCACTGCCTGCGGTGAGTATGGTCATCGGCGCCGCATGTGTTGCACAACCGGCCGCATGCAACAGCACGTGCATGTCGGTGATGGAGAGGGTCTCAACGCGAGTGGCAACGACACTATGCCGTACCAGCAGCGGAAGCGACGACGCTGGAGGAGGCACAGGCACAGGCGTCAGCCGGAGTCGCTCCTCCCCTTTGCAGATGGAGCGGTGGCATGGGGCACAGCAACTGCTGTGGGAGCGGCAACCGGTGGTGGTGGTTTCCCCGCTACGGTGGCGGGGGGAACGGCCGCGGCGCAGGCACTCGCGGCTGGAGCGGCGGCATCGGAGGCAGCAACGGCGGCGAGAGCGGGGACCCCCGGCAACAGAGTCTTCCCCGCGGCGGCGGCAGGGGGAACGGCCGGGGAGCAGGCACTTGCTGTTGAAGCGACGGTATCAGTGGTGCCACCGGCGGCGGCACCGGCGACGGATGAACTCGAAAGCATGAAAGAAGAGCTTGCTGACATACGGAGGCAATGGGGGGAATTGGCGGCCAAGAAACCGGCACTGCATGTGCAGCCGGGCCCACCACTTGTGTCGTCAGCAGGCGTGGCTTCAGCAGCGGAAACAACGGTGGGGACGACGACAGTTATTGGTGTTTTCCCCGGCTCGTCGATCGGGGGAACGGCCGGGACGCCGTCAGCTGCAGGAACGGTGGCACTGGAGGTTTCTTCGACCTGCGGCCAGATACTCCCCGCCGTATCAACTAGGGGGGCGATCGCAGTGCCCACATCAGCAGCTACACCGGCACCAGCAGCGCAAGAAGCGGAGGACGCGTGCGATGAGGATGGCTGTTGGTTGGACAATGGCGACGAAGGCGGCAACAGCAACGGCGGCAGCGGCGACGGCAGGTTCGTGGCGTTGTCTGCGGGTGCGGGTGCGGGCGCGGGGCATCCCGGCGCCAATCCGACCGTGTACAATGGTATCTGCGTGGTGCGGGACGATGGGGGGTAATGCCATGGCTGGACATTCGATCGTGGCTGGAAGGGTGCGGCATGAATTGAGAGGCTACGTGTTCGGGGGCTACCGTGCGAGATGACCGGTGGTTGCACCATGAGTCTACGCGCGATTCAGGCACGTTCGTGAGAATTATGTTTATTTGGCTTTCTATTTTCTGGGTCGATTTTGTTTGTTGAAAGCCATGAGTTTGAGAACTGCGTCGACGTAGGCTGTTGTGTTGCGATGCGCACGAACGAACGTGGTGTTTATGGTCTGTGGTACATGTGTTATTCATTTGTCAAGGATATGGTTTGCATAGTCTAGGACTTCACCGCGCCGAATGGTGCAGTTGATGTTGTTGGGTCACTGCTAAATTAGCACTGCTGTCGAAAATCATGGGGGGGGATGAATGTGATGCTGAGATGCCATGATCTTCGCCGCAGTACAAGCAGAGTTCTAGCGGACGTTCGGGTTTGATTGTTCATTTTGTTCACGTTTTCCGCGTTTTACCTGCGGAAAATGAGGAGAAGTCCTCCGTTGTTGTTTGTTTGCGATTCCGCTTTTACCTGCGGAGTTTGAGGCAACTTCGTCCTCAATTCTTGTTTGTTTGCGATTCCGCGTTTACCTGCGGAGTTTGAGGCAACTTCATGATACTTGTCTGATTCCTCGTTGCTAGGATAAGAAATACATTTCTTGTTTATTCGCGATTCCGCGTTTTTCCCGCCGAGATCGGACGTAACATCATGATATTCGTTTGATTTCTCGTTGTTTGGATCCGAGAGTAGTTGCAGCAGGGGGGCTGTTAAGCTGCTGTGTTTTGAGAGATGATGCAGCAGGGGGGCTGTTAAGCTTTTATGTTTTGGAAGATACTGCAGCAGGGGGGCTGCTAAGAAATCCATGCCTCGATGTTTGAGAAACGGCATAATTGGCGAAAGTTTCCTCTGGCGTCTTCGAACGCCAGGTTTTTAACGTTTGTCTATTTGTGCCGCATGTATTTGGTATTGATGACTGTTCTGAACGATGTATTGGAGGAAGGATTTGACATATTTTGGTAAGACATGGTTGAGGCCTATGTGCTTCCGAAGCTTATTTCAAATTGGTCAATGAGTTGAAACACAGTTTTGTGCGAGGATTTTGTTCGAGGTATTTGTTGACGCGTTTTGCCAGAGTTGTCCGTCCAGAGTCTTTATGACGTGGCTCTGATGTAATGTTGATCTTTGCTGAGTATTCTTCCAAAGATAATTCTTTGTGTTTGACTGCTTGAGAATGTCGTGACGACGTTTGCTCGAGAGGGGTGCTTGTTAAGACTCTTAGTGAAGTTCCATAGTCGTAGGAGGAGTAGTAACCTGAAACTTGAATATTCGATAGATCCGGGAGTTGACATGATTTGTGGATACGAAAGATGAATGGTTTTTAGATTTGTTGCCGTTTTACCTGGCTATATGTACGGAGGATCTCGTAGATCGTATCTCGTTCCGAGTAGGGGGGCTGTTTGTGTGTGTACTCGGCAGGATACAATTCTCCGAGATCTCCGAGGGGGTTACGCAGATGAGATAGATATGGGTGTGATAGACAGACTTGGTGCAGCAGGCTTTGCCTCTTCTTGCTCACGTCTGTCACTCGTTAAACTCTCTAATAACCAAGGAACTTGAGTCACTCCTTTGTGCAACACGCTCTCGACAAGATCCCGCGAGCGTGATAACATAGTACACGCGCCGACACCCCAAACAAACAGCAGTACAACAACAACAACAGCAGTGTTCACAGTATTGATGATGCCGTGAGATTTGCGTGCGTGCATGTTCAAGCTCAAAACAGAGCAAGTAAAGTCTAAGTTGTGGCATACCACAACAACAACGATCAATCTACATTTGTCAAATCTTCCTTGCTACATACAGCTGCAGAATATTAGGAACAATAAAAACACACATGGAAAGATGCAGAATATGTGCAACTTGGAGGGTGTGTGCGGCATATACGTAGTACGTACGTAACCTCCGTGCGGTGACAATACACGATGCACATACATACTTACTCCAGTTCGCGTTGCTTCCGCTAGAGAAGAAGGCGACAGGATGCATGCATGCACTACTACTACTGTACCTACCTACAACGCATACCATTTTAGTACGGACAGTCTGTCGATATCTATCTACAGATGAGACCACGCGGCAAAAAAAAGTCTGTGCTAGGTATTTGCTTGTAGACTATGCTTGTACTTCAAGTATGTGTCATGATTTATGAGTTGACGTTCTCCGAAATCTCATCCAATGAGCTGCGTGATTCTTTAGAGATCACAGTCCCTTGATGTCCCTTGCGTAGACTCGCCCGGATGCACGATATTTAGCCGTACTTTACGGTGCTGAAACTCGGCTCGCCCTTGGAGTCTAGAGCTCGCGACAGGGGCGCTGTGGTCTCGAGAGTGGCACGCCCACGTCGGCGAAGACGGCCCAAAAAATTGTTTGAACCCCATTTAAAAACAAATAAAACCGACTTGCCGCACCGCAACGTCTAGCCCAATGACTGAAAAAGTGGTTGCGTGCATTCACCGTGCTGTAACTCTACTCGCCTTTGGAGTTTCGAGCTCCCGACAGGGGCGATGCAATCCAGACACTGGCCCGTTGCAGCGGGCAACAACCGGCGAAAAAAAAAGTATCAAGGCGACCGCGAACTGATGCACCGCAAAAAAACGTCTTGCTTTTTGAGTGCAACAATGATTGAACGCTTGCGTCTCAGGCCTCCGACATAATTGTAGTTAAGTCTATACTTACAGGATGGTCGTCGTGACGTGATACATATACTGTTATTAGTATGCGAAAAAAAAAAAAAAAAGACGGCTCGATTTTTGTATTTCTACAGCAGTATGGACCAGACGCCGACTGTACATAGAAGTCGTACGAGTGTCGACTAAGTGGTGCTGTTACATCATCGTCCACGCACTTCTGCCAGGGCTGGTTTGTTGATTGGAATCTTGTAGGTCGAGATACAGTAGTGGGATTCTCGGGTTGTGGAGGCAAAAGTGAACCAGAGCAAACAAATTCACGAATAGCTCGATTACTGCTCTGTTTTTGCAACAGCAGTATGGACTAGACGCCGAACGACGTCCGTCCGTGTACTACCGCAACGACCTAACTGGACGGGATACTTCCTGCTACGGGGAACCATAGTTAGTACAATGCGATGCAAACATCCGTTCGTGTGTCGCGCGGCTGCCGCATGTGTCGACGACAGGTACACGTAAAACTCTCGCCATGTTGTCGTTACCGCGCAGGAGGACCCCTCGGAGATGTTCCACATGGTGCTACAACGACAGCAGTACTACTAGCTGTACATAGATGTCGTAGGAGAGTGGAGTTGTGCTGTCACGGCATCTCCCACGCACTCTCCTGCCGGTGCTTGTGTCGATTGGAGTCTTGTAGGCCGAAATACAAGGTTGCGCTCCCGGGTTGTGGAAGCAAACCTGCCTGCAACAACAACAGAGAAGGCGGTGTTCTATTTACTACAGTATCCCGCTCAACTTTGTTTTTTTGCGGCATGTGGTTGCATATTTCTTTGCCACTGCCGGTAAAGACCGCTGGATCTTTACGCAGTCCATCTTTCGCATTTATTATTTTTCCCCGAACGACGCAGGACGGGTCGACCTTCATCATTGTTGTTGTTGTTGTCTCCACATTTAAAACCCGTTCCGATCTCTCTCTATCCAGTACCTTCATATGTCCGTACTAATCCAACACTTGACGCTGTCGATTCCCGTGGTCACAGGCTAACTTACCCTAAAAAGGTACGCTTAAAACAAAAATGGCCCCGAGGGGTCCGCAAGTAAATAGAATTAAGGAATAATAAAATAAATAGGAATCAACGACAGATAGATATTCTGGAGTTCTCCGCTCCCTCTGCCGGCTATGCGAGGTAACAACTGAGACTAGGAGTCAGCATCACGGGCCAGAGAGAAAGAGGTACACCCCCTTGGTTCAATCTTGGTGCTTCACACGCAAGCAGAGACAGACAAGGCCATCTGAAACAAAAAAAATGAGAGAAAAAAGAGTGACAAAGAGAAAAAAGAGCGACAAAGAGAAAAAATATAGTCTATGGAAACAGGAAGAAAAGAGAAAAAAAGAAAAGGAAAAAGGAAACGAAAACGAAAAAGAGCGAGGACAAAAAGAGACCAGACCGAAAATAACAAGAAATAAGAGACAGAAAAAGGCACACGGTGGAGACACCACTGTAACGAACGAACAGCAAACACACGAACACCGCCACCAACCAGCGATACATTGTAATGGTACGTCGTCACTAGTGGGGAGTTGGTGCAATGGTGCAGATTTGGGGGGGGGGATTGGCTAAAAGAAATTCAATCCGGCACGTATCACGCCACTCGGTCCGTCTCTTCTCGTGTACTCTTCCCTCGCCGTCTCATCATGCCTACCTTCGACTTTCTTATCGACCAGACGCCGACTGTACATAGTGGTAGGAGTGTGGAATTGCTGTGCTGTGACGGCATCTTCCATGTACCCACTCCTCCCACCCGTCCGTGCTGGTGGGTCGATGGGAGTCTTGTACGTCGGTATACAGCAGTGAAATTCTCGGGTTCTTTATGGAAGCAAGTTTGCCTGCAACAGCGAGAGCAAAAAAATCATGCATGCATATAGCTCGACCACTGTTTGTTGATGCTTCACAGCAGTGTTGTTGTTGTTGTTGTCTTCACATTAACAACCGTTCCGATCTCTCCCTACCCAGTACCTTCGTATGTCCGTACTTATCCGACACTCGACGCGGTCGATTCCCGTGGTCACAGGTTAACCTACCCTAAAAAGGTACACTCAAATAAACTGGTCTCGAGGGGTCCGCAAGTCAATAGGAATCAACGACAGATATTCTGGAATCCTCCACTTCCTCTTCGCGCTTTGCGAGGTATCAACTGAGACTAGCAGTCACAATCTATCATGGGCCGGAGAGAAAGAGGTACACCCCCTTGGTTCAATCTTGGTACTTCACAACGCAAGCAGAGACAAGGCCATCTGGCACAGAAAAAGAGAGACAAAAGAGAGAAAAAATATAGAAAAAAGAGAAAAAAAGGAGTGTGGACCAGACGCCGGGCGACGTCCGCCTACTACGGCAGGCAACGACCATGGCTGGATGGGATACCTCCTGCGACGGCGAGCCATACTGCTACACAGGCTGGAGGTCGAACCCCCTTGTGGAGAAAATACCCCTCCCCCCCCCACCTTGCCAAGGTGGATGTGCCTCATTTTCCTGAATTTTGTACCTTGACAATCTCGGCCGTGCGGCAACCTTGGGAGTCACCACGCAAAGGGGTAAAACATCCAAAGGTTATCACAATGCAGGCAACACGCTACCTTGGCAATCTCGGCGGTGCGGCAACCTTGGGACTCACCACGCCAAGGGGTAAAACATCCAAAGGTCATCACAATGCCGGCAACACGCTACCTTGGCAATCTCGGCGGTGCGGCATCCTTGGGAGTAACATCGCCAAGGGGTAAAAAATACGAAGGTCATTGCAATGCCGGCAGCACGATACCTTGGCAATCTCGGCGGTGCGGCAACCTTGGGAGTCATCTCGCCAAGGGGAAAAAAATCCGAAAAAATCCAAAGGTCATTGCAATACCGGCAACACCCAACCTTGGCAATCTCGGCGGTGCGGCAACCTTGGAAGTCATCTCGCCAAGGGGCAAAAAATCCAAAGGTCATATGCCGGATATAACACGCGACCTTGACAATCTCCTTGTGTGTACGGGAAAGAGGAGATCATTGATTGGTGGTGTAGAATATTTGTATACCGTTAACGGGTTTTTTGTTGTTAGGCCGCTCACTCTGCTGCGATCCTCACCCTGAGTCGTTTGCACAACTTCCATCCACACCCTACAGAGCTGACCTGACTGACCTGTTCGACATCAAGAAGAAGCAGAGCACACATTCATAATCTGTGCGTGTGTGTGCACATCAGGTACGAGTCGTATTGTGTGTCGTGTGCTATACAAAAGTTGATGGATGTTTTCCCGCGCGCACCGCGCACCACACTTACTTACTGCTGTACGCGAGACACAGATACAAGTAGCAGACACCATCACCCGTATCACTACACAACCCGACAACAACACGTCCGTATAATGTAAATTTAGAGCAGAAGAAAGATGTTGATGGGGAGGAGGTAATGTGGAGGCATTAATAAAGTGAAAGTTTATCTGAGCATCAAAAATTCGTTTAGCTGCGATGATTTCTTCGACACGGAATACATAGTTCTCAAAATGTTGTTGGAGGTCGAATATGCCGTGATAAGCACGTCCATGCAAGGTGAGCATTGAAGGGGCTGGCGGTTCAGTCCATGCCTTTTATTGAATACAGCCTGCGCCTAATGCAGTAAATCCGAAAAGCCCGTTGTATCGTGATATCACACCGTTTCATGGAATAATTGGTGGAAGTTAGTCAGAAGTTAATGAATTTAGTAGTTTCAAACAGCGCCATAAGATGGTGGGGGATAAATTGGAGAGGATGGATACACGACTTGCCTTTGTTACAACAATTTAATCCCTTTTCTTCTTTCCAAAGTATAGCATTGCAGTGAGAACATGTGATATTTTGCGGATCATCCAAGTCCGTGTGTTTTAGCTCAAAAGGTGCCGAGAGGAAGTCGAATGTTTGCGAGTCAATGTCTTGCACTCCAAGGCAGATTTGGTTATTAGCATCACCGCGATGGCTGTCTAGACTGGGTGCCGGTAACCTTGGTGCACGACTCCTCATTTGGCTAAAATGTTGACGCATCCTATCGAGTTCAGGGTCTGAGTCGTGTGGTGTGTTGTTTGCATTGCGACGTCTACATTCCGCTAAGATTTCAGCTTGCGCGTTATCCGGACAGGTTTGTGGTGTTCGAGTTTCAGGCGTCGTTCGGGGTTGGGTGAGCGATCTTCGTTGGGTATTTCGACGAGCTGAAGGTGTTCGTCGATTTGGAGTTTTTTGTACGTTCCTCGAGGGAGTGTTACTCTCGCTGGGGGTGTGGATTGTGACGTGCAGTATGTGATCGTGTTTGGCGATTGTGAGATGCGGCTGCTGAACGAGTTACCCAATGAATTGGCGTCAGCCGATATCGATGATTGTCAGACATGGGGTGACATCTTTACTCTATTGATAGTTGGCGAAAGCCAGTTCCAGGTGGCAACAATGTGCCTTGAATTTCTTGAGACGTTTACTTTTTTTTGAAATGGAAACACGCGTCTTACTTTAGAGGTCGGCGTGGGTAGTTCCCAGGTCGCGGTGCTCGTCGGTCTTGTTGAGGATCTCGTTGATGGTCTGGTCCCACAGGTGGCGGGCGCACTCGTAGTGAAGCGGCGGGGAGTCTCAATCCTTGATGATCAGGTCGTCCTCGACGATGTCGCACGACGGCAACGTCTTCCTCGTTAGTCGCTGCGTCGGGACACTTTTGCAGTGGATATCGGATGGGTGACAGGGAAAAATATAAGGAAAAAAATTCACATGGTTTTACATTATAAAAAAATGATATTTTTGTTTATGACGTCGACGGTTGAACTCCGTGCACTGACAGGGGAAAATATAAGGAACATAGTCTATGTCACATGGTCTCCTCATGCTAAAAAATGTTGTTTTTTTATGACGTCGACCGGTGAACACGGTGTACTTTTGTGACATATGGGCAACTAATTTTCAGCAGCAACAATCGGATGCATTCGCGCACCCATATCAAGGTAACAACGCACACACACGACTGGTCACCACACAATCACGTTCCGATGTAAACGGGTGTACACATGATTTACCCCGATAAGGCTGGCGGGGGCGACGGTGACGTGCATGAACTTCTTGCCGTCCGAAGACTTGGCACCAGCGCAAAGACGCCACACCGCGTGGATAATATTCCACTCTGACAATAACAGCAAGCAAAGGGCAATGTTGTGGAGAGATTTAGCGGTTGCGGTTGCGATGCAGTTTCATGCCAGGCCTTCATGCAACACCTGAACAACATTCAGGCACACATCAGGCGGAAACTACTTGATACAATCAAAGAGAGAACTTTCCTTTACCTTTGTAGCCGCGGCTGTTGACCTGGTCGGTTGGGATCCCGAGCGAAGGAGTACCTCCCATCGGCGCGAGGAAGAGCTGGCACGGCTTGGGGTACGTTGTCGACGGGGTAAGGATGGTGCACGATACGCCACAACTGTCCGCGTCGCGGTTGTTGGTACGGTCGCAAGGGGCCAACTTGCCTTTACCGTCGCGCTTGTTTATGAGCTTGAGGTGACCGCCGTCGCAGTCGGGCCCGGGGCAAGGCCAGTTGGGGTCGCCCTGTTGTACAGGGCGGCGGTACACTCCACTACGACTCGCTGACTGGGTGGACTTACGCTTTGCTGGGGAGCTACGGGAGAGGGCGTTCGTTGATGTTGTGTTGCAGCTGAAGGTCGACGCGGGAATGAGAGGAGAGGATGTCGAAAGTGAGAGTGACCGGGATGTACATTGTGCACTCTTTCATTCACTCTGCATGGACTAACTTCTGACTAACTTCCAGCAGATATTCTAACTTCTGACAACGCCTGCAGCAGTTATCCCATGAAATGTGCACTTTTTCATTCACTCTGCATAGATTATCTTGTGACTAAACTTCCAACAATTATTATTCTAACTTACGACTATTGTAACTTCCACCAATTATTTGTGATATCACGAAAAGTTGATCCAAGTATATATACATACGACGTAGCGCAGTCTACAGCAGCACCTTCAATACAACAACAGCAGTACAACAACAACAGCAATGTTCAGAGTATTACAGAAGACATATGCCTACAACCTAGCAGCACTTGCAGCAATTGATAATGCCGTGAGATTTGCGTGCATGTTCAAGCTCAAAATAGAGCAAGTTAAGTCTAAAGTTGGCCACAACAACAACGATCAATCTTCATTTGTCAAATCTTCCTTGCTACATACAGCTGCAGAATATTAGGAACAATAAAAACACACACAGAAAGCTGCAGAATATGTGTGGCATATACGTAGTACGTACGTAACCATCCGTCCGTGCGGTGACAATACACGATGCACATACTCCAGTTCGCGTTGCTTCCGCTAGAGAAGAAGGCGACAGGATGCTGCATGCACTACTACTGTACCTACCAACAACGCATACCATTTTAGTACGGACAGTCTGTCGATATCTATCTACAGATGAGACCATGCGGCAAAAAAAAGTCTGTGCTAGGCAATGCCAGGTACTGCTTGTATGCTTGTACTTCAAGTATGCGTCATGATTTATGAGTTGACGTTCT
The DNA here is from genome assembly GCA_000310025.1 of Ectocarpus siliculosus. Lineage (NCBI taxonomy): Eukaryota > Phaeophyceae > Ectocarpales > Ectocarpaceae > Ectocarpus > Ectocarpus siliculosus. The sequence goes on from FN648527.1 coordinate 34,923, forward strand.
CCGAAATCTCATCCAATGAGCTGCGTGATTCTTTAGAGATCACAGTCCCTTGATGTCCCTTGCGTAGACGCGCCCGGATGCACGATATTTAGCCGTACTTCACGGTGCTATAACTCGGCTCGCCCTTGGAGTCTAGAGCTCGCGACAGGGGCGCTGTGGTCTCGAGAGTGGCACGCCCACGTCGGCGAAGACGGCCGAAAATTTTGTTTGAACCCCATTTAAAAACAAGTAAAACCGATTTACCGCACCGCAACGTCTAGCTCAATGACTGCAATAGTTATTGCGTGCATTCACCGTGCTGTAACTCTACTCGCCTTTGGAGTTTCGAGCTCGCGACAGGGGCGATGCGATCCAGACACTGGCCCGCTGCAGCGGGCAACAACCGGCGAAAAAAAAGTATCAAGGCGACCGCGAACTGATGCACCCCAACAAAACGTCTTACTTTTTGAGTGCAACAATGATTGAACTTTTGCGTCTAAGGCCTCCGACATAATTGTAGTTAAGTCTATACTTACAGGATGGTCGTCGTGACGTGATACATTTCTTGTTTTTAGTATGGAAAGAAATAAAAAAAAGATGGCTCGATTTTTGAATTTCTACAACAGTATGGACCAGACGCTGACTTTACATGGAAGTCGTACGAGTGTCGACTTAGTTGTGCTGCCACAGCATCTTCCACGCACTTCTGCCAGTGCTAGTTTGTTGATTGGATTATTGTAGGTCGATATACAGCAGTAGGATTCTCGGGTTGTGGAGACAAAAGTGAACCAGAGCAAAAACTTTCCTGCATAGCTCGATTACTGCTGCTGTGTTTTTGCAACAGCAGTATGGACTAGACGCCGAACGACGTCCGCGTGCTACAAGTACCGCAACGACCTAGCTGGATGGGATACTTCCTGCCACGGCGAACCATAGTACAATGCGATGCAAACATCCGTTCGTGTGTCGCGCGGCTGCCACATGTGTCGACGACAGGTACACGTAGAGCTCTCGCCATGTTGTCGTTACCGCGCAGGAGGACCCCTCGGAGATGTTCCACATGGTGCTACAACGACAGCAGTACTACTGTACATAGATGTCGTAGGAGAGTGGAGTTGTACTGTCACGGCATCTCCCACGCACTCTCCTACCGGTGCTTGTGTCGATTGGAGTCTTGTAGGCCGAAATACAAGAGTGGGTTGGACTCCCGGGTTGTGGAAGCAAACCTGCCGGCAACAACAGAGAAGGCGGTGTTCTATTTACTAGAGCCTCAGGAGATTACCCTTAGCCGTAGGTTCCTCCACCATGCACAAGGCCGACTGATTAGCCTCGCCCTTCCATATCTCCGGGTATTGACGAGTTTGCAAAGGCAGTTTGTTGGATGCCAATGCATTCATCTTAGCCGATGCCGGAGACGTCGGTGTTTTGTAACGTCCGGCATCGTGGGCTAAGGTGTTGGAGAACTTTGTGAATATCTCCTTGGTGAGTGCTCCTCTCCTGGCCATGTAAGGCGAGCCCAGCTCGTGTCGAATGGTTGGCATATTGTCGAGCTGCTGTCGGTAGCGTTCTCTGATCGTGAGGAGTTGAGCCTCGCGTGGCATCCTGTCTCCCCATTGAGGAAAGCACAACTGCAACGCTTTCTCCTCCAAGATCTGAAGATCATGCATAGAGAGTAGTTGCCAGAAGTAACTTTCTTCTGTGGCGTACGGGGCCTCCGGGTCAAGGTTTGAGGCTCGGAAATACTGCACCGTTCGCACTTGCGCGCCAACCACGACTCCTTGAGTCCCAACACTATACCATTGAATGCTGCGATGGCTGCCCGACGTGTAGCATGTTTCCGTGCTTCTTCTTCTGTCATGAGCCTCAGGAGATCCAGTGCCGTCACCTCCGTTTTCCACCCCTCACATCATGGACTAGCATTTCTTGGCCCCGCGATGCCTGGTACTCTGTGACGACTGCCATTTCCGGTGGCAGCAACCCAAGGAGAATTTCCACTCGCGCCGGAGTGAAATCATCTGGCTCAGGATGAACCACCTGATGTACCGAAGCTGGATGAGTAGCCATGCGATCAGGCGGAAACTTCGCTACCGCACCGGACTCCATGGCGTACTCCTTTGTGACGACGTCTCGGAAGACCAGCGGATCATGTCGAGCGTGTGTCCTTCGTGTTGATCTGCAACGGGGGTCCTTCAAAACCTCCTTCTCCCGTACCTTGGACGATGCGTTTCTTGATACCTTCCCACACTTGGCGACACTGTTTAGGGTCCGCCATGTTGACCGCATACACCGAGGAGAAGGGTGACGGTCCACAGTATCCTCCGTTGTATCCGTATCCGTGAGGCGCAGACCCCACACCTCCCCCTCCTCCATGTTGTAGAGGCGAGAAGCCATGACCTGGACCCCCAGAATGCCGCTGTCCCCCCCCTCCGCGGTTGGGAAATGGCTGAGGTTGTTGATGAAACCCTCCCTGCGACGGGAAGCCTCCCCCGCTATAGGGCATGTGGGGACATCCTCCGTCAACGTTCGCATGGGACGAAAACTGTCCGTGGGATGGTGCCAGCTAATGAGGAACGCCCCATGAATGGTGGAATCCTCCTTGGTGCTGAAGAGGTCCTCCCGCCTGTGGGTAGTGTGCGGGAAATCCGCCCTGACGAGGGGATGGTCCTCCCTGTTGCGGAGGTGCCGGCAGAAGTGGCTCTCCTGGCTGATGAAGATGTTGAGGTGGTTGTCCTCCACCATTCTGAGAAAACTGCCCTCCTTGCTGTTGGAGTTGCGAAGGCGAAGGTCCTCCCGGTGGAGGAGGCGGTCCTCCCTACGGCAAAGGAGGCAGTCCTTCCTGCTGTTGGGGTTGTTGAGGCAGCGTCCCCCAGGCGGCTGAGGAGGCGGTCCTCCAGGCGGTGGAGGAGGCGGTCCTCCCTGTTGTTGAGATTGCTGAGGAGGCGGTCCTCCAGGCGGCGGAGGGGGCGGCCCTCCCGGCAGTGGAAGGGGCGGCCCTTCCTGCTGGTGGAGATGCTGACTAGGCGGTCCTCCAGGCGGCGGAGGGGGCGGTCCTCCCGGCATTGGAAGGGGTGGCCCTATTAGATATATTGGGGGTACTCGTAGCATAGTATGACGGGTTATCTTTTGGTACACATACCTACGGAAATTGCAGTGATGAAAACGAAGGGTCCAGAACTTTCTGGACATTTTCCTTGGAAGTGAGAAGAGTTTGATGGAGATTCGGATAGGTCTGTTCGGTACTTTAACCGTGATGAGCGTGACGCGTGCTTGATGCCGTGACAGATTTACGAGCGCAAGCACGCCCCCGAAGAATACAATACTTTTGCAATACGTTTTCAACACGTTTCCTACCCATCCACGCTTCGCCATGAGCCACCCGCTTTGAGCTCCAACCACAAAAGAACCGAGCCACCCGAATTATCGATCACGCTGGCGGATGACACGTCGTCTACGAGATTCGCGGTCGAGCTTAGTTTAGGAGTGTCGCTTTGCGGCGATCGAGAGCGGGATCAAGATGTCCGACGCCGGGAGCGAGAGCGACGACTTCCGCCGAGCAGCCGCTGAGAAGGCTCGGATCGAGCAGATGGTGAACCAGAGGCTAGCAGCTAGGCTGGCCGAGATGGATGTACGACAACAAGACGAGCAGCGACGCACAGATGACATCCGGAGCGGGAACGAGCAACAAGGGGCACATCCACCGCAACACTCGGGGAGCTCATCGGCCAACCCCTCCGCCGACAACATCGCAAATGCGATCGCCAACGCCGTGACAGGCCGTCTCCAGACCACATCCGTGGGGGATTTCGGTAGAGTACCGCAAGTAGGGACTTTGCGCATGACTGAGACTAGACGACTAGATCCTTGGGATGGGTGTTTCAAATCAGGGGAGGATGAACAGGCCAAACTCTTGATTTTCAAGTCCAACATGCTTGCAATATTTCCGCAGGAAGGTGTATACGAGGTCATGATGAGTGAAGAGGACATTCCTGTTGGACGCGAAGGAATAGACATGGCTCAACTCAAGTCGCAGTATGGAGAGCACAAAGTGAACAAGGCGATAGCAGCATGGAATCTACTGATCACCACCGTGACTTACATGCCGATCTTGACACAGATCATTTCCGATGGTAGCCCGAGTAGAGGTTGGAAGATCTTCCTCGAGTACTACGAGCCCCAAGCTCGTGAGGAAAAAACGCGCCTTTCGTCAGAATATCACGGTATTAGGATGAAAAAAGGGGAGTCTCCCCAAGAGTACTTCGGCAGGTTTACTGTTTTACGCAATAGACTAGCCTCGTACGGCGTCACGTTTTCCGATGATGATGCTAACAGTCACTTGGTGTTGAACCTTTCGTCTGATTATGATCTGGAGAGGAGGATGCTGGGCAATACGGACGTGTTGACTCGCCAAAAGATAGAGAGAGCGGTGAGGAATGCCTATTCGGACAGGGGGCGCGCCCGGGAGGAGGAGCAAGACATTGGCGTGGGGCACGCTTTCGTCGCTTCCGGTGCACACCGGGGCGGCGGAGGTGTCCAAAATGGGTCGAGTGGGAACGGCGGCGAACAGGACGGCAAAGGTGGCGGTAGGAGCAGGAGCACCGGAGCCAGAGGAGAGAAGCGCTGCGAGGTTCACCCGTGGGCGTTTCACACCAACGCGGAGTGCGATGCCCAGAGGAAGCTGCGAGAGCGGCAGCAGCGGGCTCAGCAGAAACAGCAGCCCCAGCAGCAACAGCAGCAACAGCAGCAACAACAGCCCCAGCAGCAACAGCAGCAACAACAGCCCCAGCAGCAACAGCAGCAACAGCAGCCCCAGCAGCCCCAGCAACAACAACAGCCCCAGCAGCAACAGCCGCAGCATCAGCCTCATCATCAGCAAGGCGGCCGCGGTGGGGGGGGCTGGGGTGGTGGACCTCAGCACGGACCCCACGGCGGCTACGGAGCGCAGCAGCGGTATGGATACTCGGCTCCCCCTCGCCCGCAGCAGCAGCACTGGCGACCCCCCGGGCATGCAAACGTGATGCACCAGCAGTATAGTGCCACGCCCTACGGGGGCCCCGCAAGTGGTAGCGAGTATGGGAGTTGGGAGCAGCAACAGCCACCGTACCAGCAGCCTCCGCCGGACTACACCCAGCAACAACAGCCGTACTACTCGTCTCCGGCACCATACTATCAGCAGCAACCACCACCGCAGCCACCGCCGCAGCCTCCGCCTCCGCCGACGTTCCAGCCGCAGCCGTCGCAGCAGCAGCAGCACTCCACCCATGCCCCGCCCTACTCAGCTCCTCCCGGAGCAGCAGCACCGTCCCCCGGGTCCCTTCACTTCTTGATGGCACGTTTTGTGCCTGCAGGCGAGATCGTACCGAGTGGTGTGGTAGCAAGTAGCGAGCATGAGAGTAGAGGATTTGCCTTGGCTGCACGAAACCCGCATTCGCATTTTGGCAGAGAGAAATTTTGGGCCGACAGCGGCGCGACCAACACGTTTGTTAGCAGCAGCCATCAAATGTTCGACTTGAGGCCAGTGCCGCCCGGTAAGGAGTACATCCAAGTAGGTAACGGTGCCTATTTCCGCGTGCATTGTGTTGGGAAGGTAAACATGGCGTTCCATATGCCCGGTCCTTCGGGTGAGACCGATTTTTGCGTGCAGATGTCGGACGTGTACGTAGTCCCTGGCATCTCCTTCAACCTGTTTTCCCTGCACCATACGCAGCGTAGGCAGAAGATTACGTTAGACGAACATGGCGTGCACCTCTTCGATGGCCGGCTTTCATTCACTTACTGCGACGTAGGATGTTCTCTTTGGGCGACTCGCCTACCTGCGGAATATTCTGGTAGTGCTGTGACATACAGCCCCGATGCCCCCCCCCGTGTTTCTGCCCAAGCCTCCCCGCCTAGCGTTAGCACAGGCCTTGTCGTGGCAAACTCCCCTTTTCTACAGAGTGCAGGAGCGGGCACGAGTTCGAGTGCGAGTGCGAGTACCGGCTTCCAGTCCGTCGCTGCGGCCGGCGTTGTACCTTCGACTCCTGGCGTCCAGCCCACCGGATCCGACGGTGTAGTACCTTCGAGTCCCAGCGTCCCCTCCACCGCTTCTGGTGTAGTGCTACCGCATTGTGCTTTTCAGACCGTTGACATAGACGTAGTCCCCACGACCATCCCCGACTTTCAGCCTGTCATCACGGCCGCTGTAGAATCGTCCGAGCTAGTGAATCCCCCTGCAGTAGGCACGACTGATTTTCGCGAGATCGATATCAACCCCCTTGTATCCAAGAATGACTTACCGATCATGGACATGAGCATGTTTCTGGATGTTGGATTGATGGATGCGAAAGACTCTGTTCCCCCTGGTGATTTTTTTCCGGATGCGCTGGAATTCCCTGAGTCTGCGGTGAACCCCCCCCTTGCATTTGCTATGCAGCATGAGGAGTTGGACGTGTTGAGAGGTTATCTTACAGAATGCAGTGAGCAGCAGTCCGTAGCCCCCCCCTCCCTCTCGCATGCCTTGGCGATTATCGCCCCCGGTGCTTCCCCGTTTTCGGTAGGAAAATCCACGTCCACCATCGACATTAATTTGTTCCATGCCTCCACCGGTCATGTCAATGATTTCCTGATGCGTGAAACGGCAAAGCAGCAGGGCGTACGATTGGTGGGGGAGATGCAGCCGTGTGTGGGCTGTGTGGAAGCCAAGGGTAGGCGTGCCCCGGTGCCGCGGCGTGGCACCCGCGCGGCGGTACCGTTCGGCAAAGTTCACATCGATCTCACGGGCCCGTTCTCTGACGCACTGGACGGCTCCCGGAACCTGATCATGTTCGTGGACAGCGCCTTGCGAGTTACGGGATGCGGGCCAAGAGCGACACCCTGAAGGTCGTGCAGCGGTTCCTCGCCGACATGAACGGCATGGGTACCCCGGGGTGTTTCCGCATGGACAACGGCGGCGAGTTCACCGGCGCCACGTTCACCACGTTCTGCGACGCTGCTGGCATCCGGCGCGAGTACACCGCCCCCGACACCCCCAAGCAAAACGCGGTGGTCGAGAGCGCCATCTGGCGCGCCATGAAGGGGGGCCACGCCGCGCGACGTCACATCCTCGCCATGGGACACACCGACCTCTCCTCCATCCCCCACGTCGGCGCCAACGGACACCGCCTGTGGCTTGCGTCGGCGCTGTGGGCCTCCGCCTGCTTCAACCGCTCCGCGACAAAGGCCAACGTGGGCTAGAAGTCGCCGTTCGAAGTCTTCTTCGGCCGGAAGCCGCCCCTGACCGTCGTCCCTTTTTTCCAGGAGGGGATGATGCGCGTGAAGCGGGCAACCAAGGCGGACGTCCAATCCGCGCGGTGCTTCTACCTGCACGGCGCCAACAACCACTCCACGTCTACCGCCGTCGTTCTTCGCGCTGACACCGGTCGCCTCGCCCTCAACTAACAACGTCGTGTGGGTCAACCGCCGGGCGGGAGCACCGGTGCCGGTGCCGGGCATCGGGGGGGGGTCTTCGGTCACCGCGGCGCCTTCGCCGGCCGCCGCCGCACCTCCGGCCGATGCCGCACCGCCGCCGCCCCCGCCAACAAGGACATACACGTTCACCCCGCCTGCACCAGCAACCACTGCACTGCCGCCGCCCGCTTCCCCGCCGATCTTGACAGCATCCTCAGCCCCGTCGCCGGTCTCCGTCGCCCCATCATCAGCCCCACCGTCGACCGCAGCCACGCCGCCCCGTTCGCCCCCGGGCCTACCGCCGCCGCCGCCGCAGCCCGCCAGCGCCGCCGCCCCAGCTCCTCCGCACCCGCCGCTTTCGAAACGAGCCGTCAAGGAGTTGGGACGGGAGGACACGAGAGTTCACGGCCGCACGCGCGGCGATGGAGTGCGGTTCATGGATGAGCAACAACAACCGCCGTCGCCACCAGGTGGCGGCACCGCTCTCCACCACCGCCTTGGGTTGTTGGACATGATGGACAAGGCCACCCTCATCTCGTCGCTCGCCACCCGGGAGGCCGTAGACCAAGGACGCCGCGACCTACCGCCCCCGCCGCAGCCGGATCCGAGTCTTGGAGGCCGTGGAAGCGGGGGGGCTGTGGGAGCTGGAGGGGGCGTGGATTCCGCGGGGGGGGGGGAGACCGCAGATGTTCGCAACGATGTTCGCCACCCGCGAGGATGTGGACGCCGCTCTTCGCGCCGAGCGCCCACCTGACAAGATGCCTGACCTTCCGCACTGCATGGCCAGCGACCTCCGCGAGCCGAAGACGTTCAACGAGGCAATGCGGTCCCCGCACTCAGAGTTGTGGGATGATGCAGTCGGTCGAGAGTTTTTCGGTTTGTTGGATGCAGGAACTTTTAGTTCGGTGTAGCAACCAGTAGAGAACGCCATCAATGCTAAGTGGGTATTCAACTGTAAGGCAGACGAGTATGGATGGCCGACGAAATTCAAGGCAAGACTTGTAGCGCAGGGGGACATGCAGAGGGCTTCGATTGATTTTGGAGAATTGTTTGCACCCACCGTATCAGTGTCTAGTGTGCACTTGTTGGCAGCATTAGCATGTGAGCAGAATCTTGACTTGTGCCATTTTGATATTCAGTAGGCTTTTGTGCAGTCTGAGCTTGATGAGGATGTTTTCATGCGCTTACCGCAGGGATGTGGTAGGTTATCTGGCCTGATCGTGAAGCTGTGCAAGAGTCTGTATGGTTTGAAGCAGGCATCACGACATTGGCATGCGCACCTGACGAGGTGTTTGTTACTATGAGTTTTTTTGCAGTGTCTGGCGGATGCATGTGTTTTTCGATTGATGGAGGAGGGACGTGTGATCATGATCATCGTGGTCCACGTGGATGACATTTTTGCTGTAGGGCAGAAGGAGAGGTGTGACAAGTTTGGCAGGGATCTCAACGAGATGGTCCCCGTGAAGAACCTTGGAGAGTTGAGGTGGTACTCCGCGTGCTTTTACGAGAGAGACGTAGAAAGAGGGCTGTTGAAGATTTCGCAGCAGAGGTTTGCCGAAGAGTTGGCTGCAGAGTACGGCATTGAGTGGGGGAGGAGCGTGCCCTTGCCTGTGAGCGTGAAGCTCACCGACTTTGACGAGAACGAAGCGTGCGCTGATGTCCCTTTTCGCGAGTTTGTAGGATCCCTGATGTGGTTGGCCACTCAAACAAGGCCGGACATCGCGAACGCGGTACGAGCAGTAGCGCGGTATTGTGCATCTCCCAAAATGGTGCACTGGAAGGCAGCACTCGGTATTTTAGGATAGGTAAGGAGGACGAGTTGGATGGGGATTACATTTGAGAGGGGAGTAGTGACAGGGATGAGCATGCAGGTGTTTGTGGATGCCGACTATGCAAGCAAGGCGACAGACCGTAGATCGGTGTCCGGGGGGCTAGTGATGTGTGGGGGTGGGTGTGTGACTTGGTTTTCGAGGACGCAGAAGTGCGTTACGCTTTCCACCACGGAAGCAGAGTATGTGGCAATTGCTGACGTCTTGAAGGAAGTATTGTTCTTGAGGCAGGTGTGGCGTTTTATGTTGCCAGGTGCGGGTATGCCGTGCATCCCGGTGTTCGAGGATAATCAGGGAGCGATCCAGATTGCGCACAACCCAATCACGAACTCCAACTCGAAGCACATCGATGTACGGCATCACTTTATCAGGGAGCTGGTAGAGAGGAAAGAGATTTCAATTACCCATGTGCCGACGCAATTTCAGCATGCAGATTTCTTGACGAAGGCTATTAGCAAGGAGTCTTTTGCGCTGCACCGTGACTTTGTGATGAACTTGCAGTAAAGGGGGTGTTTTGGGGTCGATTCGTATTTTGTATGGAAAGAGAAAGAGAGAGATGAGATCGAACAAGAGAAAGAGAGAGTCTGGGTAAGGTGGTAAGAGTTTCGGTTGTGTTGGGATTATTCTTATTTGTTTTGTAGAGTTTTGCTAGTGCTGGGATTTTTCTTGTGATTGTCTTGGAGTATATTTTGTTTTGTTTTGGAGATGATGGTACAGAAGAGGATTGGTATTTGCCGAAGCATGACGATGCATACGAGCAGGGAGGCTATTAGATATATTGGGGGTACTCGTAGCATAGTATGACGGGTTATCTTTGGTACACATACCTACGGAAATTGCAGTGATGGAAACGAAGGGTCCAGAACTTTCTGGACTTTTTCCTTGGAAGTGAGAAGAGTTTGATGGAGATTCGGATAGGTCTGTTCGGTACTTTAACCGTGATGAGCGTGACGCGTGCTTGATGCCGTGACAGATTTACGAGCGCAAGCACGCCCCCGAAGAATACAATACTTTTGCAATACGTTTTCAACACGTTTCCTACCCATCCACGCTTCGCCATGAGCCACCCGCTTTGAGCTCCAACCACAAAAGAACCGAGCCACCCGAATTATCGATCAGGCCCTCCCTGCTGTTGAGGTTGCTGAGGAGGCGGTCCCCTAGGCGGCGGAGGGGGCGGCCCTCCCTGCGGGGACTGCTGCTGGTTGTTCATGTTGTCTTTGCCATTGAGAAGTGAACAGTAATCACAAATCATCACTCCGCAGTATCGCCGGTGTTGGTATCACAACCTTCAGACGTTGAGAATGAGTGACAGACCTGTGTTCACGATGTCCACAATACAGTGTTTGTCGTGCATTATCGTAAAATTCGAGATGAATGTCTGCGGTGGCGTGAGAAGGTAAACACTGACGGCACGCGGTGATTGTGGTGACCACTAGCATTAAAACCGGGTACAAGGTCGGTGTGGACATGGACGTGTGCCTTGGGATATCACCGAGAACCTAAAGCGTGAAGGAAATCCCGTCAAGGTCATATCCATCGCAGAACCAAGGTGCTTGGTATGATTCATTATTAATTCTCTGGCATTATAAAGACCGTTGTAACCAACAACATGACCCACACATGAACAACCATCCTACAAAATGTATCGGCCAACATCGTGCGCCGACGATTCTTCCAGGACGTACGTTATGACAATAACTTCCTGAAATACATACCAGTAATATGCCATAGGCGGTTTATGTGTATGATACATTGGCGTTCATGAGTGTGATAAGCACGGCATCCTCAAAAACTATATATACCACATCCCTCAACATTGTGGACACTATACAACATTCCCACACAGTCCAGTCCAACGTGTCTCATTTTTCCTCCTTGACATCCTCGCTGAAGACAGGCTTACTGCCTGCTAGGACACCGTACTGTTCATAGGTGTTCCTTTCACCGGCCCCGCAGAGCATCCCCAACCACACGGGCGGCATCCCTCTCGTGGAAGTATACTTGATAGGCATGTGAAGCCCACGACACTGACCGAGTCCTTTGTTTCTTTCGGGGCTGCCTGTCCCTGGGTCGTTATACTCATATTTGCGTGACTTCGTGGGAGCTACGGGACCGTCAATAGCAATGTCTGTCGCACGAGTAGCAAAGTATTCCCGCTCTCCCTTAAGAGCAGTCAACAAAATCCTTCTGTCTTCATCATCATCATCCGTGTTCGCTGTGTTCCCCCCCTCATCAGAAGGTGCCAGCATAACCTCATCCGCTGTAGTGGAATGTGGTTGAACGTGACGGTAAAGATCGTTGTGTCTTGCTGCGGGTTTCCGTCATAACGTTTCCGAATGACCCTGCCTTCTACGGTCGTCATGGTTTGGGTGTGCGAGGTGTCGATGATGGAATCCATGTTTTTGGCACCGGACACAGAAATAATGGATCGGCAGGGAAGTATGGTAACGACACAGGTGTGGTGATGAGAATATGCCACCCATGGCCGAGGCAAGTAATGGAAGATCGTAATGGAGCACCCAGTGTAACGACATAGTAGTACTATTTAGGTATACATATTAATGTCGTCCTGGATAATAACAGTCGACTTGTAGCTCTCACTACTCACACTATTATCCAGTAGTCGACGTTTTAGAATGTGCTACACAACACACTAATGTGCTGTCATCACGATCGATCCATCCCTTGTTCGGACATCTGCAGAATATGTCCCAAGAACCACGGATAATGACAGACGGTGTTGAAATGGCATCAAAGACACGGTTGGTTGAAGATGCCGCGTTTGTTTTTGGAAACTTATGCCACTGGTGGTCGAGACAAGTCATAGAAGATCGTAGTGCAGCACCCAGTGTAACGACACAGCAGTAATATTCTACTTTTTATCGTGTTCCTGGTCAATGACAGTCGACTTTTTTAGCTCTTGCACTCTATTATGCAGTAGTAGCAGTCGACCTGTTTAGAATATGCTACACAACACACTAAGGTGCTGTAATCACGATCGGTCCATCCCCTGTTCGGACATTAGCGTAATATTTTCCAAAGATATCATGAAATACATGTCTTCCGATGGATGCCTAGTATATATATATGCGAAAAACAACCCAACGATGAGCAGCAGCCTTAACTGGTGACCACGTCATTTTTTGTTGTCGATGCGACACGGTTAATTGACTCCGATGCATGGGGAAGATATGCGACAGACAGTCGTCGAGTGGTAGAAAGATACAACTATTAATTTTTATCGTAGCGCGTCAGTACATTAGGTACCTTTATCGCTACACAAGTATATTTCCCGCTCTTCCTATACCATATACTTTACACACAACAAGCACCATGGAAATTAACCTACATTATCATTTAGCATTCCACTATTATTATGATCGATCCATTTCCAGACGGTGTGTGTCAGCATATGATTCCCCATGTATGGTTGAACGATAACAGCGTCGCGTCGATGTTGTTTTTGCATGATTGAGGAGAGTACCCATCAGCAGCATGGCCATATCTGCCAGATGTAGCATAGCTCTCCCAGCGAATCACAGTCACATACCAAAGATTTCTGTAATGGTGGGTGAGGTACGTACTTGAAAGACTGCTGCTGTAGCTGTACATCAGCTGCGGCCAGGGTGAGTGAAACGGCTGCTGCATGACGATTTCAGATAGGTACAGCGGAGAATTGCATGCCTACAACGTGTGCGGAGATTTGATAAACACCAGCACAACCTTGCCAACCCTCGCACCGCATAGTGTCAGGTGCATCAAAACCAGCACCCTGTAAATTGGTTAGGAACACACTCCAACCCACCAGAAAATAGGGAAAACGTAGCACTGCCTGCCAAGGACATAAACATTGGGTTGGAGACGTGTCCACGCTCGGTATGCGGAGATAAGGCGGAAAAGGACGGGGTAAAAAAAGATTTGTACGAAATCTACGAACCGCTGTGGTAGAGCATCAATCAAGAGGTGATGACAACCAACTGGCATAACGGCGCGGGTATAGAGCAGATTGCCTACAGGAACCCGCAGCCATATGGATGGATGAAGCCTCTGCCGGTTGTACCAGGTGAAGAGCATGTGTGTATGGCGCACTGGCCCCGAAAAAACGTTGTGTCCAGAGCGCAATATGCGGTGCATTAGCATTTTGTGAGGAAAGTGCGTGTACAGCAGGCCATGTCATCTGGTGTGGTCCCCATCAGCACACATGTCATCGGATACGATACCTTGTTGCCATCCTCAGCAGCAAACAGCTGTTATACCTCCCTCCGTCCAGGACAAGCACTGGTAGCCATGGTGCGTGCATGAGAGATACGATCTCGTGTTGTGCGCAGGACTCAAGCATCCCAGCAGCACAGCAAAGTAAAGCACGACAATTTTCTGACGTACACCCGTGAGCATTTTTACACTGGAATAAAAGGTGGTGCCAGCTCTAAAAAAAAAATCCATCATCTTGATTTTAGAATGGGAGTCAAAAAAGATTTTTGTTTCGTGCATGAATTTGGTTGTACATTCGTGTGTCCGCTGTGTTACGTTCTGAGGGATCATAATCCCCCCCCCCACCGGGAGCGATACCATGCACAGGGTGCAACTCACCAGTGTCTTCGATACCCCTATGAGGGGCCCATGTCATCGAAAACTAGGTCTGTTTAAGTCATGTATCCGAGGTGGTAGTCTACACGATTGTGAGCGAATCCAACCTCTCTAAAAGAGATCGTCAGTTGAAGCAAGCAGCAACTGAGCCAAAAGTAAACGCCCCTGCGTGTAAACAAAACTAAAGTTATCTCTACGTCCTCTACCATGTCACAGTGGTTATAACGCTATTATATTATATATACAAGGGCTCCGGACTTCGGGCGCAGAGGCGCCCTCGTCCTCAGTAGTAGGCTTAAAGGGAAGGTGTGAAGCCTGTGCACTGCATACCAAGGGCATGAAGCCGCAGGGTGACCGAATGAACGGTGTGAAGATGTTCGCGTTGTATTCGAGAAATGTGCCGTTCCCGGTGTAACATGAAGCCAAAAGAGTCGCGTGTACGTGATTTTTTGTCTAGCTTCGCCCGGTGCGGACGAAAAGGAGATGTATGCTACGGTCGCCTTCCTATTCTTGCGCCGGTAAGAACGTAGTAACACTCTCAGCCAACGTTCTCTAAGTGGCTTTGCTGTGGCCAATATCCTGCCCAAAGGGGCCAAAGAAAGAACGAACACTGCATGCAACTGTTCGACGGTATTGCCGGTAGTTGATTGTACTGGTGTGTTACCGCCTAACTCTCATATTCAAACTCCTTCAGTGTGGCGGCTTTCTCTAATATCCCCCTCTAATGTTCTCGAGCTATTATTCTAACTTTTTCGGTGTCGTCCCGCTCGAATGGTCATATTCAAACTTCTCCAGTCTAATGTCGCGCCGTTCTCTAATGTCCCCCTCTAATGACGCCGATATGCGGTATCCCTCACAATGTGAAAGGAGCCGAACACCTACAACATTCAGACAACGTAAGAACAAACACCGCACGCAGTGGTTTGACGGCGTTGCCGCTAGTTGACGGTGAAAGAGTTGACGCCTCCCGCCTCGGGTCATCGTTGCCCCTTACGACCCTGGTGGTTATTGCCGATTACCACTGCGGAAGGTATGGTTTCGTTTGCAGCCTTGTACGCAGGTCTCGAGCTTCTTAATGTTGAAGCGTGACGGTGATGGCCGTGATGATGTCGGTGATGGTGCAGGCGGGAGGGTGCCTGCGCTGGCGGCAGAATGGAATTATTGGGGAGATGGATGTAAGAGCGTGTACGTGTCATAACCGTATAATGTAAATTTAGAGCAGAAGAAAGAGGTTGTTGGGGAGGAGGTAATGTGGAGGCATTAATTAAGTGGATGTTTATCTGAGCATCAAAAATTCGTTTAGCTGCGATGATTTCTTCGACACGGAATAGTTCTCATAATGTTGTTGGAGGTCGAATATGCCGTGGTAAGCACGTCCATGCAAGGTGAGCATTGAAGGCGCTGGCGGTTCAGTCCATGTCTTTTTTTTAATACCGCCTGCGCCTAATGCAGTAAATCCGAAAAGCCCGTTGTATCGCGATATCACACCGTTTCATGGAATAATTGGTGGAAGTTAGTCAGAGGTTAATGAATTTAGTAGTTTCAAACAGCGCCATAAGATGGTGGGGGATAGATTGGAGAGGATGGATACACGACTTGCCTTTGTTACAACAGTTTAACCCCTTTTCTTCTTTCCAAAGTTGAGCATTGCAGTGAGAACATGTGATATTTTGTGGATCATCCAAATCCGTGTGTTTTAGCTCAAAAGGTGCCGAGGGGAAGTCGAATGTTTGCGAGTCAATGTCTTGCACTCCAAGGCAGATTTGGTTATTGGCATCACCGCGATGGCTGTCTAGACTGGGTGCCGGTAACCTTGGTGCACGATTCCTCATTTGGCTAAAATGTTGACGTATCATATCGAGTTCAGGGTCTGAGTCGTGTGGTGTGTTATTGTTTGCATTGCGACGTCTACATTCCGCTACGATTTCAGCTTGCGCGTTATCCGGACAGGTTTGTGGTGTTCGAGGTTCAGGCGTCGTTCGGGGTTGGGTGAGCGATCTTCGTTGGGTATTTCGACGAGCTGAAGGTGTTCGTCGATTTGGAGTTGTTTGTACGTTCCTCGAGGGAGTGTTACTCTCGCTGGGGGTGTGGATTGTGACGTGCAGTATGTGATCGTGTTTGGCGATTGTGAGATGCGGCTGCTGAACGAGTTACCCAACGAATTGGCGTCAGCCGACATCGATGATTGTCAGACATGGGGTGACATCTTTACTCTGTTGATAGTTGGCGAAAGCCAGTCACAGGTGGCAACAATCTACCTAGAATTTTTTGAGACGTTTACTTTTTTCTGAAATGGAAACACGCGTCTTACTTTAGAGGTCGGCGTGGGTAATTCCCAGGTCGCGGTGCTCGTCGGTCTTGTTGAGGATCTCGTTGATGGTCTGGTCCCACAGGCGGGGGGGCGCACTGGTAGTGCAGCGGCGGGGAGTCTCAATCCTTGATGATCAGGTCGTCCTCGACGATCTCGCCCGTGCACCCGTCGGCCAGGTCTTCCTCGTTAGTCGCTGCGTCGGGACACCCTTGCAGTGGATATCGGATGGGTGACAGGGAAAAATATATGGAAGAAAATGCACATGGTTTTACATTATAAAAAAATGATATTTTTATTTATGACGTCGACGGTTGAACTCGGCGCACTGACAGGGGAAAATATAAGGAACATATGTCACATGGTCTCCCCATACTAAAAAATGCTATTGTTTTATGACGTCCACCGGTGAACACGGTGTACTTTTGTGACATATGGGTAACTAATTTACAGCAACAGTCGGATGCATCCGCGCACCCATACCTAGGTAACTACGCACGCACACGACTGGTCACTACACAATCACGTTCCGATGTAAACGGGTGTACACACACATGATTTACCCCGATAAGGCTGGCGGGGGCGACGGTGACGTGCATGAACTTCTTGCCGCCGAAGACTTGGCACCAGCGCAAAGACGCCACACCGCGTGGATAATATTCCACTCTGACAATAAAAGCAAGCAAAAAGGGCAATGTTGTGGAGAGATTTAGCGGTTGCGGTTGCGATGCAGTTTCATGCCAGGCCTTCATGCAACACCTGAACAACATTCGGGCACATATCAGGCGGAATTACTTGATGTAATTAAAGAGAAAAATTTCTTTTACCTTTGTAGCCGCGGCTGTTGTTGATCTGGTCGGTTGGGATCCCGAGCGAAGGAGTACCTCCCATCGGGGCGAGGCAAAGCTGGCACGGGTTGGGGTACGTTGTCGACGGGGTGAAGGATGGTGCAGGATATGCTACAACTGTCCGCGTCGCGGTTGTTGGTACGGTTGCAAGGGGCAAATTTGCCTTTACCGTCGCGCTTGTTTATGAGCTTGAGGTGACCGCCGTCGCAGTCGGGCCCGGGGCAAGGCCAGTTGGGGTCGCCCTGTTGTACCGGGCGGCGGTACACTCCACTACGACTCGCTGACCCGGTGGACTTACGCTTTGCTGGGGAGCTACGGGAGAGGGCGTTCATGTTATGTTGCAGCTGAAGGTTGACGCGGGAATGAGAGGAGAGGATGTCGAAAGTGAGAGTGACCGCGGGATGTGCAC
>FN648527.1:52747-177281 GCA_000310025.1 Ectocarpus siliculosus
CACTCTCACTTTCGACATCCTCTCCTCTCATTCCCGCGTCGACCTTCAGCTGCAACACAACATGAACGCCCTCACCCGTAGCTCCCCAGCAAAGCGTAAGTCCACCCAGTCAGCGAGTCGTAGTGGAGTGTACCGCTGCCCTGTACAACAGGGCGACCCCAACTGGCCTTGCCCCGGGCCCGACTGCGACGGCGGTCACCTCAAGCTCATAAACAAGCGCGACGGTAAAGGCAAGTTTGCCCCTTGCGACCGTACCAACAACCGCGACGCGGACAATTGTAGCGTATCCTGCACCATCCTCACCCTGTCGACAACGTACCCCAACCCGTGCCAGCCCTGCCTCGCCCCGATGGGAGGTACTCCTTCGCTCGGGATCCCAACCGACCAGGTCAACAGCCGCGGCTACAGAGGTAAAAGAAAGTTCTTTCTTTGATTGTATCAAGCAGTTTCCGCCTGATGTGTGCCTGAATGTTGTTCAGGTGCTGCATGAAGGCCTGGCATGAAACTGCATCGCAACCGCAACCGCTAAATCTCTCCACAACAATGCCCTTTTTGCTTGCTGTTATTGTCAGAGTGGAATATTATCCACGCGGTGTGGCGTCTTTGCGCTGGTGCCAAGTCTGCGGACGGCAAGAAGTTCATGCACGTCACCGTCGCCCCCGCCAGCCTTATCGGGGTAAATCATGTGTACACCCGTTTACATCGGTCGACGTCATAAAAAAATTAGCATTTTTTAGTATGGGGAGACCATGTGATATATTTTCCCCTGTCAGTGCACCGAGTTCAACCGTCGATGTCATAAATAAAAATATCATTTTTTATAATGTAAAACCATGTGAATTTTTTTCCTAATATTTTTCCCTGTCACCCATCCGATATCCACTGCAGAGAAAGGTGTCCCGACGCAGCGACTAACGAGGAAGACCTGGCCGACGGGTGCACGGGCGAGATCGTCGAGGACGACCTGATAAGCAAAGGATTGAGACTCCCCGCCGCTGCACTACGAGTGCGCCCGCCGCCTGTGGGACCAGACCATCAACGAGATCCTCAACAAGACCGACGAGCACCGTGACCTGGGAACTACCCACGCCGACCTCTAAAGTAAGACGCGTGTTTCCATTTCAGAAAAAAGTAAACGTCTCAAGAAATTCAAGGTAGATTGTTGCCACCTGCAACTGGCTTTCGCCAACTATCAACAGAGTAAAGATGTCACCCCATGTCTGACAATCATCGATGTCGGCTGACGCCAATTCATTGGGTAACTCGTTCAGCAGCCGCATCTCACAATCGCCAAACACGATCACATACTGCACGTCACAATCCACACCCCCAGCGAGAGTAACACTCCCTCGAGGAACGTACAAACAACTCCAAATCGACGAACACCTTCAGCTCGTCGAAATACCCAACGAAGATCGCTCACCCAACCCCGAACGACGCCTGAAACTCGAACACCACAAACCTGTCCGGATAACGTGCAAGCTGAAATCTTAGCGGAATGTAGGCGTCGCAATGCAAACAATAACACACCACACGACTCAGACCCTGAACTCGATATGATACGTCAACATTTTAGCCAAATGAGGAATCGTGCACCAAGGTTACCGGCACCCAGTGATGCGAATAACCAAATCTGCCTTGGAGTGCAAGACATTGACTCGCAATCATTCGACTTCCCCTCGGCACCTTTTGAGCTAAAACACACGGATTTGGATGATCCACAAAATATCACATGTTCTCACTGCAATGCTCAACTTTGGAAAGAAGAAAAGGGATTAAATTGTTGTAACAAAGGCAAGTTCGTGTATCCATCCTCTCAAATCTATCCCCCACCATCTTATGGCGCTGTTTGAAACTACTAAATTCATTAACTTCCACCAATTATTCCATGAAACGGTGTGATATCACGATACAACGGGCTTTTCGGATTTGCTGGATTAGGCGCAGGCTGTATTAAAAAAAAGACATGGACTGAACCGCCAGCCTCGTCAATGCTCACCTTGCATGGACGTGCTTACCACGGCATATTCGACCTCCAACAACATTATGAGAACTATTCCGTGTCGAAGAAATCATCGCAGCTCAACGAATTTTTGATGCTCAGATAAACATCCACTTTATTTATTAATGCCTCCACATTATTACCTCCTCCCCAACAACCTCTTTCTTCTGCTCTAAATTTACATTATACGGTTATGACACGTACACGCTCTTACATCCATCTCCCCAATAATTCCATTCTGCCGCCAGCGCAGGCACCCTACCGCCTGCACCATCACCGACATCATCACGGCCATCACCGTCACGCTTCAACAGCTCGAGACCTGCGTACAAGGCTGCAAACGAAACCATACCTTCCGCAGTGGTAATCGGCAATAACCACCAGGCAGGGCCGTAAGGGGCAACGATGACCCGAGGCGGGAGGCGTCAACTCTTTCACCGTCAACTAGCGGCAACGCAGTCAAACCACTGCTTGCGGTGTTTGTTCTTACTTTGTCTGAATGTTGTAGGTGTTCCGCTCCTTTCACATTGTGAGGGATACCGCATATCGGCGTCATTAGAGGGGGACATTAGAGAATGGCGCGACATTAGACTGAAGAAGTTAGAATATGACCATCCGAGCGGGACGACACCGAAAAGGTAATAATAATAGCTCGAGAACATTAGAGGGGGATATTAGAGAAAGGCGCGACACTGAAGAAGTTTGAATATGAGAGATAGGCGGTAACACACCAGTACAATCAACTACCGGCAATACCGTCGAACAGTTGCAGTGTTCGTTCTTTCTTTGGCCCCTTTGGGATGGATATTGGCCACAGCAAAGCCACTTAGAGAACGTTGGCTGAGAGTGTTACTACGTTCTTACCGACGCAAGAATAGGGAGGCGACCGTAGCTTACATCTCCTTTTCGTCCGCACCGGGCGAAGCTAGACGAAAAATCACGTACACGCGACTCTTTTGGCTTCATGTTACACCGGGAACGGCACATTTCTCGAATACAACGCGAACATCTTCACACCGTTCATTCGGTCACCCTACGGCTTCATGCCCTTGGTATGCTCTGCACAGCCTTCACACCTTCTCTTTAAGCCTACTACTGAGGACGAGGGCGCCTCTGCGCCCGAAGTCCGGAGTCCTTGTATATATAACATGACACATGATAAACACTATATTGGCGAAATGGAGAGGGAAGGTTGCGATGGAGTGGCATATATTTCGTATTCGGAACACAACTAAAACAAACATTTGATTCCTGGAGAGGTGTACATCTGTTGCTTCTGAACCAACTGCCCCAAATGCACTTTCGAGCAGCCGAGGCATTACGTAGTGGCGTCAGAAGAGGTGCAGAGCAATGTAGACCGTGCAGACACGGTGGGGGTAGGGGTCGGGAGGTTGGGAGGCATACATGCGTGTGTGCATGTGTGTACAAGTGCACTTGTGCACAACAAGTGCACACACACGCATGTGCGGAGGTCAGTCTGAAAAATCCGCAGAACGTGGTATGCATATCGTATGAATATGCACCAACGGGCCAACGGGCAACGTCGAGACAGACACGCGGGCTCAGCCAACAGCGACACTGCACAGTGGATGGCCGGTATTGCGTAAGATCATCAGGACACTGTGGTGTGGTATGTGGCTCTCTGGGCGTAGCGAGTCATAGGTGTGTGTAGGCGTAGAGATGGGCGAGTTCTAGGTGCGAACACGGGCGTGCCCCTTTCGACTAGTAAAAAATATGTTCACCCGCCGCCATCTCGATGAAAAAGGACAATCAATCGCCGTCCTGTGGCCGAACCCACCAAGCACGCACACCGTGCGTTTTGTCTCTGGCATAGCTTTGTGCTTGTGGGTTGTGCCAGAGTGTATACCACCAGCTTTGGATACGAGGAGGAGAGAGACAATCCAGTTTCCCTCTGTACAACGTGTATACTCTCAAGATGTGGTGATAAATCACATCCTCCGATCATCTTCCGTATGTAGATGGCTGCGTGTATCCGACTTCGCAAAAAGGGGGACAACTCTGCTGCAGCAGCTGCTGCTGCTGCTGCTGTGTGTGTGTGTGTGTCAACGCCCTCTACCGCATGTTTCCCCCTGCAGCTTGTCATAATGATCGATGTCCAACGATGCACAATTGAAAGAGCGTATCTCCCTGCATTATTACGGTGTTTGCGAAGTTGAAATTTCAGTTCCATCTTGGACTTTTTGATCCCCCCGAGCGCCGAAGACCGATGGATCTTTAGGAATTCAATATTTTGCTTTATGGAATTGCCCCCAAAGACCGCAGGAAAGCTTGAATTCAGTCTTGCTCATTTTGGTCTTTGAAGGAACAATTTTTGATTGGCCTACACACCCCGAGATACTCCCGACGTCCTCCCGACACCGCCGCACCATCCATCCCGTGGAGCTGCCCAAACACACACACCTTGGCCGCCGTAGACGACACCATGGCGAACCAACTACAAACAGCAGCAGTGCCGCCAGACCACAGACGGTCAGACAAACGTCGCTGCACCGCACACCCGGTGCGCATTGCATGCTGCCGACATGGTGCAACTTTTGCTTCATCTTAAATGTTTATGCGTGGACAGAAGCATGCCGCTCTACATGCATGCTCATAATTAGTAACACATCAAGCCGCGGCGTGAGGAGGGTGAGGCGGTGAGGCGGGCGGCATAGATCTCAGGAGTGCGGCACAGGTGGTGGAGGCGGAGGTGATGGAGATGGGGATGCTTCAAGCGGCGTGGGGGCGTGAGGAGCTGCAGCGCGTGCGTCCTGTGGACCGTGCTGTGGTGATTTGTTTGACAGGAAACGATCGACTCCGTCGACGACTGACTGCGATACAGTGGGGGGCCCTCTATAGTGCCGGTTGAATAGTGCCAACTGCCGGTATAGTGCCGGCAAAATCTCTCCACACAGAAAGCGCCCTCAATAGTGCCAAACGGCACTATTGAGGGCGGGCCTGGTATAGTGCCGGTTGGGCACCACGTCAGCCCGCAATAGTGCCGGTTCACACACGCACGCACACACACCACCACACTCCCAAAATACAGACACCGTGCTGCTGCAGTCCAACACAGCTCTACGCAGAGGCGCACCATGCCGTGTGCGGAAGGTGAACTGTGCCTTCAACAGAACAGAACGCCAAAGGCCCCTCATGGCCACGTCTGCAAGGGAGGATGTGGCGGGCGGCTCCATGGCACTTGCGGCAGCGTGGAGGGTGACTTCGAAACATCCCGCATCTGCAGTTCTTGCGTCGCTGCTAAGACTGGGAAGCGCAAAGCGACCGCAGCTGGGGTTGATGCTGGGGCGGGACCATCTAAACGTCCGACAGAGAAAGGGGGGGGGAAGAAGGCTTCTCGCGCGCGGCTGAGCAACGCTGACAAGGTTGAGGTCCTCAAGCTGCTGGATGCCAAGATTTCTCATGAGCAGATAGCAGATCGCTTTAAGTGCTCGGAACGGCTGGTCCGCAAGGTGAAAGCTGAACGGAAGGAAGTGGAGGCTAAGGCAGCTGCAGGCGACGGAAGCCAGAAAACCGCACGCAGAGGAGACTTTCCGGAGGTAGGTAGAGTACACGACATGCCCGGCAATTTCCTCTCGAACGTTGTTTTTCCCCGCCATTTTTCAAAAATGCCCTCATGTCGCCGATTTCTACTGCTGTACCTTTTTTTTTTTTGCCCTTCCTTGTTTCTTTGCCTTTCCCTTTTCGTCTTTTCGTATGTATCATATGGTGTTTTTTTTTTTCATTTCACCTCCTTTTTTTCTTTCTCTTTGCCTTTTTTTGTTATGTCTTTGGCCTTTGAGGTCCTCGATGTCCACACTCATAGACCTTCCGATTATTTGTCCTTGAAATTGAAAGAGCACTGTTGTGTACATATTCGCACCCGCTTTTTTTTCAAAACAAACAAGCAGATGTAAGCAGATGTAAGCAGATGTAGCGTGTACGAGCGTCTCCTCGCAACTTTCCCTTTCCCCTCCCGCAATTTTTTCTTTCCGGGTGTAGTGGCACTTAAAAAACATCAGCTTTGTTTACGGTGTACCGCGGCGTCGTCCCTCGTATCTGCGCCGCGCAGTGTAGATGCTTACGTTTGAAACTAATCGTTGGTCGTTTGAACCTCTGCATTGTATACTCTTTTTCGCCGGCAGGTGGATGAGATAGTTATTGATCTGCTCGATAAAGCCCGGAAGGCCAAGATGCCCGTCACACGGGACGTACTTCGAAGCTTCGGCCGTTCCACCGTGGCAACCCTGCTCGCTGAGCCCGCTACTTCTGCAGCAGTGAGGGCGAGGGTCGAGGACTTCAAGGCCGGTGAAAAGTGGGCCAAGAACTTCGTGAAGCGCAACAAGGTGCTGAGTGCGAGACTTCATGGCGAGGCTGGTAGTGTCGACCCAGCGGCCATCGAGAAGGGCATGGAGGAAGTCAGGAGCCTTTGCGCGAAGTACCCAGC
The DNA here is from genome assembly GCA_000310025.1 of Ectocarpus siliculosus. Taxonomy (NCBI): domain Eukaryota; class Phaeophyceae; order Ectocarpales; family Ectocarpaceae; genus Ectocarpus; species Ectocarpus siliculosus. Next base: position 59,194 of record FN648527.1, read on the forward strand.
TAGGTTCATCTTCAACGTGGACGAGACAGGCATCCAGTGGAAGCTTATGCCCAGGCGCACGTATCTTTCCTCCTCGGAGGACCGCAAGAAGGCGCGGGGCTCCAAGAGCATGTACTTCAAGGATCGGATGTCTGCCATCATGTGCAGCAACGCCGACGGCACTGCAAAGGTGGACATGGCCATCATCGGGAGGTCGAAGGTGCCTCGCTGCTTCACGGACGCGCCTTCACCTCTGAAGTACTTCTCGCAGGCCAACGCGTGGTCTGACTCCGCGACGTTCCTCAAGTGGTGGCTTGAAGTCTTCCTCCCGTTCATTCGGCGCTTCACTCACGAAAAGGTGCTGCTCCTGATGGACGGCTGCTCCTCTCACGGCGATCTCGTTGATGATCGTGGGCAAGTTGCCATCAAGGTCTATCCTCCGAACTGCACCAGCCTGCACCACCCTGCACCAGCCCATGGACATGGGGATCATCGCGAAGACGAAGGTCCTCTACAGGAAGGAGCTGCTCGACGTGAAGGCATCCACAATGTTGGTCGCTGAGACCCTTCGCGCCCAGGCCAAAGCCAGTAAGATGAAGGCCGGGACGATGGGGCTGGCGCAGGGGCACCACCCTCACCTACGGGACGCCGCTGAACTTCTTCAGAAAGCATGGGGTAGCGTCACTCCCCAGGACATCGCCAGGTCAGGTTTGAACATGTTCTGTTGCTATGTAGATGCTTCAACTCGGGCGGTGGTGCTAGCACAATAGCTTTGGTGGCACGTTTCGTGGCAGAGGTGGTACGGATTTTTTTTGAGAAAGTTTCCTGCAGGGGCATCCCTCGTTTGCAATAAAAATTTCCTCTTTTTTTGCATGCGGATGAGTCAACTTCTGCCGCTGGGTCCGTCTAATATCTGCGTTGCACTCAAAAACGGATGCGGTTCGTATTCTCGGCAACCCCGCGACCAGGTGCTTTGTCAAAGCCGACACCCTTCCGCAGGAGATGGCGGCTGAGCTCACCAACCTCCACGGGAAAACCCAGGCCCGCATCCACGAGCCTGCGTTGAGGTCCCTCACGAAGAGTGTCCACTCGTTGAGCACGAGCGTGCACGACGCGCAGCAGCAGGGGTCTCGCATCGAAGACGAGGACCTGAGTGAAATGTTCGCAGAACTCAACGTCTCACCCGGAGAGCCTGCCCCGGAGGAGGCGGTGGACTTAGTTCAGGCGTGGGCTACCATCGAGGATGACCATGACGTGGTGGAGGCTTTTCGACAGGATGCAGCGGACGAAATGACGGCACAGCTAGCGGGAACGCGCCTATCTACCTACCGCGAGGAGGTATCCGAAGATGAGGCGGACAGTGATCATGAGGACACGGGGGGCGGCCGCCGCGCCCCACCGGCTTACGGTGAACTGTCTTCTCACTTCGGCGTCCTGAAGGTGGCCGCGCGGGAGAGTGGAAACGGGGACGCTGCGTTCCACCTATCGAAAGCGAAGATGGCGACGATCGCGGCGCATGCCGCTAAGGGCGTGCGCCAGACAGACATGAGAGAGTTTGTTGATGAGTGAGGGGGGGACAGCTATACCGCAGTTTTTTTCTTTTTGTTTTGTTTTATTTTTGTCCGCTTCGTTGCTGGCGCGTTTATTGGTTTTGTTGGCGTGTCTCATCACGCAACATCGTAGGGAGGCAGCGAGGAACGTGATATTTTTTCAAGTATACTAAGTTGCACGGACGGGAGCTGTACACGGGGTTTGGCTCCGAAGGTGAATTCTGCGCGTGCATGCGGGAATGGTTTCGCGGCAAACTCAGCTATCAGAGTGGAACCCACATTTGTCTCAGAAAAGGCTGCCCCTGCCGCCCACAAAGTATATTCACCACACTCGATCCACATGCTACTCTGTTGGCCTCGCAAATGGTAAGCGATACACCATGAACTCAAACAGCAGTGCCTCAGTAGTGCCAGACCGGCACTACTGAGGGATATCGATCACCCGAATAGTGCCGTTTGGCACTATTGAGGCACAATTCCCAGTTGTGCCGGTGCCCGCTATGGTGCCGGTGAACGCCCTGCGCACGTACCGGCACTATAGAGGGCCCCCCATTGTATATATGTATCACAACTTGTTCGCGTGCTGTAGGGGTACGTACACACATGCATGCCTCCACTTTTTGCGGCGCTACGCTTCCCATGCACTCCCGGTAACTGAACTGGGCCAACCGCCTGTTCATGAAGTAGTACGTTGCTCCATCAGTATTCTCCATGACTGGGGGTGAGGGTGATAGTGGAGTATGTAGTAGTAGCCTTGTTGGGGTGAAAGCGGAAGCTCGGAAATAAATATGTTTGGTGTTCCGAGTCGGCTCAACCATCTGTCTGCCGCCGCCGGCAAAGGGGCTCCGTCGTATTGAACGCAACGTTCTAGGAAATTTCCGTATGTTCAAGACTGAAATATTGCGCTCCGGTCTTCGCAAGCTATTTTTGAAACCAAAATTCAATCTTGGGCCGGAATTCCTTCAAACTTCCAAGACTGAAATGGGAGACCATTTCGCAAACACCCTATTACCGATTAAATGCAGAAATATTCTCACTCGTATTCCGCCAAGGCTCTGCGGCGAGTTCATTGTTTAAGGACATCAACAAGATTAACCGCTCCCGACAGAGTCCACTGGAAATTTCCGTCTGGAATGACAAGCCAATCACCAGATGTCAAGGGATTTAAACTTGACACATTCGACAGGCCGCCAACACATCCTTTCAAAAAATCCAACAATCTCGGAAGCGAAATTCGCAACTTGCTGATTGCACATATTCGTAACTATTCGGAACGTAGCTTTCAACCCCCGGAGACTTCTTCGAAAAAATGATGTGATGACAATCTCGAAAGTCCAGTGCCACCTTGCGAACCATTTGCTCCTCCTGCATCCATGCACCTAGAACTCGCCCATCTCTACGCCTACACACACAGGACTCGCTACGCCCAGAGAGCCACATACCACACCACCAGTGTCCTGATGATCTTGCGCAATACCAGCCATCCACTGTGCAGTGTCGCTGTTGGCTGAGCCCGCGTGTCTGTCTCGACGTTGCCCGTTGGCCCGTTGGTGCATATTCATACGATATGCATACCACGTTCTGCGGATTTTTCAGACTGACCTCCGCATGTGCGTGTGCACACGTGCACACACACATGTATGCCTCCCAACCTCCCGACCCCTACCCCCACCGTGTCTGCACGGTCTACATTGCTCTGCACCTCTGCTGACGCCACTACGTAATGCCTCGGCTGCTGGAAAGTGCATGTGGGGCAGTTGGTTAGAAGCAGCAGATGTACACCTCTCCAGGAATCAAATGCTTGTTTTATTTGTTTTCCGAATACGAAATATATGTCACTCCATCGCAACCTTCACTCTCCATTTCGCCAATATAGTGTTGATAACATAGTCCCCAGTCTCAAAACCACAGAACGTTGAGGGCGGCAGTGCACTAACAGCTCGAGGTGCTGCAAGGTTGGAGGCATATGTCCTCTGTAATACTGTGAACACTGCTGTTGTTGTATTGAAGGTGCAGCTGTAGACTGCGCTATATCGTATATATACAGTTAAACAAGAGAGATGAACTTTTCGTGATACCACACCGTTTCATGGAATTATTGCTGGAACTAAGTCAGAAGTTATAATATTTGCTGAAAATCTGTGCAGAGTGAATGAAAGAGTGCACACTTCGTTGAAGGTTCCGAATTTCCTCTCCAAGTTAGTCAGAATTTAGTCTGTAAAGCGTGCAAACGTGCTCCAGCGCCACCGGCCCCACCCGGTCACTCTCATTTTCGACATCCTCCCCTCTCATCCCCGCATCGACCTTCAGCTGCAACACAACATGAACGCCCTCTCCCGTAACTCCCCAGCAAAGCGTAAGTCCACCCAGTCAGAGAGTCGTAGTGGAGAGTCCCACCGCCCTTTACAAATGGCCGACCCCAACTGGCCTTGCCCTGGGCCCGACTGCGACGACGGCGGTCACCTTTAGCTCGTTAACAAGCGCGACGGTAAAGGCAAGTTTTCCCTTTGCGACCGTAACAACAACCGCGACGATGACAGTTGTAGCGTACCCTGCACCATCCTCACCCCGTCGACAACGTACCCCAAGCCGTGCAAGCTCTGCCTCGCCCCGATGGAAGGTACTCCTTCGCTCGGGATCCCAACCGAACAGGTCGACAGCCGCGGCTACAAAGGTCAAAGCAATTTCTCTCTCTAATTATATCAAGTAATTCCGCCTGATGTGTGCCCGAATGTTGTTCAGGTGTTGCATGAAGCCCTGACATGAAACTGCATCGCAACGCAACCGCTAAATCTCCCCACAACAATGGTCTTTTTGCTTGCTGTAGTGGTCAGAGTGGAATAATATCCACGCGGTGTGGCGTCTTTACGCTGGTGGCAACTCTTCCGACGGCAAGAAGTTTAAGCATGTCACCGTATACGGATAACGCCCAACACGCAGAACTAGCAAGATCTCGCAGACGAAAACGTGCTGGAATCTTAACGGAACGTCGACGACGCAATGCAAACAATAACACACCACACGACCCAGACCCTGAACTGGATATGATACGTCATCATTTTAGCCAAATGAGGAATCGTGCACCAAGGTTACCGGCACCGAGTCTAGACAGCCATCGCGGTGATGCTAACAACCAAATACGCCTTCGAGTGCAAGACATTGACTCGCAATCGGCGCGCCTTTCGAGCTAAAACACACGGATTTGGACGATCCACAAAATATCGCATGTTGTCACTGCAATGCTCAACTGTGGAAAAAAGAAAGGAGATGAAATCGTTGTAACAAAGGCAAGTCATACATCCATCCTCTCAAGTCTATCCCCCACCATCTTATGGCGCTGTTTGAAACCACTAAGTTCATTTCTGCTCAAAGACGGTACAGCGGGCTTTTCGGATCTACTGCATTATTAGGCGCAAGTGGTACTAAAAAAAAAGACATGGACTGAACCGCCAGCCCCTGCAATGCTCACCTTGCATGGACATGATTACCACCGCATATTCGACCTCCAACAACATTAGTTATGAAAACTATTCCGTGTCGAACAACTCGAGGTTGTACATATATATACGATTCTGAATTCACACAGAACATGTCACCCCTTAAGTATGACGCAAAAATAGCGACAACTGTACACACATCGGATAGATCAGATCTCTATAGATCACTGTAGATCATTTCGGTCGCAGATCACCAAAATCTATACCGATCTGTTGATCTGTCCTTGTTTCCGACTCTTGATCTATAGACACAGATAGATCTACACATGTTTGCTGCTCTTGATCTATAACTACATAGATAATCTGTGGATACTTCCGAGTCCTGATCTATAGACACAGATAGATCTATACATGTTTGCTGCTCTTGATCTATAACTACATAGATGATCTGTGGATATTTCCGACTCTTGATCTGTAGACCATAGATCATCTTTGATGTTTCCGACTCCTGATCTATAGACACAGATAGATCCGAACATGGTTGCTGCTCTTGATCTGTAGACCATAGATCATCTGTGATATTTCCAACTCTTGATCTGCAGACCACAGATCATCCGTGATGTTTCGAACTCTTTATCTGTAGACACAGATAGATCCGAACATGGTTGCTGCTCTCATCTGTAGACCACAGGTCATCGGTGTATTTCCGCTCTTGGTCTGTAGACCACAGATCACGTGGTATTTCGTACCACGTGTCACGGGCCACGTCAGCTCCTCGAGAGAGCCCACAGCTCCCACACTCCCAACGCGGCATACATCTGCTGTTCCTCAACGGCAACCAAGAGTACATCCCGCTGGAGGTGCCCAAACTGTCAAAGGCGGATGGCATCAAGGCGGTGCCAAGGCGGCTTTCCAACCCCAGCGAGGAGACGGAGAGTCCCTCCGTGGGCGAGGTGGGGCCGGACACCGACGACGAATACGCGGACGAGTCGTTGGAGGTCGAGATGGCATCACCATGAAATAATGGCGGGGGCAGGGGGGGGTTACGTCGTTGTGGATGCCGTTGTTGTTTGCGTATTGCTCAGATTCATGGTTTTCGCTTCTTCTCTTCTTGTGTGTGCTACGGCGACCGCGTCAAGTGTCTGATTTGTACGGACAGAAGAAGGTACTGGGTAGAGAGAACGGAACAGTTTGTGATGCGAAGACAACATGAACAACAATGCTGTTGGTACGCTTATTTTGCGAACAACAATTTTCGTGCGGCCAGGCAACTTCAGAGGTGGGGGGGGGCGGGTAGGCACGACGTTTTTGCTACCACATTCACATTTACATTCAGATTTCCTTCGTCTTGTAAAATGCTCACCTTTACATCTTGGTGTGCAACTGTATCAGAGTGGTGTCGGGGCAGACACATATACTCTTATTCATCCGAACATGTATGCTAACCTTGATCCATAATCCACAGATCATCTGTGATATTGATATTCCGACTCTTGATCTATGCACATCGATAGCTCCGAACATGTTTGCCACTCTCGATCAGTAACTCACAGATCATCTGTCCTTGTTTCCGGCTCTCATCTATAGACACAGATCGAAACATCAACATTGTCTGCTGCTCTTGATCTATAGCGATCTGTCGATCTGTCCTTGTTTCCTACACTTAATCTATAGTGATCTGTCGATCTGTCCTTGTTCCCGACTCTTGATCTATAGACACAGATAAAATCTACACATGTTTGCTGCTCTTGATCTATAACTACATACATCGTCTGTGGATATTTCCGACTCTTGATCTATAGACACAGATAGATCTACACATGTTTGCTGCTCTTGATCTATAACTACATAGATCTTCTGTGGATGTTTCCGACTCTTGATCTATCTATAACTCCACAGATAGATCTACAAAAGTTTGCTGCTCTTGATCTATAACTACATGGATCATCTGTGGATGTTTCCGACTCGTGATCTATAACTCCACAGATCATCTGTGATACTACCGGCTCTTGATCTATACACAATAGATGATCTAGATCATGGTCTATCCGATGTGTGCAACTTTACGAACGCATGTGCACAATAACATTCCGTGGGCACAACAATACTGATCTGCTGTACATAGCATTATTAATCAATCTAACGCCCACCACACTGAATCCGCGGACCCTGCGTACATTGAGTTCGCTGAAGTAAGCAGAACAAACGACGGACCCGTTGTAGGTGAAAACGTTTTAGCACCAGAAATTGCTAATTTATTCTTCACATCAGGTCAAGAAAACAGCGGATCACGCGTAAGTTATGCACGTGACAGTCCGGACGACAAGTCTAGGTTCCTGCCCCTGTGGAGTGCAGCGTACTAAACTCTTCAGTTTCCGATGCTAATGCTCCACGGCTACGTTCTTACCGGCGCAAGAAAAGAGAGGCGACCGTAGCTTACATCTCTTTTTCGTTCACACCGGGCGAAGCTAGACAAAAATACACGTACACGCGACTCTCTTGGTTTCATGTTACACCGGGAACGGCACATTTCTCAAATACAACGCGAACATCTTCACACCGTTCATTCGGTTACCCTGCGGCTCCATGCCCTTGGTATGCAGTGCACAGCCTTCACACCTCCCCTTTAAGCCTACTACTGAGGACGAGGGCGCCTCTGCGCCCGAAGTCCGGAGTCCTTGTATATATAACATGATGTATCACCGAAAAGGGCAGACATGAGTTTTTTCCCCTCGACACCTGGGCACAGACTTTTTTGCCCTCCGCCGCTCGATAACGTTTGAACTCTCGCGTGCCACCTTCGTCTCTTTTTTTCATCTTCTTTTTCCTATGCATACAACACGTAGTTCTCTGTCTCGTTTTTTTTCCATCTTCTTTGTTTTTCAGTCTTTTTCTTTGAGTCTTTCTCTCGTATGCATGTGGTTTTTGCTTTTTTTTATCCGTTCCCGTGAATGCTGTTGTATGCACTTTCCGATTACGTATGCGGCCGCTGTGTATACCGTGGGACTTATCAATGCCGTCAGTGGAGACGATAGCTTACCTGAGCATATTCTCGTCGATGCATTCAGCTACATTCCCCGTGTATGCGCGGCACAGACCAGGTACCGGCAAGTAGTCCCGAGTCAGCCGCGGGAAACAGAAAACAAGGCACCTGCACCATGTGCATACTCTTGACAGCACACGCCTCCTGCCCCACTGCCGCGGGTCGATTGGTTATGTCCGATGCCGCGAGGTTCCTCCACCCCGTGCAGTACAATGGCTGCTTTCGTGGCACGTACAGCAGCCGCGACCAGTCAGCGCGCTACCATACAGGCCCCGCGCGTTTTTTTTTGATATTTTTTGTTCAGCGAGAGTACATCTCGGTTGGGATGAACCACATCCCATGTGTGGGAGGGTACCTATCTGAGCGGCGTGGCGAGAGAGACTGCGGTACGCCGGCTTGCCGCCACTCATCTTACTGCACCCTCACCCCCCGAGCTAATGCACGCAGCAGTGAGGTCACAGGAGTAAGCGGGACACGGGAAGGAACACGGCAGACACGATGGATGTTGGACACACCACCGAGTACACACCTTTATATGGAGGGTCCCGAGCACGCTCTGGTCGCTTCCCCAATGCCTGCGCCGTGTCCCGTCCCGCCCTTTTCTAAACTGCCGCCGCTACTGCGTTAGGCGGCTGCTGCTGTCCTTCCGTTGCTTCACGCGCTCTGTAGCTCTCACACGTTACCTGACTTTGCTACAGCCCCTGCGTGGACTCGATCACGGAATGACACCCCCAACTATAGACTAACAATTTCAAACACCGTGACCCTGGGTATCCGATAGAAAATGAAGCCAAATTCTAATTCGACTGTTACAAAATAAACACCACCAGTATATTCTATCTGCTCGACGAACAAACCTTCCTATTTCCAGTATGTTGTAAATGGTCAGTCAAAAGGGGGAAAAATGATCAGTGAAGACCCATTTCTTCTCTGTCCCCACCCAATGTGAGCCCTGCCAGCTCTCTAGAGCTCCTGTAAACACAAAGCACACGAACTACAGCAGCAGCAGTAGCACGTTACACCGCCCCAAGCTATGGAGCAAGCTATGGAATTGCCAGCACCAGACGTCGAGGCGCACAAGGCCGGCAACGCAACGGCCTGCCACGATCAGTTGGTGTCTTTGATCACCGACAACCCACCATCGGAAGATGGCACAAACAACAATCTGGCGCGTGCTTTCACCTTCGAAGTTGCCGCCGCCGTAGGGGGGTGTCCACGCACCCTTTCGATGCCGGCACCGAGTGCTCGGGAGTGCGCGGCGCCAACTATCCCGGGGTGGACGACCTGGTCGATGGCTCCAGCCGCAGCATCAGCAGCAGCAGCAGCGGCAGCAGTAGCAACGACGAGGCGGAGGGGATGGATGTGGCCTGGTTTGGGGCACTGCTGCGCCCGTTCGACCCGGAGGAGCTGTGCCGGCTGAAGGCTGGGAGAGTGTGGTTGGTGATGGACACCCCGTTCGACCGTGGAAAGATGCCGCGGGGACAACGGCCGGGGAGCGCGTGTTCGCGACCGGAACAACGACAGGAGGATCATGACGCGGGGAAGGGAGTTCGGAGGACCGGGCGAGTCCAACAATGACGGCAAGCTGCGCGACTTCTGCTGGGGTCTTAAACTCGCCAAGGCACGTGATGTTTGTTGGCGTATTCTTCTTGTCATTTTTTTATTTTTTGTTGTGTGCAAGATGTTGATATTGTGTTTTGATCTTCAGATACAATCTTACAGAGACATGGCTAGACTACGATATTCCAGGCAAAGGCACTCTCACCTGCGCAGATCCTAGCTAGTCTCTGCGAGTTCGATTGTAGACATGTGCCAAGCGTTCCATCATCAACACAAGCGGGCAAGCAGTAGTACTCCAAGCAGGCAGATGATACTTCATGATCCAGTCAGGCAGGCGGGGTCATCACTCACAGTTGCGATAGCAGATCAATAGCGCTCAGGTCAGGTTCGTTCACAAAGGGTTTGTGCTCAGTTTCCGGACTCAAAGGTCACTGACAGCTTGGGGGGCGAGATCGCTGCAAGCTGTCATGCGGAGGAACCGTTTCATCATCGCGCGGGGAATGGCAACCAATCGGAATTCTTCCACTGGTTTCCATTATTAGCCCGAGCGACGGTTACATCTTCTCGGGAAACCCCCCTCCGAGCACTTATGCAGTGCCCATCACAGGGACGAGAGCTCCGGACATTTGTGCCTTGCGTCACGAGTGTCCATCATCGCACAATTTAGAACCGGTGTACGCGGCCGTCCGGAACACCCCCCCAGCATCGACCGTGGCACACGGCTATCCTAACGGGGCGGCCGCACGGTGCCCATACACGGTTCATACTTACCTGCCCAGCTAAAATCTGGGTCTCCCCCGCTGCGTAGACGGCGTGGTACTCCTGCACATTCTTCCACTGCCAGTACACCCCCCCAGGCCGCCAGACGACAGTCGGAGGGCTCTCGGCAGTGGTAGTAGGCCGTAGTCCAGGGATAAGCGGAGAGGGATGGTCGAGCGGCAACGCCGACGCCCGTATCCATTATGCGCTTCGTGAGTTCCTCCCAATCTCCGTCCGGGTACTCCACACGCCAGTAGGGGTCGCAGTAGTCGAAGACGTTGGCCTTGAAAACCTTGAGCTGTCCGTCGGTGTCGGCAGATTCTTGACCAACTGGCGTCCCCAGAGGAAAGAGCTGTAACGCTTGCTCCCTGGACGCTACTTCGCGTTCGCCCCGGGTAGGCGGTCCGGCGGGTCGTGGGGTGGCGTCCTCGCCGTGGTAGTCCTCGTATAGCGCGTGGAAGACGTCCAGCTGGAGTGGCGAGAAGCTGTCGCCGGCCTCATCCTCAGTTATCCAAGGTGAGAGGGCACCATCTTGGTAACGGCCTTGGTACTCCCATGTCCACGTCGTCGTGTTACCGGTACCGTATACCACCCGTCGGTCCACGAGCGTGTACAGCGGCACGGCGACGACGGAGGTGTCGGCCAGGCCAAGGTCGGACGACCACACGAGATGCGCAACCTCGTCCTCGAACGGCAGCCGGAGGTCCTGCGGTCGCACGTGGTAGGGCTTGAGGTCGGGCGCTGCCACTTTGCGTCGGCGGATCCGGCGGCCGTTGAGTTGAACTGCGAAGCTTAGGCGGTCGTGGATGACGTTGGTGACCTTCCACGGACCGGTGTAGTGGTCGTGCGTGAGCTTCGGGTGGTGACTGTCTCGGTGTAGCGTGTTGGCCGGTTCCTTGACGAGGACGGCGTCTCCGATGGCTGCTTTGGCTCCTGGTGACTCCCGTGCTACCCGGGCATTGTGGCGATCCCGCTGACGGTTCGGGGCCTCGTGGCGGCAGGTGAGGATCTCCCGCGTCATGCGTTGTTGATCTGCGACAGTCCGCTCGAGTCCGTGGCCGAAGGAGCTGTCGTCCAGGGCTTGGGAGACCACGTCGATGTGGCTCCGTGGTTCCCGACCGAATAGGACTCGGTAGGGGGAGGCTCCGCCGGGCAAGGCCGCGTCGGGTGTCACCCGGTGGATCCAGGTAGCCACGGGCACGAAGTCGTCCCACCGCTTGGGCCACGCGGTGCACAGATGGGACAGGGCCTCGTGCAGCCACCCCCCCAACCTCTCGACCGCTCCTTGTGCGCGGGGGTGGTTGGTGGGACCGTAGTTCAGCGGTACTTTCAGCCATCGGCAGAGGTGCCGCATCACCTCCGCGGTGAACTCGCCCCCCGGGTCGCAGCGGATCGAGAGGGGCAGGCCGAATACGAGCATGAGTCCTAGGAGCTTCCGGCTCACTCCAATAGCTTCCTTGGACTGGAGCGGGAAGGCTGTCAGGAATTTGGAAGCCCGGTCAACCACCACGAGTAGGTAGCGGTTGCCCTTGTCGGACGTGACCTTGAGGTCTTGGATATCCATCTCCAGCACCTCCCACGGTTGGAGGAGCCGTGCCGGCATCATGAGCAGCTGCTTGCTCCAGGCCCGCTTCCGCCGGCGGCACTTGCAGGACAGGACATAAGCCCGGACGTCCTTCTTGAGGGTCGGCCAGTGGTATTTGCGCTCAATTAAGAGGGTAGTGCGCGCCGTTCCCGGGTGGCCGTACGTGCCGTGGACCAGCGCCAGCACGGCGTGAACCAGCTGTTTGGGAATGGCGATCGCATACGCGCGACCGCGCGGGGCGTGCCACAACAGATGATCGTCGGCCAGGACGTAATTGTTGTCCTCTCCACGTCCCGCTTCCAAATCGGTCCGGAGGCATCGAAGTGTTGGGTCTCGCCGCTGCGCGTCCACGAGCTTGGCGGTGTCGCGCAGGGTGTCCTCCATTTGCGCTAGCTTGGCAGACAGACCCCGTCGTAGGTCCGGCGTGTCCAGCGGGATGTTGCCGTCTCGGGGGTTCTCCCGCAGCGTCGCCGGTGTATGGAGTGGCATCGACGGCGGCGGCGGTGCGGTCGTTGGCGCGGGGCCAGCCACAGCGTCAGTGGGTGGCACCCGCGGCACCGGGGGCGGTGCCGGTTCTTGGACGGGTGCCGCAGCTGCTCCGGGGTGCGCGGGTTGCTTTGCGCGTGGCTGTGCGGCGGGCGGGGTCGGCGGTGGCCGGCGCCTGGGCTCCTTCTCAGGGTCGCGGTTGCGATGTTTGCTAGTGTTCGCCATCTCCCGTGGTGGTGGTGTGGTGCTGGGTGTTGGAGTTGGTCGTGTTGCTCGGCGGGCCATACCCCTCGTGACTCGGGGAATCACCACGAAGCGTGCCTGGTCCCCTGCTGCAGTGTCCAGGGTGGCGATATGGTCAGTGGAGTCTGTCCACAGGTTGGCCAGGGCGATCGCCAGCTCATCTTCCATGGTACCACGATGGTCGGCGTTGCGGTCGACGATGCCGTGGATGCCCAGCGCGCTGAAGGCTTCCCGTAGCATGGGGGGCAGGGTGAACTCTTCCAGCGCCCTTGCGGCGTCAATTTGTCGCACGCTCGGTGGGACGGCGAAGTCCGTCTGGCACGTAGTGAGCTGCACAAACTCTTCCCGTGACAGGTCTCCCGCCTTGGCGAAGGGCCCGTCATCGGCTGGGTGAGGATGGTACTCCGTTGGTCGGCGGCCCATGATGATCGCATGCGTGATGGTGACCGTCGGTTGCGCGAAACTGAAGACTCCCTTGTCGCCGGTCGGACGGTTCAGGAAGAAGTGGCCCTGGCGTCCCAGCAGCGCACCCACGGTCGGCGTCGTCGTCGCTCTCTGCTGTACGTGTCGCTTCCACAGGGCCAGCTTCGCCGCGGAGGTCTCGGGCGGGATGTCGGGGCGCCGCTTGATGGCCACTATGAATGCTCGGTACTTCCCAGTTGGAACGCCAACATCCGTAGCATACAGGGTGGCGTCCTCTACGGTACACCGGGCTTGCTCCAAGCGCGGTCGCAGGTCGTCGCGCCAGGCTGGGGTCCTTGCGAACCCCGCTGGGCACTCCATGAGCAGGAGTTGCGCTCGCGAAGCGGTGAAGGTCTCGGTGATTTCCGTTGCCTGGCGTGCGGCCGTCTCCCCGTGGCTGTGAGCGTGGTATCGGCGACATGCGTTACCGATGAGGACCTCCGGTCGCGCCTCCGCTAGTGTGTGCATGCATTGCTTGCCTGAGAGGGGCGAGCATACCAGGTGGATTCCTCGGCTCCATTTGTTAACACGGGCGTACTCCAACGTGATCCAGTCCGGTTCGACCGCGGCCTGGACGTGCAGGAGGTCCTGGAGCGCCAGCAGTGCTCCCCCAGCTCCACAGCCGAGGATGACAGCCCGTGGCAGTCTCGGAGCCAGGGCGGAACGTGTGTCCTCGTAGTTCCGACGTCGCTGAAGATCCCCATGCTCCAGCGGCTCCGGCGTGAGTTGTAGGGCGTAGAAGGCGGCCAGGCTCATCTCCGGCGTTCGGGAGGGCTCGGTGGGGCCTAGTGCGGTAAGGCGGACGCCATCCAGTACAGGCTCGTCATCCCGATCCAGGTGGATGTCTTCCGCCGCCTCCAGTGGAGTAGGGTCGCCGTCTCGTTCGTCAGCGGGTGGTGCCAGGGTCCTGAGCGGTACACCATCCAGTACGGGTCCTGTGGGGCCTTGGTTTTCCACCGGCTGCGTAGTGTCGTCGGGGAACGCTGTGTTGATTGCCGGCTCCGGCGGTCCTTTGCGGCGCAGTCGGGATAGGGCGTCCGGGGCCGTATGGTCTTTGCCTTTGCGCCACTGGAGGTCGATGTCGAACTGCATCAACCGTAGAGACCACCGGTGCATCTTTGCAGATAGGTTTTGGCTGGTGAACAGCCACGTCAGAGCTGCACAGTCAGTGATCAGTGTGAATCTGCGGTGTTGCAGGTAAGTTCTGAACTGCTCGATGCCATAAAGCACTCCGAGGACCTCGCGGTCGTCGGGGGAGAGCTTCTCCTCGCTCCGGGTGAACCGATGGCTGGCGTACCCCAGAGGTGCGTCGCGCCCCTCGACGGCTTGGGTGAGAACCGCTCCTGCTGCTAGCTCGCTGGCGTCCGTGTGCAGCGAGAAGGGGAGCCCCCAGTCTGGTGTCGCTAGCACCGGGTGGGAGATGAGGGCGCCGATGACCGCTCGGAAGGCTTCGGTCTGCGGGGTGCCCCACGGAACACGGCGGTTTCGTGCTCGGCGTGAGCTGAACGCCGCATCCCGCAGCAAGTCCGTGATCGGCGCCGTGAGTGCACTAAAGTCCGGGACAAAGCTCCGTAGGAAGCCGGCGAGTCCCAGAAATGCTCTTACCTCTCCCACGGTAGTGGGCATCTCCAGCTCCCGTACCGCCTTGACCTTGGAGGGCGAGGGTCGTACACCCGCCCGGCCGACCATGACGCCGAGGAACTCCACCTCTGCCATGCAGAAGACACACTTGCGGAAGTGCACTGAGTACCCTGATCCGTGTAAGAGGCCAAAGACCCTTTCGATGAGAGCGAGGTGTTCGTCCAGGGTGGCGTTGTGCACGAGTATGTCGTCTAGCCATCGTTCTACGCCTCCCTCGGTCTCTACCTCCCGGAGGGTGTCGCCTAGGTGGGCGGAGAAGACCGCGGGGATGGTCGTAAGTCCAAAACCACACCTTGTAAACTCGTAGAGTCGACCCCGCGCGTCCCTAAAGGCTGTCTTGTGGCTGTCGACCTCGCGTATGCTGAGTTGATGATACGCTGATGGCAAGTCGAGGGAGTGTGAAGAACTTACTGCCCTTGATGCGGTGGTGCATGGTCGCCAGCGTGCCGATGCCTCCGCTATCTTTCTTCGTGACGGCGTTGAGCGGTCGGTAGTCGACCGTCACGCGGTTGCTTCCGTCTTTCTTCTTCACGATCGAGGTTCGGCTACACCAGGCGGAAGTCAACGGGCGTACCACACCCGTTGTCAACCAGAGGTCGACCTGCTTGTTGACGATGTCGGCTTGAATGGGGTTGTACTGTTGCTGTTTGCAAGCAACCGGCGTGACGCTTTCATCCACCAGAGGGATCGGCACCTCGCGTCCCGGCAGGGCATCTACGATCTTGGGATTGGAGGGGAACAGTCCGTTCTTGTTTGCCTCGCCGATGATGTCGAGGAGCCGGGCGCGTGACTTGGGGCCGAGCTGTCCAGTGTTCGCTTCGCGGATGCGTATGCCCTGCTCCGCGGGTGGGTCCGGTAGCGGCGTGGCATCCGCGGGCGTTGGTTCCGGCCTCAGCGGTGTCGGCGACGGTGACGGCATTGGTTCCTTGAGCAGCACCATTTTCTCTATGTCGTCACAGTTGGTGGCGTAGGCCATGGCGACCTGCACTTCCGCCCCGATGGACTTGGGGGTGGTTGTGCGGTTGGCCAACTTGAGCTTCGGAAGAGTGCCGGGCCTCCACCACTGCACTCCTCGGGCCACGCTGATACCTGGTTCGTTCTGAGGGTCGAACCTCCTGAGGGGGAAGACGACCAGCAGCTGGGCCGTGTGGGGCTGGGTACCCGGCAACAGGGCCTTCACCTCGATGCTGACCCTCCCCGGGATGGTTTGTTGCTCCGCCAGAGTCATTGGCCAACGTAGGGAGCCACCGTCCTCCCATGCAGTCGAGCCCAGGTCCAGCGCTTCCGTGGTCATCAGCTGTGGGAGCGTTGTCGGCTGCTCGTTCCCTCTCGTCTCCTGCGCTTCCGTGCGCCACTCCATGGAGAAGAATGTGTCCTGCGTGGGTCCATTGTACCGGTCGGCAGCGACGGGGTGTGATAGGATCGTCCCAGTTGCTGCGCACCGCCTTCGTCCGGTCCTTGCGCCAAGTCTAGCGGCCTGCCACCCCGGTGTCCGACACCAATTGTCCTCATCGTCCGACTGGAGGGCGTGGGCACGATCCTTCCAAGGTCGAGGGTTCGGCGGTGGTTTCGGCGGTAGCAGCGGCACGCTGCCGGCCTCTGGTGCTGGCCTGAAAGAGCCCTCGCCGGCGAAGTCGATGACGCTGTTGTAGTGACGCATGAAGGCGGCGCCTAGGATCAGCCCGAACGGAAGTCCTTCCACTACGCGCAGTCGTGCTCGGAAAACGCGGTCCACCGGCGGAAAGACCAGCGGCAGGACCTCCGTGCCGACGATTGACATCGGCGCAACTCCACTATTGGAGGGGTTGGCTGCCCGAAGTAGTCCTCGCCCCCTCTCAGAAACGATGCGTTTGCCGCGGTACTCGGTACGCTCGACAGCACGGATGAACCTGTCGCTGCAGAAATTGCCCCCGCCAGCGCCACTATCCAACAGTACGGTGGTGCGGTAGCCCAACCGGTGGCGCACCTTGTTCCACAGGTAGGCGGTGACCCAAGTCTGGTGGGAGCCGCGTGCAGGCCCCGACATCGCGGCTGCGGGGGCGGCAGTAGCGGCGGCCAAACGCGTTGTCTCCTCGGGCGGCCCCCGCCTGCGATGGCGTGGTGTGTTCCCCGGAGGGTCCCTCAGGGGGATGCCCTCCAGGGCGCACCCTCAGGCGCATCCACCGGCGCCTCCGGGCGCAGGGCAGGCAGCGGTGAGGCTGGACCATGTCGAGAGTGAGTCCAGAACGTAGAGGAGGTTCTCGTCGTAGTCTCCGTAAGCTGCCAGGTCCGGTTGTGGCGTTGGGGAGTCCTTCGGGTAGGCCTTGAAAGGAATGGGCGTCTCCGTGTGCAGGTAAGGGCAGTGGTGGGTCTCGACCATGCGCCGGCAACGTCGTCCATGAGCGTGGTTGAAGCAGACTTTATTCCTGAAGATGAAGGCTTGGATGACTTTGGGGTCTGCGTCCGGCGAGGGCGCGTCCGGGGGGAGCTGGGGCGCCTGGGTGGGTTGCTCCTGCTTTGCGGAAGGCACCGGCGGGTCGGGTGAGCGGCGGGGCCGTCTGGCGTCTCTCGACGGGGTGTCTGATGTAGGTATGGGGCGAGAGTCCCGGTCACGTTTCCGGAATTCACTTCCGAACGTCGCCGATGCATAGCGGCTGGGTCTCCGCTCGTGGTCGCGGCGTCCCGAACCCCGTCCCGTGAAGCGGTTGACCTTGTCACGTTGAGTGGCTCGTGCCCCGTCGAGGGCCGCCAAGTCGGGGTCATCCTCGTCCGACTCGGACGATGAATCCCCGCCTTCCATGGCGAAGGCGATACCTGACTGCCGTACCTGGCGGGAGAAAGTGTCCTCTCCGGGCGGTAGGCGCAGCGACTTCGTCTGAATGGCGGCCACATCCGTAGGTTGGGGCGCGTAGAATTGCGAGTTGTCGCCCAGGGTGGTGACGAAGGCGCGGAAGCAGTCGTGGCAGATCTGCCCACGGAGACGCATCTGTGGGGAGCCAAGCGCGTGGGTGTCGATAGGGTATTGCTCTCGCATGGTTTTGTTGTGGCCCATGACGCCGACGAGGTGGGCGATAAACGGAGTCTGGTCGGCTTGAGGGAAGCACATCGCGACGGCGCGGTTGAGTAGGTGGTGGAGATCTTCGGTGGTGAGTACCATCCAGTAGTAGGCCTCTTCCGAGAGGTACGGGCGATCCGGGAGCACAGCTGCGGCACGGGCGAGCTCGACGAGGCGGCTCAAGCCGGTCTCCCATGATTCGCCGTCCTTGAGGCGTATGCGATCCAGAGCCTGCCTCGCGTGGCGCCCGGAAAGACTCTGCCTGGCGATTTCGGAGACGAGCAGTCGGAGGGCATCCTTTGCGGTGAATTGTTCAAACTTGGTCCAGGACATGCCGCCATTGAGGTTGTGCACCTGTATATCATGGCCCCGGGTGATGGAAGACGTCACCGCCATGGTGGGTGGTAGCATGCCGTACAAAAGTCCCAAACGGAAGGTGGTGCACTCGTCCGGCCAGGCCTTCATGACGTTTGCAGCGCCCGCGGCGGCCGGTACGTCCTGCTCGAGTTTCATGACTCCCATGCCCGCGATCCTGAATGCGTCAGAAAGGCGATTGCAGAACAGCGACGGGTCCTGCCTGTGGGTGAGCTCCATCGGTGGCGCGATGGGCGGTCCCTGAAAGATCGGCGTTCCGACGGCCTTGGGTGAGCCTCCCATCATTCTGATGATATGGGAGGAGATGCTGTCACGATGCTTGTGGCTCTCCAGGCGGACAGGTAGGCCTAGGCCTGGGTTATCCAGGGTCGCAGGGGGCGTCGCGTACACGTGGTGAGGCGCAACGGCTCCGCCGTACGGCTGCGGTGGCGGCTGAGACGGCGCATGCCCATGGTGCAGTGGGCCATAGGCGTTGAGGGGCTGGTGTCCCGGGTAGTCGCCCTGCTGGCGCAGTCCAGGATAGGTGTGCGGGGTTCGACCCTGCACTGGCGGTAGTGGGTACTGCACCGGGCGCTGCGGCGGTTGGTGTTGCTGCTGCTGTAGATGCGGCGGTGGTGGATGAGCTCCCCCGTGTCCTCCAGGAGGCGGCGGGGGCGGCAGCAGGCCACCCCCAAGCCCTATCTGTTGCGATGGGGCCTGCGGCGGGGGAGGGGGCTGTTGAGGACCCGCAGGCCCGCCGTGCGGTGGCGGGGGGCCCGGCGGCATGGGGAGCTGCGGGGGCCCCACGGGTCCGCCCAGTGGCATGGGGAGCTGCGGGGGGCCCGCGGATCCACCCTGCTGGGGCGGGGGGGGCGGGGGGGGCAGTGGCAGAGGGAACTGCGGCGGCCCCGCGGGCCCGCCCTGCTGCGGCGGGGGCGGCGGGGGGCCCGGCGGCGGAGGGGGCTGCGGTGGGCCTCCCCCGTGATGTCCAAGGGCGGGTAGGGCGACCCCGGGGTTGGGAAGATGCTGTCCGGCGTGCTGCTGATGGTTCATGGTGATGACGGGTCGTTTCCGATGTAGTCCTGGCGGTCACGTCAGGTGCGGCGTCGGGTGTTGTCGTACAGCGGCGGGTGTTGTCGTACTCGGTCACCGCCAGCCGGAAGGTGTCTTAGCACGACGTGTTGCCCAACACTCTGGCGCGAGAATGTCGCTCCTCAAAGCCCCTTTTTTTCATTTTAATATTATGTCATCGAACTATCACTTCAAGGTATTTCGTTCCCCCTATCGCTTTGGTAATCCGGAAGCCTAAATCAAAGAGGGCAGGCACCAAAGGTACGGTGGTACTCATCGTCACAGGGTACACGTCATCACGGCCAACAATCAAGGTGAACGGTGGAACCACGGCGAAAATGTCGGAGCACACACATAGCGAAAAGGGAAAAATCAAAACAAAACATACGGGTCCTCCTCCCGGAGGTACATGTCTACGCCTCCGTAGTGTACTATTCCTGAAGCGATTGCTACGATGCAGTACAGGTATGGCGGCACTCAATTGGCGTCATGTAGTGGTGGTCAGTGGTCGTCAGCGCCCCGCAGGTGGCGGCTCGGGCGGGCGGTGGCGGCACCCCACGGGTGGCGGCTCGGGTGGATAGTGCCCTCGTGCAGCAGTTGTTGTATTATACGTTCCAGTTGGGAACCCCAGAGGGCGGTGCTGTTTGGGTCGCCTTGGGGTATGTGCCCACTGGTGTGGTCATCAACCGCTGTGCTATCGAGGGGCTGCGATGTGGCCGGGGAGTCAAGTTGTCCGTTGGAGTGATCATCGGTGGGGGCGACGGGGGCGGCGTTGGCCGCTCCTGAGGCGGTTGTGTCGTCGCCCTTGTGTGAGGAAATAGATGCCGTGTCTGTTTCAGGAGCGGGCGTGTCGTTGACGTCGTCCGGATCGGCAATCAAAGCTGGAGGCCCCTCAGAGTTGGTCGGGGTGGTGTCATTGTCAATGTGGACGTGGGGTTGTTCTGGGTCTCGGCCGTTCATGTTGCCGGCGCTGGGGTGCGGCAATGTGGGGAGGGGGGAAGCGAGGAACCAGGTTTTGTGGTCAGCTGGGGTGTCGTTGCTGTGGCGAAACACCTTCGCTGGTCAGCACGCAGGTTGATGTCGGGAATCGGCAGGTGAACTCGTCTTACACCCGCGCGGTTCCGTAGTAGACAGGATGGATATTGGTGGGGTGGTGGTGTATCTTGTGGTTGTCGTTTACGGCTCTCCGTAATGGGGTCGAGGATAACTGTCAGATTTTTTCTTTTCTTCGGGGGGTCAATATGGGGGACATCTGGTCAGTATCGGGTTGTTTCAGTGTGGGCGGTTAGGGAGTGGCTTCACATGGTGTATCAAAATGCCTAAATCCTCATAAAGTGTCTGAATCCCCGTAGAGTGCCTATGCAGGTCGGAGTCGATGCACGATGTTGCGATCGGGCCCGACTTTGTTGTTTGGCAATGTCCGGTTCGATCGCGGTACGTGGTGGGTGCGCTTTGGGGTGGGTCTTATCACCACAGTGGTGGTTGTCGACCCGACCCCAACAGGGGATGCCACCGTTGTTATTTATATTTTACTTTCCTTCGCATGTGTACCGCAATAGTGTACCGCAATAGTGTACCGCAATAGTTTACCGCACTAATAGTCGCCTGTGGAGAGCCCTAAATGGGGGGTGCACAAATTCTACGAGGGCGTCGGAAAACCAAAAGAAAAAAAAAACCCGAAGAACAAAAGCGGAAAGCAGAAGAACAAAAGCGGGGACCGCGATAGAAAACCTGAAAACCTCGGCGAAGCCTTAAGTATACCCGGCACCCGCTGCCAAAGAAACCATAATAAAGCCTCAGGTACGCCCGGGGTTATCAGCCAAACGTACACCATATTCGGGCACGAGGGAAGACTCGGATACGATGACAAGCAACAAAGGGGCGACGTGGGGGTACGCCATTGCGAGACGTAAACTAGCACCAGTAAGATGGGATGACCGCTACTCAGGGACACGAGGCTACGGGCTCAACGACCCTACGACTCAGCGGCAAACGTCACACGGCGAGAGTGCTCGGAGGCGCCGCGCCCGTCATGGTGGGGGTCATCGGCGCCATTAGGCTTACAGGGAGCGTCGTTGGTCTCGTCGTCCTCGTCACCGGTCTTCTCCTCGTCGGTGTCGGGGCTGTGGCTGTCTTGTAGCCGACCGACAATATCCATGAGGGCCTGCGCGAGCCAGTCCGCCGGAGGGCTGGCCCATTTCGGTGTGCGGTGCTGTCCTCCCTTGAGCCTTTTGGAGGGTACAGTCGCCTCGAGGGGGGCGATAGCGGCGGCGGCCGTTGCTGCCGATCGTGCCCTCTTGCGGAGGGCCGCCCTTTTGCGTGTGCGGTTACTGCCGGTAGGGCCGGGCGCTCCCCCAGAGTGAGAGTTTGCTGCGGGTGCACGGTGTTTGGCCATGGTCACCGTGAAGATGAGGCGGCCACTGGGCTGGCCGCGACGGCGGTTGGAGGGGGTGTGGCGGTCGTTGTTATTATTGTTGGTGCTGCCGGTGTGGTCGTTGGCGCGGCGGTCGCTGGTGTTCGATTTGCGTCGGCGTGGCATGAGTTCTGGGTTGATGCCGAGGCCTGTCATTCGGTAATGTTAAGGACCGTGCAAGGGTGGCGTTCTTTGTTGTTTTTTGAGTGCACCGGTATGCATGTTGGTGCTACGTCACTTGTAACGGATGTGGCCGTGGTAGGGGTACCGTACGGTGACACCTTATGGCGGGGGTGGTGGCGGTCACCTGTCTTGTGTGAAAATCAATCGGCTGTCGAAGGACGTGTGGTTGTTAGACATGCATGGGTCTGTGGGCAGTGTTGGCAATATCAGGTTGGTGTAGTCGCCCAGAGCTAGTTGAGCTAGTTGACCTGTTGGCGGTCGTTGCGGCGGTTGGTTAAGGTAAAATGGTTGTGGCGAGCACGGCTTGGCGTTCACGTTAGTGGCACACACGCAGACACTAATCTTGGCATCCCCTGCCCCCCTCCAGAGAACGTTATAACTGCACGCGGTGGTATTGGGTGCGAGCCAGTGTGTCCCGAAGGCCAATACTTGACTCACCTGCGCTACATACTCACCCTTCATCTGCTGGTGTAATATGCTCATCACACCTCATATGTTGGCGCAGTACTGCATCAGGGGGGGCAGTGGGGGCAGAGCAACATTTAACGGACGGTACTGCTGCCGGTTTGCCCCCTTGTGGGACAAGATCACCCCGCACATGCGACGGAACCAGCGAACCCCGTGAGGATGAGAGAACCAGCAAATGGAACAACCGACCCCCAGCACACAAGCAAGGCAGCCCCACTTACGTCAGATATCATGTACGAAAACTAGGTACAGTGTGCCATGTGAACTCCAAGATATGTACACCTCGCCAATGGGTCACCTGTTCAATCGCTGTGTAGAATAGGGAAGGGTGTTCGGTGAACCAAATCTTACCGGTAGTGGCGCACGGTGTAAAGGAGGATGAGGCAAGAGAAGCGCGGGCCAGATGTTGTGCGGGGCGTGGCAGAAGCGGTCAGTGGCCGATATGTAGATGTAGGAGGTTGTTCATCGGTGTGTTGGCCGGGGTCGATCGTCTGCAGCTCGGCTCTATTAGCATTTCGGTAGTCCTGTTGTTGTTTTTTATGGTGATTTGTGGGTACATAGAGAACAAATCACGTCTGGAGGAATTTTCCTGGTGATATTAAACAAACAAAAAATAAAATAAATAAACTGTATCCCCCTCGTGGGGGCAGTTGGCTTGTGACCACGGGAGGCGTCCGGGCAGTTGGACCAGTACAGACACTTGAAGGTATTGAGCACAGGGAGCGGGGCGGTTGTTGAATGTAACGACAACCACAACACTAACCGCAGCCCGCATTTGAAATGGCGGCGTCTCGTGTGTGTGTGCCCTTCTCACACCACAGTGGTTGTCGCCAAGGTCATAGCCAGCGATTGGAGACGCGCTAACCGGCCGACTAATTGTAGGGGTCGGGTCCAACGGGTAATATCACGGTCCGTAGGGGGGGGGGGGGCAAACTATAAAATATTGACAACAATGCGAATAAGGTCCTGAATGATGATGCCACGGCCGTCTTTTTAGTATTTTTTTTCTTTTCACGGGGGCACACAACATCATGATTTCGCACACGACCTCCCCAACCTAGGGATCCATGGATACAAAGAGGGGCCAAGTAGCAAAAGGGTAGTGACAGGTCAGCGGTTGGCTGAGCGTGTGCTGCGTGTAGTTGTCGTGGTCCGGGCGTGCCGGAGGGGGGCTAAAAATGATGCAAATGTGTACCTTGAGGTAGGTCGTTGGGTCAGCGGAGGTCTTTTTTTTTTTTTTTTTTACGATTGTTTATGTCGTTCCATGCTCCACCTCACACCTGCGGTGGTGCCGACTGCATATCGTTTTTCAGGACAATATGCACATTTTCATTATGCCTCATGTGGTGGTGCAGTAGCGCGTCAGGGGAAGTACGGGTGCGTAACGATATTATTAGTTGATTGGTGGGACGCACCCCCCCTTTGTGATGATGCCACAACAGCAACATACGACAGTACCGACAGATCCAGGGAGAATGAGGAAACCAGCAGACAGAACAATCGACCCCCAACACACCGGTAGTCAGTCCCACACACGTACGAAAACTAGATGAAACCGTGCCCTGTCATCCCCCGTGCATGGTCACAACAACCCATGTGGCACCGGTAAGGTCGCCAGTATTGGATGGGGAAAGGCCGCGTGATCAGCACACGGTCCCAGGTGGCGATGGCGCCAGGGGGAAAGGAAGATGATGGCTGCACGACAAAGAAGCCCAGATGTTTGATTGTTTTTGTGGCACACAATCGGGTGCCCGGGGTCTTTGGGTGGTTCGTGTTCACGTTGTAGTCGGCACTGTGGTGTGGCAGTGTCGGGTCGAGGTTTGGTGGTCAAATCGGTCATTGTTCGTCGGTGAAGTGCCTTGTGGGTTGGTGCAGGTTGGTGCAGGTTGTGTGGTCATGTCCGGATTTGTCGCGGTCCGTGGTGTGCATATTTTGGAATGATCGTCGTTGATTTTTGGAATCAATTGTGGTTTGTTGAAGGCTGGTCTCGGCGTTGTGGCTTGGTGTAAATGACACGAAGCTCGTCGTGGCACAATCCAGACGGTATCGGCGCTGAGGGCGTCCCTCCCCTCTCCACAGGGGACACAAACAAAACAAAAACAAGGCACCCGCGAAGGCAGGGCGGGATAGATATGGCCGGAATGTCCGGAACAAGTATATTCCGAAGCCCAAAAGAAGGCGGTGTGGGGCGGGTTCAGTCGCCGGTCATCCTGAACGCGCCCAACTCGAGACAGTTCTATGTTTAGGTGAAGCGATGTGCTTCAGAAGAGAGGTGTTTGTTGTTGTGGTGGTGGGCGTGTACGGCACTGTATAGGCAAATAACCTTCGATCCGAACACGTTGTGCGTGTCATGAAAAAGAACAATATGTTTTAATTTTCCCGATTTTCACTCTCCCCACCACGCACCACGCGTACTCACCTCGCATGCATGCTATTATTGTACTCACCCATTTATACTCTCGGTTCTTCTACTCACCGTAGGTGTTGGGTGGTTTATTGTGGTGTCCACATGGTGTGAAACACCGATGATTCCAGCCTGATGGTGGACCGAGAGAAGAGAAGAGAGGAAGGAAAACAATACCCAAACCAATGCATGCACTAGGCTGCCCACGTCCCCTCGTTAAAGTCTCTCCCCTCGATACTCTACTACACGCGTAGTTGGATCCACGTTCGTTACCGGATAGTCCCAAGTGTAATACGATGGTGCGGGGGTCTGGTCATGAGCAGTTGGGAAGGTGTCGCCTGCGTGAATGGGATGTGTCGTCGCTGTAGAATGTGTACGGGGTTGTTGGTTGAGGATAGCCTGTGAGACCACATTCGTTCCATGTGCCCCCGCATGCCCCCACACGGGGTAATGTTGTTCGTGAGGCTTTGTGGCGGTACGGTGGGGCTTGGCAGGTTCACGGGTTAGTATATTTTATCTCATTGTTTTCCGGTATTGCTCGTGAGAGCGTGGTGTCTTCCATGTAGGTCGGGGTTGTGTAGGATGTTTTTCTTAGTGTAGCTCCGCAGCTCGTGGTTCTGTAAATGTGTAGTATTCTCTAACACAAACCTGTGGTGGGGAGGGGTGATATTTTCCGTACAGCAATATGAGGAGGGGTGATGGTTTCCGTGTAACTCGTGGTTATTTGTTGTTATGTACTTAGAAGTAGTTTTGATATTAAGTTACATGCCCCTGTGCCAAGTCGTCCAGGAAAAGAATACAAATACCCCAAACCAAAAAAAATAACAAAACCCACATAGTACAATTTAGTGCTGCCGCAACTCTCGCTGGCTTGCTTCCTTCAGCTCGCTCTGTTTGTCTACGTTGCTTGCTTCTTTGTGTTATTTTTATCATAGTTTTATTTTTAGAGGGTATGCAGCCATTTCTATCAAAATGCTGGTCCATGGGGAGACGATGTTAGAAACGTTGGGACAAACATGGTATTATTGCAGGCAAAAAAAGAAATGAAGCAGTCAGCACCCACACAGAACGCGTTGCTGTGTCTATTATACTCACCCTTTCTCCCGCCGAGCCTGCGTCTCTGGCTGACTTCCACTACAAACGATCCCTTCAGTGGAGGAGGGGAAATGCAACCCGTGTGCAGTCAATTTGGTCGCACAGGGGCGCCGCGTACCACCACAGCCAGCCGTAGTTACGTTAATGTTGTTGTTACAATAACAACAGCAGACTGGTGAGTTGCGGAGCATTGCATTTTTTCAGTGTCAGCTTGAGCGGCCCGGGGAAGAGAAAGACCGACCGAGAGCTTACCTCTCTCGTCCCACACGCATTCATTCGTACACACACACCAAGATAACATTCGCCTCGTAAGATGTGATGGGAGCACCGCGCAATAGAGATCGCGGCTGTGAGCGTAGTGCTCTGAGCGGAACACAAACCAGTATCCATCCAGGCAGAGACCATTCCGAGTCGTTGATGGTTTTATGGGGGCATGGAGAAAAAAAAACGTGTTTCTTGTTTTTCATATTATTTCTGTTGTTGTGTTTGTCGGGTGGGCGCAACTAACTGCCAGCTCGTAGTAGGTACATGGGGATTCGGTCGACAGCAGTGGTCGACTCGCAAAATGTTGTGTCCGTTTATGGTACAATATATTCAGTGTGCTCGGTTGCTGCACCGTACAACATGTCCGATATCCGAATGTCGTGATTTCAAAAAAAAAAATGAATGTGGTCGGCAGGTACGCACGTGGTTTCCGCGCATTATGTTGGGCCAAACGTCCAGGGCGACCTCGGGGGTGTGTGACAGAACGACGGCCGAGGCCAGCAGTTTTTTTTTTGTTTTTTTTTGTTTTGTTTTGTTTTGTTTTGTGGTTGACAACTGTGCCGTGGGCGGCGGCGTCGATGTGGTTGTTGCTTATGATGCACACACGATGGGCGTTCATGAGGGGGACCATACTCATTTGTATGAACGTAGCTCAGCTGTATGGCGGGTGGGGGTAACCGTTTTTTTGTGTGGATTTCCCACATGGAAATTTCAAATTGCGGAGTATAGGGAAGTAGGGCAAACAATTTTACTTCCACCTGTTGTCACGGTCAGAAAGCATAAAATTGATGTCACACTGCCCTGCGTAGTATAGCTGGCGATGCACGGAGTGGGCGGAGTCTCGCTTTTTTTTTTCGTGACTATAGTCAGCGGGAC
This sequence comes from Ectocarpus siliculosus, assembly GCA_000310025.1. Taxonomy (NCBI): domain Eukaryota; class Phaeophyceae; order Ectocarpales; family Ectocarpaceae; genus Ectocarpus; species Ectocarpus siliculosus. The sequence continues at coordinate 86,101 of FN648527.1, forward strand.
ACAGCCCGCGGCCCAAAATGATTGGTTGTCTGTTGGTAGAGCGGCGTAGGATGGAAGTATCCCCCATCCAAACACCGGGTTCGCCTCCACATGTGTGTCTATTAGATGCATTCCTCAGAGCATGAGGTTCGGTGGGTAGGTCTGACGGCAGGCACCGGTGTACCAAACAGAGCGTGTATTCGGGTGATTTCGAGGCTGGAATGCGTAACCACGACAAGTTCCATTTTCTAGTTTTCCAGCAGGGTCCGTGCATGTAGGCAGCGTAGAAAGAGGAAAACCAAACCTAGGATCAAAAGCACCCACCACCCAGCAAGCGTACGCGCCCACAGTTCGGCAGAGTCCTCATAAGTTATAAACGGCACACACCGGGGTAGGGTAGTGTATTGCGTACGGACGCAAATGTGGAGCGGTAGGTCACTGCACGCACAAGGGAAAAGGTGACGATCACACACGAAAGCGGCTTACTTTTTTTTTTTAAGTGACAGTTTACAGTAGGGTCTGTGCATGCATGTACGCAACGCACGGAGACGAATTCAAGCACCACACAGCGTAGGAACACAGCACGCACTCGCGCCACGCAAGCACAACATTCATACAGTTAAGATGACTTCGGACAAAGTAACACGGCACGGACAAATGGCGTGGAAAGGTTCGCGTAGGGGCATGGATGCGAGTTGGTCGCTCACCACACCCATGAAAAAAAAAACAAATGATGACCACACACAAACGTGACGTGTTTTTTTTTTTGTTGTTGTTCGATGGCTGCGTGAACAGCCGTAGGAGCACCGGCATGCGCGCGCATCGGTGCAGCACAACATAGGTGGGTCTTGCCCCTCACAGAATACGTGGCACACACCAGACCAGTAGTAGTGTGGAAAGGTGTTGCACGGGGAAATAAATGTGAGGGCGGGGGTTTACCACCCGTTGTACACACAAGAAAACGGTGATAATATATATATGCATGTTTGTGGACAAGATGCATGAACAAATGATGACCACACACAAAAGTGACGTGGGTTTTTTGTTGTTCGATGGCTGCGTGAACAGCCGTAGGAGCACCGGCCTGCGCGCACATCGGTGCAGCACAACATAGGTGGGTCTCGCCCCTCACAGAATACGTGGCACACACCAGACCCGTAGTAGTTTGGTAAGGTGTTGCACGGGGAAATAAATGTGAGGGCGGGGGTTCACCACCCGTTGTACACACAAGAAAACGGTGATCATACATATATGCCTGTTTGTGGACAAGATGCATGAACAGGGCGGGATTGATGAACACGCTGGTGCCACGCCACCTTTATCAATCAGCAATTGCAAAGAGACAACGCAAGTGATGAACAACACGCTGGCGTCTACGTTCTATCCGTCACGTGTACCATCTTACAGAGACATGGCTAGACTACGATATTCCAGGCAAAGGCACTCTCACCTGCGCAGATCCTAGCTAGTCTCTGCGAGTTCGATTGTAGACATGTGCCAAGCGTTCCATCATCAACACAAGCGGGCAAGCAGTAGTACTCCAAGCAGGCAGATGATAATTCATGATCCAGTCAGGCAGGCGGGTTCATCACTCACAGTTGCGATAGCAGATCAATAGCGCTCAGGTCAGGTTCGTTCACAAAGGGTTTGTGCTCAGTTTCCGGACTCAAATGTCACTGACAGCTTGGGGGGCGAGATCGCTGCAAGCTGTCATGCGGAGGAACCGTTTCATCATCGCGCGGGGAATGGCAACCAATCGGAATTCTTCCACTGGTTTCCATTATTAGCCCGAGCGACGGTTACATCTTCTCGGGAAACCCCCCTCCGAGCACTTATGCAGTGCCCATCACAGGGACGAGCGCTCCGAACATTTGTGCCTTGCGTCACGAGTGTCCATCATCGCACTATTTAGAACCGGTGTACGCGGCCGTCCGGAACAACAATGCTGCACTTTTCATCGTTGTTTGAATGTCTGGAAATCACTTTTCTTGTCGTTGGCGCATTCGAAGGTTTGGATTTGCTTTGGTTTTGTTCCGTAGAGATGTCCACTCGCGTTTTACCTTCCTGGGACACTAATAATTTCCAAGGCCCAATGGCAGGAAATTTCCATGGTAGATTATTGTTGTTTTTCTGGGAGGCAAATGGAATGTTGCGGCCGGGGGGCTGTTGTTTTCCAAGAAAATGTCTCAAATGGCGGTGGTAGTAGTTATTCTGCGTACGGTTTGTTCCACTTTGGTTTTCCCTGTTTGTTGGGATAACATTCTCTATAGTTACCGCTATGTTTTTCTGGTGGTACTGGATATTCGTAGGCGTTGGCTTGGCGTGCGACGTGCTGGGTAAAGACGTTGGGGGGCACGCACCGTTTCTCTGTCCCTCCGATGTACCATACCCGACGAGTCAATCTTTGCGGAGTACTAATTTTCCTTCCCAAGCACGCCTGTACGGCAGACTGGTATGTTCTGGACGTGTGACGCCTATTCTCTGATATATATTTTTTTCTTGTTTCGGTTTGGAGTTGATGAAGTTGAATGCAGAATTGGCATGCCGGATTTTGCGGAATCACGCCTGACTGATTGTTACACCGCTGTCGGAAATCATGGGGGGGGGATGTGACACCATGCTGTCCGCCGCAGCACAACAAGTAGTGTTTCTGACATCGGGTTTGTTTGGTAGTTCATGTTAGGATTTTCCGTGTTTTCCCTGGGGATTATATATGGAATTGACGTTGGCTAATGAGGTTTGGGTAGTTTGTTTGTGGTACTTGGATATGAGTCCGATCTGTGCATCCTCTGTGGGGGATACGCGTATGGGAAGTATGGGTGTGAGGGTATGTATGCGGTTGTGGTCCAAGTGCGGGGCCCCCGGGAGCACACAGCGGTGTGCTCCCGGCACTTGCCTGAGGGGCTTGCGTGTCGAATACCAGCTTGCCTGAGGGGCTTGCGTGTCGAATACCAGCTTGCCTGAGGGGCTTGCGTGTCGAATACCAGCTTGCCTGAGGGGCTTGCGTGACGAATATATACAATACATGGTCCTTTTTTATCAGCTGTTCCTGGGATAACATAGTCCCCAGTTTCAACACCACAGACCGCTGAGGGCGGCAGTGCACTAACACGATATCGTGGAGCCTAGCTAGGCCAGGTGTTGGTACAGCGATGACGGAAAGAGAGAGAGAGTTGTTGGAAGAAAGAACGAAGAAAGCGGAAGCCGAGAGTGTGGAGTTACGGAGGAAACTTGAGGAGGAAAGGGAGCGCAGTTCAGCGGGAGACGCTACGAGAGATAGGGTGGATGGCGCTGGGTACGCGTCGGGGTATTATAGGGGTGGAGCAGCCGGGGTGGCGGACACCTTTGGAGCCGGGGGAGCGGCTACTTCTTTTCGAGATGGTCCAGTGCAACAGCAGTACAGGGACCGCAAGCCACCAGTGTACGACGGCAACTTCCCGCTCTTCAAGACGATATTCGAGGTCTTCCTCGCCGGCGAAGATCTTGGGCACACACTCACTCCGCCGGCGAGTCCTGATGAACGCATCTGGCTCATCCACACATCCAGGAGCGAGAACATAAGATTCCACAGTGAGAAGCGTGTGCGTGATCACGAGCGTGCTTTCGATTACTTGAGGCGAGCCACGAAGGGGGCGAAATTCCAATCGACGATTCTTGCTGTAGGGAATGTGTCGGGGGCATGGGAGGCTGCCCAGGAGTTTTGTCTTCCGATGAGTAGCTCTGAGAAGGAGGCCCTGAAGTTGTCCCTCGCTAACATGAAGATGCAGCTCGGAGAGGACCCGCAAGACTACTTTCTGAGGTTTAACAAAGTGCTGAATACGCTTCGCGCTGTCAACGGTTGTGAAATCCCGGAAAGTGAGGTCCTTGCGACTTTACGTAGAAGCCTCTCGGCAGACTACGAACAGGTCAAGATCGTGCTCATGCATGATCACACGCTCACACGCAGAAGCTTAGAGATTCTTGTGCGTAGCCACCACGTTGAGAAAAATCTCGGTGATCGTGCGCAGCGGACGGCCGCGCCGGCTAGCGATCCGCACGCTCTTCGTTTCGGCGGAAATTCACGGCCCAACGGTAACGGCGGCGGCGGCGGCGGCGGTGGCGGCGGCGGCGGTGGTGGTCCGCAGCGGAGGACCGGTGGGTTTTCCCAAGGCAGACAACAGGGTAGAGATGGACAGCAGCAGCCGGGGTGGGGAGGGGGAACTCAGGGAGAGTACAACGGGGGATATCGCCCGCAGCTGCAGCAGCCGCAACAGTCGTTTCATCAGCAGGCGCCGCAGCAGCAGTATCAACGGAGATTCCCTCAGCATTTTCCGCAGCAGTCGTTTCAGCAGCAGCAGCCCCAGGAGTTCACTCCCGCAATGGCGATGGGATTCGTTCCGGGTGGTCCCAGGGACCCCGGGCGGAACGCAGCGTGGCCGCAGGAGGCGTCCCCCATTCCCCCGGGATCACCGATGTGCGCCGTGCCCATGTGTGGTCGCTGCGGTCATGTCGGGCACACGGCCATCATCTGCCAGGCTCCTCCGCGATTTTATGGTAGGTGTTCTATTTGTGGTGAATCCGGCCACACGGCGCGCAACTGCAAATTTAACACATCCAACAATCTGCAGCAGCCGCCGCGCCAACACGCGGCGGCCAACACGTCTCAGGTACCCCACCTCAACGCCGTAATGCACCCACCTTACCAGCCTTTCTCGCAGCAGCCTTTCCCCCAGCACTCCCATCTTAACAGCGCGGAGCCGGGGTATTCGGCAAGTTGTGTAGACGGGTCGATAGCGCACCATTGGCCCGTGTCGGCGCCTCTTCCGCAGCAACACCTTGCCATGGTACATCAGGATGGTTCCAGCGGAGGTGTGCAGCCATGGCAGGGTTCCGGCGGCAGCGGCTATGGTGGTGTGCCCCAGCAGCAGGAGCCGCAGCAGCAGCTGCAACAGCAGGAGGGCCGCGCGTGGGGGGATGCTTCCGGCGTGGATATACAGGTCAGTGGCGGTGAGGGTGAATGCGTTGATGGAGTAGGGGGGGGTGGTCATGCCGGTTCGTACGGCACCGTAGAGCCGGTAGGTCCCCCCCCCGATCGTAATGCTCTTCACGTTTTCTGCCAACACCGTCACCCTGTAGCGTATCCACCGGCCCCTTTCTCCACTTTGCTGTCGGCGACTGGGCGTACCGACTGGTGGGTTGGTGATAGTGCCGCGTCTACCCACCGCACTAGCAGCACCGACTTCGTGTCGTCCCCGGTCGCCGCGATGGCCCCGGGCACCTCGACGGACGCAGCAGCGGTGGCGGCGGCGTCTTGCATCGAAAATCATGGGGGGGGATGTCATGTATGACCATGATTCTAGAGGGCGTGAGCAGCAATCGAATTGGTTCGTTTTCTGGCCTTGTCTATTTGTGTTTTAGGTGAACGGCAAAGCAGGGGGGACTGTTGACATTGAGATATTAGCTCGGGGTGAATTTTGGGAGCTGACAGCAGGGGGGCTGTTTGCGTGGATGCTTGCTTATATTTTCCATCGTTTCTTGGACAACAGCGACGGTACTGATTAGCGGGTGCGCGCTGTTTAGGATTTGGTATTGGAGGAATGGGTTTGACATGTTTTGACGATTAATGGTTGGGGCCATTGTGCTTTCCGAATTCTCGTTTTGATTGGTCAAGAAGTTGAGTTTTTGTTTTGTTTGAGGATTTGGTGCCAACTCTTTTTGGAAGTTGTTTTTTCCAGAAATGTCCGTTTTCGTTCCGACGCCTTTCTGATGTAGCACAAATAATTGTTGGATACTTTTCTGAGGATGATTCTTTTGTGTCAACGGTTTGAGATTATTTCCAGAGACGAACGCTTTGGATTCGTGAATAAACTGATGGAGACGCTTTGTTGTGTTGGATGCGTAGCCAGTTTTGTTGAATAAGTTTTCCCAAGGGGTGTTTTTCTATGTTTGCTGATTGCGTTTTCGCCTTGGTTGCAAGATCGTACATCGTATCAAGTAGGGGGGCTGTTTGTGGTACTTGGATATGAGTCCGATCTGTGCATCCTCTGTGGGGGATACGCGTATGGGAAGTATGGGTGTGAGGGTATGTATGCGGTTGTGGTCCAAGTGCGGGGCCCCCGGGAGCACACAGCGGTGTGCTCCCGGCACTTGCCTGAGGGGCTTGCGTGTCGAATACCAGCTTGCCTGAGGGGCTTGCGTGACGAATACTATACGATACCTGAGGGGCTTGCGTGTCGAATACCAGCTTGCCTGAGGGGCTTGCGTGACGAATATATACAATACATGGTCCTTTTTTATCAGCTGTTCCTGGGATAACATAGTCCCCAGTTTCAACACCACAGACCGCTGAGGGCGGCAGTGCACTAACATAGTTCATGCTTGGATCGTTTCCCGCGTTTTACCTGGGGAGGTGACATGGAATTGAATGTTGAATGGGAATTATAATCGTTGCGTTTATATTAGATGTCCCAGCAGGGGGGCTGCTGGATTGTTGATTGTCTGTTTTGGATTTGTTGGTTTTTTCATGTTTGTTTTGGACTGTTTGTTTGGTTTCTTCGTGTTTGGGATGGATATTACAGCAGCGGGGCTGTTGGACTGGTATATTTGTCAAGGTATTGGGTATTGGAGGAAGGATTTGGCATGTTCTCGTAAGTCATGGTTGAAGCCTTTGTGCTTCCGATTGTTATTTGAGCTGGTCGATGAGTTGAAACATGAATGTTTATCTGAGGAATTTGTTCTGAGTAAGTCAGGACGTTGGACACGTTTTCCCGGAGTTACCCGTCCCCGTTCTGACGTGATTCTGATGTAGTGTGTATCTTTGCTGGGTACCAAGGGTATTTGTTTGTGGTTTGACTCCTTGAGAGTTTGGTTAAGCATTTTTCTCAAGAGGGTGAATCGTTTATTAACAGACCTTTTAGGAGACTGTAATTTGATATCATCAGAAGATTTGAAAGATTCGTAGAGCATGTTTTATTGAGAGATCGACAGATAGATTTCGTTGAACGTTGTTTTATTGGGAAATTGTTTGAATGGAATATATGGTGGATGATATTCGTGTGGATGCGTAGTTTGATTTATCGCCGTTTTACCTGGCAATGATGGTCGTGACGAGGATTTCGTAGATCGTATCTCGTACCGAGCAGGGGGGCTGTTTGGGGTGCTCGGCAGAGTATACTGTCCACGGGGCCTCCGGGGGGTACGCGTGTGAAATAAATGTGTTAATGGGCATGCTGCATGGCGATGGTGTTCCCTACCGCATGTCTCTCACTCTCAAATCAACCAAAGGTCTTGAGTCAACCTTCTTTCTCTTTTGGCCTCTGACGGTCTACCGCACCCAAACATATTTTGGTGGTACCAGTTGTCGCGACTCTTTCCGTGGGCGCTTTCTAACCGACTTGCAGCGAGCTCAAGGGTTCATCGACGTCGCGTTTGTTGGAGCTACAGATCGAGTCCCCGTTTTCTGTCAATGTCGACGCTGATGGTATCTCGCTGCCCTGGCGCGAAAACATCATTCGTTTCAACCCCGAAGGTTTTTCATGCTCTCTGGGAGAATGTGCAGCTGGTCGCCGTTGCTCTCATGGCTTCGGCGACCGAACAATGTTGTTGCTGAACGCAGGCCTCGGACCAAGACGCGTTGGAATGCCTCTGTTTCTTGGGCACACCACGTAGCGGCACCAAGTGGGTGCACGACAGATCCATGCTTTTGCGTACAGACTAGGTAGGATACATTTCCGCGCATGCATGCCTTCTAGTTTCGCAATGCGCTAACAGTACACAGCCGCGTCGATGCAGAAAAGGATCGTGTCTAAGTTGAAGATGGCGATCCAAAGGCAGTTGGGGCAAGACGGCAGCTGGGACTCTGTTACGCGGTCTGGCATCCCGTGTCGTAGTCCTCTCGTAGACTCTTACGTCATGTTTACCGGGAAGGAACAGAAGCTTTGTCAACCACGCAGAGGCTATGTTGCCGCATGTCCTCTTCGATTTGTTGAGGGACATGCGCTTCCGGGCACAAACTGCGTCGCCTTTGGTGGTACGCATTGAGCATACCAGTGACGTCGCTTTGTTCTCGCTGGCGTTCGCGGCCATGACGACCTCTCCTTCACGATGGGATTTCTGATTCTGCGGCTGCCACGGGGGGAGGATCTTATCTTCAATATCCAGTTTGGTAACACCCTCCATGACTCCGTAGACGCCGTGGTTGCGGGCGCGGACGTCACGGGCTGCCACACCGCTACACGATGCCTTCCTCTCGGTACGGAGGTTGTGTGGCGCAGTTGCTGGATGGACCTGCGATCGCTGTTATCATGACAAAATACCGGGCGGCGTACCGAGAGCGTCGCACTTGGCGCCTACTGGTGTAGGGGCGGCGGGTTCCAAGACGAGCCGTAGCGAGTACTACCTTGACTAAAACACGTTGCCGATGGTCGCCACGCCTACATTCGATTTTCTACGTGTGCGCGCCACGAACATAAGAAAGTGTGGGTTGGGAGAGACCTACCTTAGAGGGTTGTGTGGTCAAAGCAATAGATAGATGGTAGATCAGACAATCAACAGGAAAGTAATGGGCGGGACCACAGGCCGGTGCAGGAGGCCTCAACCCAACTTAATCCAATACTTACATTGAATGATCTAGGTGAGGGAAAGGAATACAACAGTAATCTCGGATTTGATACGAATCCAGATTCGGAACGAAACCACGAAGAGTCAGAAATCCCATGGAGCTGTTGGAAAATGACTCTACCTTGTTCAGTCCCCCTTCTCTCTGCCGAAATACGCCGGAGCAGAGGAGAAAGAAGAAATGGGTGATACCATCCCACCCGGCCTACGAATAACAATAATTTTCATGAACTTGTCTTACAGAGACAAGGCTGATCTACGATATTCCAGGCAAAGACACTCTCACCTGCGCAGATCATAGCTAGTCTCTGCGAGTTCGATTGTAGACATGTGCCAAGCGTTCCATCATCAACACAAGCGAGCAAGCAGCGATACTCCATCATCCGGTCAGGCATGCATGCATGCAGGCGTGGTCATGACTCACAGTTGTGATATCAGGTCAATAGCGCTCAGGTCGGGTTCGTTCACAAATGTTTCGTGCTCAGTTTCCGGACTCAAAGATCACTGACAGCTTGGGGGGCAAGGTTGCTGCAAGCTGTCATGCGGAGGAACCGTTTCATCATCGCGCGGGGAATGGTAACCAATCGGATATCTTCCATTGGTTTCCATTATTAGCCCGAGAGACGGTTACATCTTCTCGGGAAACCGCCCTCCGAGCACTTATGCAGTGCCCATCACGGGGACGAGCGCTCCGGGCACTTGTGCCTTGCGTCACAAGTGTCCATCATCACACTATTTAGAACCGGTGTACGCGGCCGTCCGGAACACCCCCCCAGCATCGACCGTGGTACACGGCTATCCTAACAGGGCGGCCTCACGGTGCCCATACACGGTTCATACTTCCCTGCCCAGCTAAAATCTGGGTCTCCCCCGCTGCGTAGACGACGTGGTACTCTTGCACATTCTTTCATTGCCGGTACACCCCCCCAGGCCGCCAGACGACAGTCGGCGGGCTCTCGGCAGTGGAAGTAGGCCGTAGTCCAGGGTTAAGCGGAGAGGGATGGTCGGGCGGCAACGCCGACGCCCGTATCCATTTCGCGCCTCGTGAGCTCCTCCCAATCTCCGTCCGGGTACTCCACACGCCAATAGGGGTCGCAGTAGTCGAAGACGTTGGCCTTGAAAACCTTGAGCTGTCCGTCGGTGTCGGCAGATTCTCGACCAACTGGCGTCCCCATAGGAAAGAGCTGCAACGCTTGTTCCCTGGACGCTACTTCGCGTTCGCCCCGGGTAGGCGGTCCGGCGGGTCGTGGCGTGGCGTCCTTGCCGTGGTAGTCCTCGCATAGCGCGTGGAAGACGTCCAGCTGGAGTGGCGAGAAGCTGTCGCGGGCCTCATCCTCAGTCATCCAAGGCGAGAGGGCACCATTTTGGTAACGGCCTTGGTACTCCCATGTCCACGTCGTCGTGGTACCGGTGCCGTATATAACCCGTCGGTCCACGAGCGTGTACAGCGGCACAGCGACGACGGAGGTGTCGGCCAGGCCAAGGTCGGACGACCACACGAGATGCGCAACCTCGTCCTCGAACGGCAGCCGGAGGTCCTGCGGTCGCACGTGGTAGGGCTTGAGGTCGGGCGCTGCCACTTTGCGTCGGCGGATCCGGCGGCCGTTGAGTTGAACCGCGAAGCTTGGGCGGTTGTAGATGACGTTGGTGACCTTCCACGGACCGGTGTAGTGGTCGTGCGTGAGCTTCGTGTGGTGACTGTCTTGGTGTAGCGTGTTAGCCGGTTCCTTGACGAGGACGGCGTCTCCGATGGCGGCTTTGGCTCCTGGTGACTCCCGAGCTACCCGGGCATTGTGGCGTACCCGCTGACGGTTCTGGGCCTCGTGGCGGTAGGTGAGGCTCTCCCGCGTCATGCGTTGTTGATCGGAGACAGTCCGCTCGAGTCCGTGGCCGAAGGAGCTGTTGTCCGCGGCATGGGAGGTGACGTCGATGTGGCTTCTGTGTTCCCAAAACCACTTCCCTGCCCAGATAAAATCTGGGTCTCCCCCGGAGAAGACGGCGCATCCTTTGAGACATCCTGCCACTGCCGGCACACCCCCCCAGGCTCGCGGAAAATAGTCGGCGGGCTCACGGCAGTGGTGGATGTCCTTAGCCCAGGGTTAAACAGCGCCATAGAAGGCCTCCAGGCCGGAGTCATCGTCGCCAGAGTCGGCCGAGGAAGCCAGGTGGGTGTCCGCGGGTCCTGGCGGCATCCGCATCCGGCCCCCTCGCGGTGCGAATGTCGTCCTCGCGTCGGGGGCGCCGGTGGGCGCCGTCCTTGCGGCGAGGGAGCCGACGGCGGTAGTTGGAGCCAGACGGCCGAATCCTAAGCGGAACGCGGCGTGGTCGCCCGGTCATGCCTTCATGACGTTCCAAGCACTGGCGGCGGCAGGCACGTTCTCTTCAACCTTCATGGCCCCCATGCCTGCCATCTTGAACTGATCGGGGGTACGTTTGCAGAACAGGGATGGGTCCTGGCGATGGATCAGATCCGCCGGCGATGTGAGAGGTGATCCCTGGATCGGCGTTCCGACGGCTTTTGGGTGAGCCCCCCGCCATCGTGATGATCATGGAGAAGATGCTCTCGCGGTGCTTGTAGTTATCCAGGCGGACCGGTAGGCCTTGGCCCGGGTTGGCGAAGGCCGCGGGATGCGCCGCGTACGCGTGATGGGAAGAGAAGGCTTCTACGTACGGCTGCGGCGGTGCATACCAGTGCGGCGGCGACGCGGGAGGTCCGGGGGAAGCTGATGCTGTTGCGGCGGCTGCCCGAACGGGTGAGGCTGGAGCGGCCCCTGTAAGTGCTGTCCATGCAGGTGGTACTGGGGCTGTTGCTGCTGCTGCTGCTGCTACCCGGCCGGCTGATGCTGGGGCCGAACTCCGCCCAGTCGGGGCAGCATCACTAGTGGTAGTTGCGGTGGAGGGCCAACCGGTTATGCGGGAAGCGCACCTCCAGCCCCTCTGCGGCGGCAGGTATCCCGCGGCCGGCGGCGGCGGCGGCACGGAGGGTCACTCCCGTGGGCGGGTAGCGCACCTCCAGCCTCTGCCCTGTGGAGGGAGGTGTCCCGCTACCTGCGGCGGCAGCAGTGGCGGCGGAGGTTCGTGGGGCGCTCCGCCGTGCGGTGGGGGAATCTGGGGCGGTCCCCGCTCTATCCTTGGGCAGGTTGGGCGGCCTCCAGGATTAATGTTAGGTTGCAGGTGCTGCTCCACGACATTGCTGACACATGATGTCGACGAGTCGTAGCAAAGTGGTCGATGTCGCCCCATGCCATCAAGGGTGCCAGCAGGACAACGCGGTAGGGTACCTCGCCATTTGGTCGCATGACGGTGGCCCCGCGCATCTAGTTGAGGATCATCTGAAACAACTTCGATGTAGCCAGTCGAGGCCTTAGGGTCAATCTCAAAGGGGTGGGGGTTAGCGTTAGCGTTAGTGGTCACCGACGCGGTGTGAACGTGTTTGTAGTCCTCTAACACGGAGCAATCATTGATGAGATCAGAATAGGTTCACCGGCACGAAGAAGTCATTCTGCGCCCCCCGGGGCGGCGATATCATCACCACAGCGCCGACAGTGGACCAGGCTGGTAAGCGGGTGAAACCGAGACAGAGAACAATAGCCCCAAAAACGCACGCGGCACTCCTACAGAAAAGCAACAGAAACCGCCATGTACAGCGACTTGCCGACCGGGAACCAGGCTGAGCAGGCCAACCACGACTCAGAGTGGAGGGGGTCAGTCATTGGAAGTCCGTAGCATGTTTTTAGGGTGTGACGACGGTTGGTGGATGGTGGCACTTCGGGTGGACGTGGAAGCGTGTCGGTTCATAAGGCATGCTGGTGGCTGAACACAAGGTGGCCTGGTGACGACGCTTGCCTCTGCGAGATGGTGGTTCGATGAACCGCACAGGCCACAGGTTTCATGTTATGAGTTGTCATGGTTTGAGACGATCGAGGATGAGGTTCAGGGATGGACTCGGTGTCCGACCCGAGAATTTCACATTCAGTGACACTTTCTTGGAGTGGTGGTCCGTCACAAGGTGGGATGATGGCGCGGTTTTTTTTTGCCTTCGTGAGGTTGTTACAACAGCTTGGTGTGTGACACAAGATGGATTGTTCTGGTGTTCTGTTCTGTTCTGTTCTGGTGAGAGGTGGTCAAGGTTGAGATTTAGGGATAGATATGGCTAGTGGTGGAGGCTGGTTGGCTTGATGGCTTTGGCATTGGTGGTGTGGGGTTCACCAAGAAGCATCGTACGATCCATCCATCCCGCCCCCTACTAGTAACTCGAAACAACCTGAAAGCAAAGCACGAGGCACTCGTTGGAGGCGCCTCCCGTTCTTCCCCTGGAGTCCAGACGCTCACCTTGGTCTACATACTCACCCTTTCATCCACTGGTTCGTATGCTCACCGTCCACGGTGCCGGTAGGGTAGCGTGGTTGGTGGGTGGTGGTTAAGGCGATCGTAAGGGATTGCACACCCGTGGGGCATTTCACGCAGAGTAGGCCGCACAACGGTTATCCGTGGGGGCCGGAGTATGGTCCGTGGCCACACGGTGCTGCCGGAGTTCCAGGAAGTCCGTAGAACCGAGTAGAGAGAATTACCAGCCGAAATAACAAGACAGTCAACGCAGCAATCATTTTCCATTCCCTTTGAACGGAAACACCAGATTAACAACCATTCAATAATATCACCCATGGGTTTCGGATGCCAAGGCCGATCGCCGCCATTGTGGATGCTCTCCGTTGTAGTGCATGTCAGGTGTGTCGTCTCCGTGGAATGAGATGTGCTTGCAATCGTGACCTATGCATATGTGGTGACTCCCGCTCGTGTGGAAGTTGAACGGAAATGAGACGTTCGTTGGTGTCTCCGGGAAAATATGTTATGGATCAGCGTAGGTCGTAGGTAGGTTAGCGGAATCGATTCGCAAGAAGCAGGTCTGTAAAACAAACAGAGTGGGAAGAATAAAAAATAACAATAGAAACAAGAAGCATGTTCCATGACCGGACATGCGGAAGGGTGGGGTATCCAGCGTGGCGGGATGGACAGCAGGAGTGTGTAGATTTTCGTTACGCAATTATTTATTTTATTGTGGCGGCAGTCCCCTCATTTTTCGTGGGGAGGCCTGTACTGCGCTTTTCAGTGCGTGTAAAGACTGCACTCTTCAGTGTAGTATTGTTCGTACTTAACAACCATCGAGGGTCATACGGGAGGGAGTAAACGCCGATTGTTTTCAACGATTGTTTATGTCCTTCCGTGCTCCACCTCACACCCGCGGTGGTGCCGATTGCATATCGTTTTTCATGACGAGAAGGGTCCAGCCGTCCATTTCCGTCGTCAATGGCGCCGACATCGAAGTTTGGTACTCACCCGGAAATTTTTAATTTTTCAACCCAAAGGGATTAGGACTAACCACGTTGCTTCCAGCAGTTTCGAGGTTACTACTAGACGACCAGTAGGTTCGTGGCGGCCGCATAAAACCCAGTTCAGGTGAAGAGAGACGGGTGGGTTCCCAACAACCACCATGAACAGGTGCAGGCAAAAACAATCCTTGGCACTCGGGAACACGGGAACACAAACAAGGGAAAAAGTAGTTCAACGCAAAAAACGGCAACGTGGAGGAGAGGTTGGCGCTGGGAGCAAGGGGGGTTAGCGCTACTGTCGGCGTGCGGGTAGTCCTCTGCCACGGGGCAATCGCTCATAAGATCATACATAGTGGTCCACCGGCAAGGAAAAATCATTCATGACATCAGGGGGCGGTTCACTCTCGGTTTCGCTATATCGTCGTCTTTGTGATTGTCGACGGTTTGATCATGTGACGTCTCCGTGTGCATACATTCGAACCACTTGTAACATCATTGGGGTCGTCCGGCGGTGGTTGACTCGGTGAAGCATAGGGGTTCATGGTTGCGTACGTCCCGGCCGAACCAAAAACCAAAAATAAATAAATAAAAAATGTAGACCTGTGTTACAGTCCGTTTAGTGTCGATGGGTGTACCGTTTTTTTTTCAAGTGGTGGGGATCGTGAGTTCAGATTGTCTCGGCAACGTCGTTTTGTCTTGGTCGCACGCGGAGGCTCCAGTAGTCGGCCTGTTGAACAATAGCTGCGGACTTCGATGACTGTATGATTGACTGTGGCGGGCATGGTGTCGAGATAACATCAGTGGCGCACACTCGGACACCAATCTTGGCGTCCCCTGTCCCCCTCCAGAGGTAACAAAGCAGCCAGAAACCACACCCAAGGGTTCCCCAATAGTTCCCCCCGAACCGGTTTTTTCAGGCGGACTCACCTGGACTACATACTCACCCTTTATCTACGGTTTCACATTCTCATTATGCCTCATGTGGTGGTGCAGTGGCGTGTCAGGGGAAGTACGGGTGCATAACGATATTTGGTGATTGGTAGGACGCACCCCCCCTTGGTGATGATGCCACAACAGTAACATACGACAGCACCGACAGATCCAGGGAGAATGAGGAAACCAGCAGACAGAACAATCGACCCCAACTCACCGGTAGTCAGTCCCACACACGACATACACAAAGTATGAAAACTAGGTGAAACCGTGCCATGTCGTCCCCCGTGCATGGTCACAACAACTCATGTGGCAACCGGTAAGGTCGACAGTATTGGATGGGGAAAGGCCGCGTGATCAACACACGGTCACAGGTGGCGATGGCGCTAGGGGAAAAGAAAGATGATGGATGCACGACAAAGAAGCCCAGATGTTTGATTGTATTTGTGGCACACGATCGGGTGCCCGGGGTCTTTTGGTGGTTCGTGTTCACGTTGTAGTCGGCACTGTGGTGTGGCAGTGTCGGGTCGAGGTTTTGTGGTTAAATGGGTCGTTGTTCGTCGGTGAAGTGCCTTGTGGGTTGGTGCAGGTTGGTGCAGGTTGTGTGGTCATGCCCGGATTTATCGCGGTCCGTGGTGTGCATATTTTGGAATGATCGTCGTTGATTTTTGGAATTAATTGTGGTTTGTTGAAGGCTGGTCTCGGCGTTGTGGCTTGGTGCAAATGACACGAAGCTCGTCGTGGCATAATCCAGACGGTATCGGCGCTGAGGACGTCCCTCCCCTCTCCACAGGGGACACAAACAAAAACAAAAACAAGGCCCCAGCGAAGGCAGGGTGGGATAGATATGGCCGGAATATCCGGAAGAAGCCTTGAGGTTGGAGGCAGCCCAACAATGGTGGTGTCGTCAGAATGTCGTCGTGTCCGAAGACAGATACTCAGCAAAACAAATTCGTACAAGCAATGATTAATGAAGCTCGGATTCATATTCATCTTACGGTTAATCTGCGGGTTTGGTTGTCGACATGGTTTTACTCAACAGATAAACCATGCTTACTCCTTCCTTCAGCTCGGGTCACATGCTCACCAATCGTGCTCGTCATGACGAGAATCCATTGATTCATGGTCTGGTGTAATCCGTATTTCCGCACGTTTGCACGGTGAGCAGAGGAGCGCACCCAACATAACTACAGTGTAGCCCGTAAGAACCGAGCGAAGGAATAACAAATCACGTAGTAATCATCATGCGGCGCACACCACGCCGACACGCGGTATTTGTTTCACGTCCATATCGCGTTTGGGCATAAACAGTGCACGGTCATCCTGACGCACACATATTCCGAAGCCCAAAAGAAGGTGATGTGGGGCGGGTTCAGTCGCCGGTCGTCCTGAACGCGCCCAGCTTGAAAAAAAGTTTTATGTTTAGGTGAAGCGATGTGTTTCAGAAGAGAGGTGTTTGTTGTTGTGGTGGTGGGCGTGTACGGCGGCACTGTATAGATAGGCAAATAACCTTCAATCCAAACACGTTGTGCGTGTCATGAAAAAGAAACAATAAGTTTTATTTTTCCCGAGTTTCCACCTCCCCACCACGCACCACGCGTACTCACCTCACATGCTATTATTGTACTCACCCATTCTTACTCTCGGTTCTTCTACTCACCGTAGGTCTTGGGTGGTTGATTGTGGTGTTACATGGTGTGAAACACCGATGCTTCAAGGCTGATGGTGGAACCGAGAGAAGAGAAGAAAGGAAGAAAAACAATACCCAAACCAATGCATGCACTAGTCTGCCCACATCTCCTCGTTAAAACCTCTCCCATCGATACTCTACTACACGCGTAGTTGGATCCACGTTCATTCCCGGATAGTCCCACGTGTAGTACGATGGTGCGGGGGTTTGGTCGTGTGCAGTTGGGAAGGTGTCGCCTGCGTGATTGGTATATGTCGTCGCTGTAGAATGTGTACGGGGTTGTTGGTTGAGGATAACCTGTGAGACCCCATTCCATTTGCCCCTTCATGCCCCCACACAGAGTAATGTTGTTCGTGAGGCTTTGTGGCGGCACGGTGGAGCTTGACAGGTTCACGGGTTAGTATATTTATTTTATTGTTTTCCGGTATTGCTCGTGAGAGCGTGGTGTTTTCCGTGTAGGTCGGGGTTGTGTGGGATGTTTTTTTTCGTGTAGCTCCGCAGCTCGTGGTTATTTAAATGTGTGGTATTCTCCATACACAAACCTGTTATGAGGAGGGGTGATCTTTTTCGTACAGCATTGTGAGGAGGGGTGATGTTCTCCGTGTAACTCTTGGTTATTGGTTGTTATTTACTTAGAAGCAGTTTTGATATTAAGTTACATGCCCTGCGCCGAGACCAGGAAAATAAGAAAAAAAAACAATGTAAAAAACCAAACCCACATAGTATAGTTTAGTGCTGCCTCAACTCTCGCTGGCTTGCTTCCTCCAGCTCGCACTGTTTGTCTACGTTGCTTGCTTCTTTGTGTTGTTTTTTTCATAGTTTTATTTTTAGAGGGTATGCAGCCATTCCTATGAAAATACCGGTCCCTGTTTTTCTCTCTTTTTCTGTGCCAGATGGCCTTGTCTCTGCTTGCGTTGTGAAGTACCAAGATTGAACCAAGGGAGTGTACCTCTTTCTCTCCGGCCCATGATAGATAGTGACTGCTAATCTCAGTTGATACCCCGCATAGCGCGAAGAGGGAGCGGAGGATCCCAGAATATCTGTCGTTGATTTCTATTGACTTGCGGACCCCTCGGGGCCAGTTTATTTGAGTGTACCTTTTTAGGGTAAGTTAGCCTGTGACCACGGGAATCGACCACGTCGAGTGTTGGATCAGTACGGACATACGAAGGTACTGGGTAGAGAGAGATCGGAACGGTTTATAATGTGAAGACAACAACAACAACAACACCGGTCCCCTCCATGGGGAGGCAATGTTAGAAACGTTGGGTCAAACATGGTATTATTGAAGGCAAATAAATGAAGCAGTCAGAACCCACACAGAGCGCGTTGCTGTGTCTATTATACTCACCCTTTCTCCCGCCGAGCCTGCGTCTCTGGCTGACTTCCACTACAAACGATCCCTTCAGTGGGGGAGGGAAATGCAACCCATGTGCAGTAAATTTGGTCGCACAGGGGTGCCGCGTACCACCACAGCCAGCCGTAGTTACAGTTAATGCTGTTCTTACAATAACAACAGCTGACTGGTGAGTCGCGGAGCACTTCATGTTTTACAGTGTCAGCTTGAGCGGGCCCGGGGAAGAGAAAAACCGACCAAGAGCTTACCTCTCTCGTCCCACACGCATTCATTCGTACACACACACCAAGATGACATTCGCCTCGTAAGATGTGATGGGAGCACCGCGCAATAGAGATCGCGGCTGTGAGCCTAGTGCTCTGAGCGGAACACAAACAAATATCAATCCAGGCAGAGACCATTCCGAGGCGTTGATGGTTTTATGGGGGCATGGAAAAAGAAAAAAAAAAAACGTTCTTCTTGTTTTTCATATTATTTCTGTTGTTGTGTTTGTCGGGTGGGCGCAACTAACTGCCAGCTCGTAGTAGGTACAGGGGATTCGGTCGACAGCAGTGGTCGACTCGCAAAATGTTGTGTCCGTTTATGGTACAATATATTCAGTGTGCTTGGTTGCTGCACCGTGCAACATGTCCGATATCCGAATGTCGCGATTTCAAAAAAATGAATGTGGTCGGCAGGTACGCACGCACGCACATGGTTTCCACGCATTATGTTGGGCCAAACGTCCAGGGCGACCTCGGGGGTGCGTGACAGAACGACGGCCGATGCCAGCATTTTTTTGTTTTTTTTGTAGTTGACAACTGTGCCGTGGGCGGCGGCGTCGATGTGGTTGTTGATTATGATGCACAAACGATGGGCGTTCATGAGAAGAACCATACTCATTTGTATGAACGTAGCTTAGCTGTATGGCGGGTGGGGGTAACCGTTTTGTTGTGTGGATTTCCCACCTGAAAATGTCAAATTTCGGAGTATAAGGCAAACAACTATTTCCACTTGTTGTCACGGTCAGAAAGTATAAAGTTGATGTCACGCTGCCTTGCGTAGTATAGCTGGCGATGCACGGAGTGGGCGGAGTCTCGCTTTTTTTCGTGACTATAGTCAGCGGGACACAGCCCGAGGCCCAAAATGATTGGTTGTCTGTTGGTAGCCCGGCGCGTAGGATGGAAGTATCCCACATCCAAACACCGGGTTCGACTCCACATGTATGTCTAGTAGATGGATTCCTCAGGGCATGAGGTTCGGTGGGTATAGGTATGACAGCAGGCACCGGTGTACCAAACAGAGCGTGTATTCGGGTGATTTCGAGGCTGGAATGCGTAACCACGACAAGTTCCATTTTCCAGTTTTCCAGCAGGGTCCGCGCGTGTAGGCAGCGTAGCAAGAGGAAAACCACTCCACATCAGAGGATCAAATGCACCCACCCAGCAAGCGTACGCGCCCACAGTTCGGCAGAGTCCTCATAAGTTATAAAACGGCACACACCGGGGTAGGGTAGTGTATTGCGTACGGACGCAAATAAATGCGGAGCGGTAGGTCACCCCACACCCAAGAGAAAAGGTGACGACCACACACGGAAGCGGCTTACTTGTTTTTTAAGTGACAGTTTCCAGTAGGGTCTGTGCATGTACGCAACGCGTGGAGATGAAATTAAGCACTACACACCGTAGGAACACAGCACGCACTCAGACCACGTAAGCACAACATTCAAACAGTTACGATGACTTCTTCTGACAAAAGTAACACGGCACAGACAAATGGCGTGGAAAGGGTCGCGTAGGGGCATGGATGCGAGTCGGTCGCCCACCACACACATAGAAAAAAAAATATATATATGACCATACACAAAATTGACGTGTGTTTTTGTGTTGTTCGATGGCTGCGTGAACAGCCGTAGGAGCATCGACATGCGCGCACATCGGTGCAGCACAACATGGGTGGGTCGTGCCCCTCACAGATGACGTGGCGCACACCAGACCAGTAGTAGTTTGGTAAGGTGTTGCACGGGGAAAGAAATGTGAGGGCGGGGGTTCACCACCCGCACACACAAGAAAACGGTGATAATATATATATGCGTGATCATATATATATGCATGTTTGTGGACAAAATGCATGAACAGGGCGAGATAGATGAACACGCTGGTGCCACGCCACGTTTATTAATCAGCAATTGCAAAGAGACAACGCAAGTGATGAACAATGCTGGCGTCTACGTTCTATCCGTCACGTGTACCATCTTACAGAGACAAGGCTGATCTACGATATTCCAGGCAAAGAAACTCTCACCTGCGCAGATCATAGCTAGTCTCTGCGAGTTCGATTGTAGACATGTGCCAAGCGTTCCATCATCAACACAAGCGAGCAAGCAGCGATAGTCCATCATCCGGTCAGGCATGCATGCATGCAGGCGTGGTCATGACTCACAGTTGTGATATCAGGTCAATAGTGCTCAGGTCGGGTTCGTTCACAAATGTTTCGTGCTCAGTTTCCGGACTCAAAGGTCACTGACAGCTTGGGGGGCAAGATTGCTGCAAGCTGTCATCATGCGGAGGAACCGTTTCATCATCGCGCGGGGAATGGTAACCAATCGGAATTCTTCCATTGGTTTCCATTATTAGCCCGAGAGACGGTTACATCTACTCGGGAAACCCCCCTCCGAGCACTTATGCAGTGCCCATCACAGGGACGAGCGCTCCGGACACTTGTGCCTTGCGTCACAAGTGTCCATCATCACACTATTTAGAACCGGTGTACGCGGCCGTCCGGAACACTTGCTGATCATTCAAACGCTTTGGGTTTGGGCATATTGCGATCTGTACGCCCAGCCCGAAGAGTTACTTCACGGCGAGGCCCTCCTGTCGGTGCAGGAGGCCTCACCCAACCCAATCCAATACTTGCATTGAATGATCTAGGTAAGGGACAAGAATACAACAGTATTCAACTACGGTGATTTGGACGCCACACGATGTAAGAACGACGTGAAAAGAAAGCGATGCTGGTTAGGGCAAAATCGCTTGCGTTCGGCAACGGTGTCGCCTCGATTGAAACTTGTTCGACAGGACCCTCGAGGCGCAGGTCACGCGAACGCAACGCCGCGACTTCGTCGTCGTAGCTTTCACGAGCTAAGAGAAATCGGACGCGATCAAGATCCTCGTTCAACAGTAACTCTGGCGCTACTTCATAGTGGCGTTAATTTTTCGTAGATGAAACCTTTTGAATATGAATGAACTAGGGTTAAGGGCTGGGGGCCAACATCCAGGACGGATGGTGGTGAGTGTCCGGGAGGAACGAAAGAAGAAGAAGAAGAGGAGAAGATTTGTTGGGGCGGGAAGAAGGGACGGTGTTGGGAGAGGCAAGGGAGTGGTGAAGAATTTCGGCACTCGACGAGCGCGCGGTCCCGTCGGGGGTGAAAGGGAAACGTCAGTCCGTAGTCTTGTCTCTATCGGAATCGAAAAGTCGAAAAATCGAGGTATACATTATGTACATAACGATGGAGAAGGCCGACGAGGAAGGTACGAAGAGAGGAAATTGCACCCCACGTTCGAAGTCGGTGTGACAACCGCTGCAAGGAAGGAGTGCGGAGGGACCAAAAAAAAAAACGGAGACGTCGACGTTTGCGTCGTGGAACGATCTTTCCGTATAACGCAGGTACTCACCAATGCAAGACAAAGAGGTAAATTACCCATCGTGAAAGTCAAAGCGCAGGTCATAACTGCAAAATATGACTCATGCGCGGAGAAGTTACCACGGAGACTTATCAACAAGACGTTTGAAGGCCGGCTGAGAAGGTTTGAAGCCACAAACGAAAAAACTTCAGCGACGATGGCAAGCGCAACGGCAACACTTCACAGGAAGAAAAGTGCATATAAGAAAAGCACATACAAAAAAAGAAAAGGCCGGATGCCGACCTGTGGCTCTCTCGGAATCAAGGGATTTCCACCATTTCCAGGAGATAATCCACAAGTACGGACATATGAAGTTACTGGGTAGAGAGAGATCGGAACGGTTTTTCATGTGAAGACAACAACAAGAACAACAATGATGAAGGTCGACCCGTCCTGCGTCGCTCGGTGTAAAATGATAAATGCAAAAGATGGACCCCGTAAAGATCCAGCCGTCTTTTTCGGCAGTGGCAAAGAAATATGCAACCACATGTCGCAGAAAAAAAACGTTGAGCGGGACACTCTAGTAAATAGAACACCGCCTTCTCTGGTGTTGCAGGCAGGTTTGCTTCCACAACCCGGGAACCCAACCCACTCTTGTATTTCGGCCTACAAGACTCGAATCGACACAAGCACCGGTAGGAGAGTGCGTGGAAGATGCCGTGACAGCACAACTCCACTCTCCTACGACATCTATGTACAGTAGTACTGCTGTCGTTGTAGCACCATGTGGAAGATCTCCGAGGAGTACTCTTGCGCGGTAACGACAACATGGCGAGAGCTCTACGTGTACCTGTCGTCGACACATGTGGCAGCCGCGCGACACACGAACGGATGTTTGCATCGCATTGTACTATGGTTCGCCGTGGCAGGAAGTATCCCATCCAGTTAGGTCGTTGCCGTAGTACGCGGAGGACGTCGTTCGGCGTCTAGTCCATACTGCTGTTGCAAAAACACAGCAGTAATCGAGCTATGCATGCAATGTTTTGCTCTGGTTCACACTTTTGCCTCCACAACCCGAGAATCCCACCGCTGTATCTCGACCTACAAGACTCCAATCAACAAACCAGCACTACTGGCAGAAGTGCGTGGAAGATGCTGTGACAGCACAACTGAGTCGACACTCGTACGACTTCCATGTACAGTAGGCGTATGGTCCATACTGCTGTAGAAACACAAAAATCGAGCCATCTTTATTTTTATTTTTTTACATACTAATAACAAGAAATGTATCACGTCACGACGACCATCCTGTGAGTATATACACTAGGGTTAAGGATTGGCCCCCCGCCCCCCAAAAGGGCTGGGGGCCAACATCCAGGACGGATGGTGGTGAGTGCCGGGAGGAAAGAAAGAAGAAGAAGGGGAGAAGAATTGTTGGGGCGGGAAGAAGGGACGGTGTTGGGAGAGGCAAGGGAGTGGTGAAGAATTTCGGCACTCGACGAGCGCGCGGTCCCGTCGGGGGTGAAAGGGAAACGTCAGTCCGTAGTCTTGTCTCTATCGGAATCGAAAAGCCGAAAAATCGAGGTATACAATATGCACATAACGATGGAGAAGGCCGACGAGGAAGGTACGAAGAGAGGAAATTGCACCCCACGTTCGAAGTCGGTGTGAAAGCCGCCGCAAGGAAGGAGTGCGGAGGAACCAAAAAAAAAAACGGAGACGTCGACGTTTGCGTCGTGGAACGATCTTTCCGTATAACGCAGGTACTCACCACAATCAATGCAAGACAAAGAGGTAAAATACCCATCGTGTGCATGTGATTCATGCGCGGAGAAGTGACCACGGAGACTTATCAACAAGCAAGAAGTTTGAAGGCCGGCTGAGAAGGTTTGAAGCCACAAACACTTCAGCGACGATGGCAAGGGCAACGTCAACACTTCACAGGAAGAAAAGCGCATATATATAAGAAAAGTGCATACAAAAAAAGAAAAGGCCGGATGCCGACCTGTGGCTCTCTCGGAATCAAGGGATTTCCACAATTTCCAGGAGATAATCCACAAGTACGGACATATGAAGTTACTGGGTAGAGAGAGATCGGAACGGTTTTTCATGTGAAGACAACAACAAGAACAACAATTATGAAGGTCGACCCGTCCTGCGTCGCTCGGTGTAAAATGATAAATGCGAAAGATGGACCGCGTAAAGATCCAGCCACTCTAGTAAATAGAACACCGCCTTCTCTGTTGTTACAGGCAGGTTTGCTTCCACAACCCGGAACCCAACCCACTCTTGTATTTCGGCCTACAAGACTCCAATCGACGCAAGCACCGGTAGGAGAGTGCGTGGAAGATGCCGTGACAGCACAACTCCACTCTCCTACGACATCTATGTACAGTAGTACTGCTGTCGTTGTAGCACCATGTGGAAGATCTCCGAGGGGTCCTCCTACGCGGTAACGACAACATGGCGAGAGCTCTACGTGTACCTGTCGTCGACACATGTGGCAGCCGCGCGACACACGAACGGATGTTTGCATCGCATTGTACTATGGTTCGCCGTGGCAGGAAGTATCCCATCCAGTTAGGTCGTTGCCGTAGTACGCGGAGGACGTCGTTCGGCGTCTAGTCCATACTGCTGTTGCAAAAACACAGCAGTAATCGAGCTATGCATGCAATGTTTTGCTCTGGTTCACTTTTGCCTCCACAACCCGCGAATCCCACCGCTGTATAGCGACCTACAAGACTCCAATCAACAAACCAGCACTGGCAGAAGTGCGTGGAAGATGCTGTGACAGCACAACTGAGTCGACACTCGTACGACTTCCATGTACAGTCGGCGTCTGGTCCATACTGCTGTAGAAATACAAAAATCGAGCCACCTTTTTTTACTTTTTTCCATACTAATATCAAGAAATGTATCACGTCACGACGACCATCCTGTGGGTATATACATACCATGATGATGGATGTTGATGAGGAAGGTGTCGCGGATTCTACCTACAGCCGGGCAGGGGGACTATCCAGGGTGCTCGGGAGAATATTTGGCCTAAGCGGCCTCCGGGGGTTATGCGGATGATGTGTGTATAATGGCGACGATGCCCGGGGCCCCTCTTACCTTGCACACATACCCCTCACTCCATAGCCATACAGTGTCTTGAGTCAACCCTCCACTCTTTCGGCCTCTAACGCAACTGCCGCGCCCAGACAACGTGTGTGCCGCGGAATGCATATCGCTAGGCAACGTGTATATCCTCATGTAGCTTTGTCCACTCAAGCGATGGTGAGAACGTGTGTTGTGTGGACTGTAACTGTGCATGCGGGAGCAGGCAAACATACTTGCGGCATTCTGACAAAACTTGTTCTTGTGGGTTCTGTTGTTTCGATGTTCCAAAGAACCAATCCGACATTGCCCGAATCCTTTGACGATCCCTCCGAAATATCCATCGCCGCATTGAGCCGCAGGAAGTTGGCAACGTATCTCCCCCCTGTCTTGTTCATGTCTGGATTGTTGGGGCACGTTTGAGGGCCGACAACAAACATTCTAGATCAATTTTGTGTATGACAACGTAGATGGTGATGGGGAGGCTCCCCCTCTAGACCACAACCTGGCGACTGAGAACGCCTTGTGCTCCTCCCTTTACCTTACGCAAACCCTCCGAAGCAAACGTCAACCCCCCCTTTCCTAACGTCACAGCCCGCACTGTGCCAGCAACAATTTAAACTTCATCGACATCCTCGCTCACCACCCCCAGTCACTGCGTCTATCAACTCGGTGGGCTGGACACGACTAGCGACGAGTTTTGACCACAAGCAACGAATCTAACGCGGCTCTCAAGATCGACGTCGAGTACAAAACCGGATCGTGCCATGAACCCTTAACGGGTACCCACAGATGCCCTCTTTCCGCGATGGCGAGGGGAGGAATCAACCTGTATTGTTGAGGGGTTTTATCACCGCTGCATTGCGTGGAGAAGAAGGATATGCCTCCAGAAAGTAAGCCGGCGATCTGGCCGAACGTACTGCAACCCATCAAAACCCCGTCGGCTTGAATCATGCAGGACATTTCGTTTTGAACGTCGGAGCCCACGTGAAGAACGATGGACTTGTCGCGAATTCGGAAAATGCCGGATCGTTTCGGGGTGCAAAAAGTCCCGGCTTTCTTCTCCGGGCAATCACTTGGTGTCGTGGCAGCCAAGCATTCCTCGATCTGATCGATGCAAGGGCGTGGAGCACAGAGCAGAGTGAGAAACCCAACCCTCGCCTGAAGTACAGAGGAGAGACCATCCCATCGGGTATGACGTTGCTATCCCCAATTTGGCCTTGTGCATCGGGTGGAAGTAGCTTCATTGGGCAAGATCGTTTGTGGGCAAACCAGCTTCCAGACGTCGTAAAATCCATAGGCTCTGCTATGTTGCAGCTTGCTAAGGCCACTTTGTGCGTCGGCCGCAACGCCTATTTTTCAAGTCTCCCATTGAAAGGTTGATAGCGCCCGGGCATAACGCAAGATTCATTGGCCCAAGCCGAACGGTGGTCTAATATTTCCTTACACAGCTGGAGTGATGAAACGGGCGGGCACGATTAGTGCAAAGCTTCGAGGTGTTCGCACCTGGTCAAGATCGGCCGGCCAAGTGGGGAATTCGTCGAACAGCCCAGTGACCACCGAAGGGCAAGGACTCAGCGTTTCGGAAAAAACGTGAAACAGCGGCTCCGGCAACCCTCTTTGTCTGAACTCGTCGGCCACAGTCTCCATGATCAACTCCACGTTGTGGAAGTACTGCGAGCTTCCGTCGTAAAAGGCGCGTCTATCACCCATGCGGATATGCACAGCGAAATGAAAGCGGTCTTCCTCGAAGTCGCAGCGCGGGGTCTCGTTATACCTGGTTAAAAAGAGCGGAGGAGAAAGGGTACTTGTGGAACAACTGTCGTCCGCAGAGAGGTCTTGCCCACTTTCATAATCGGTTCGGGTAAGTATTGCACTCAACGTCAAACCACGGGGAGAGGGCAACAAACATTCTTCTGATTGCTGAGGATAACCTTCCATCGCATGCCGCTGTCTGACGCCGTGAAGATTCATTTCATCTGTGCCCAGTCGGGTTGTCACCACACAACGATACATCTGTCGTGGCTCCAATGGAAGATGGTGGTATGACAAAGGCCCTCATCCCTCTCATACTTGAGTCCGTGACAACGAAGTTTGACCCTCTTGCATCGGAGCCCCCTGTCTGTATCTTACCCTCGTTTATCGCAGGGTATGCGGACCGTCTGTCTCTTATCATATTGTCACGCTTATTGTCCGTGATACGTGTCCCTGTCATGCACGTTACTCCTGCTGCGCACCAGCTCCTGCTGCGCACCAGCTGGAGTCCAACGGAAGAGGTCCAATCTATGAACGCGGTGCCTTGGTGCACGTGAGGTTCAGCTATCAAGTTGGACACACGCTGGGTGGGGATCTTGCCAAGGAGACACCCATACAATCTTGCCCGATCGTTTCTCCCGCGATGCTTACGTTGCACGCATTCGGCAACGTGTCCCGAGATTGATGGCGGCGATGGTTTAGTTTTTTCACTGAAATGACCCACCCATCGCCTTCTGAACCCAATTCTGCCGTTTAGGGGCAGGTGACACAAGATGCTACCCCCCTGGACGGGTTTTCAAACCTTTTATACTCTAGATTAAACAGAGAAGAGGTGCCTAAAATGGCGGCGTTGCAACCGTCTCATCGATATCATTCCCAAAATATATGTTTGGGTGTTGGCATCCTGTTCGTTGTGGAGTAGTCCAAGGGGTGTGGTATCTCGTGTCCCTCACCCTTTTGTTTTGTCATGTTCGTTGAGAGGTTTACACTACCACGACGTCCACCACCAGATAACAAGAACAGAAACTCCGTCTATGATCAAGGGTTGTCGTATGGACGGGCTCTTTCCGACCACGCAACACGGGTTGGCCGCACCAGCCATGTCACCATCGTTTTCTGCCGTTTGGGGATCACCGGTTAACAAAACGTGTGTAACCCTTACACTCAGCGTCTTGAGGAAATCCAGTCAATGCGGTTCGCCCTAAGCCACATTTGGCTAATCATACGCCTAAGCTGTGAACTCACCACGGGCGTGGATGCTTATGAAAATTCGACCTCATCTCTTGGAGGACTTCTCGAACGATGTGTTGTTTCCTCTCGTCCCATGACCCAATGTTTACGAGGTGATGGGTTGCCTCCATTAGATCCAGGGAAAAAACCACACGACCCCAGCGCTGGCGCTTTTTGTCCGATTGCTGCAGCTTGGTTTGTATCTGAAGTATAAATTGAGTGAAGGATCCCTTCTCAGCCTGTCGGGGTCAAACGTCGAGAGAGAGAGAACAACGGACGACCGTGGATGTCGAAGGACACGACACGCTGAAGATATTGCATGACATAAACAGTTTAGTCCACGGCTCCCATATTTTGCGAAGAACTAGCGTTTGACTCTCAGAGCACGGCTTCGCCTATCTGTTGCAAGCATGTTTAATTTGATGGCCCGAGGCGTTTTGCAGTCCATTTCGTCGACAAAACGGCAAGGCCTCAAACCGACTCTGGCCTAAGCGCTTGCCTCGACAACCAAGAGCTTCTCATCCGCCGGAATCGGGACAGACGGCACATCGAACTGGAAGTACGACAACCAGTCAATGATTACACAACGACGCAGTGCGTCCCGCTCCTCTTTCGTCTTGGAAAGATCCATTTCTGCGACAGTGCCGGCTCTGTGGCAGTACATCAGCGCCGTCCCGTCGCCGCCGCCCACGAACCTCTTCCCCCAACCGGGAGTGGCCCAATCGCACCCCATTTCTCTCGAAAATATCCACGTCGCCAGATGTCTGATGGTGGTACTGCCGGCACCGTCATAGTTTGGTTTCGAATCGACGAGGCATGGCGACCCTGCACGTCTTAGCTCCTCGGCCGTATCGATCCAAAGGTCCGCGTCCGGCATACGCGGATGAAACCCTTTCCATATGGTATCGTTGAAGTCGTTCCAAACGTGCAAGCAGTCTTCAAAGGTCCACCCTGACTCGGCATATTGGCCAGATGCAAGGTCGGCGCACACATCGGCAGGTTCCACCCGACTTAGCGCTCCAGTTGCAAGTGCCAAACCGCTTTCCTCAAAAAATGGCGTGAGCAGCAGAAGCGACCCCGGCAGAGCCCAGCGCGACACGATCATCACCATTCTTCTTTCCAGGGACACCTGCTCATGAGCAAGTATTTTCGGGTTGATTACGGTAGATGACGTGTGGTCCTAAAGAGGGACGTTGACGGCCATTTCTGCATGGTCTGCGAGAGGGGGCGTCATGGGGGAGGTTGTTAATGACAGAAAGGGTAGCAGATGAAGAGGGATCAAGTTGCTTGCAGCGACTCCACTCTCGTGTTGTTTGCTGTTCTACCATCCTCCTTGCCCGTACTCTTCGTATCGCCAAGTCTACCATGCGGTGAACGCAGAGACAAGGAGGGAAGCGTCGCCATGAAAGCAGCAACGTCACCCGCGGCTCATTCCCCCCTCTCTGTAGTATTGGTGTATTGGTTCGAGCTGAGCACAATGTGCGCTCGCCATCAAAGCAAACTTGATGATGGGGTCAACCAGTAACAACAACATATTCTTCTACCTCTTTGTTCCTGAACACCGAGCTGCAATGGAACTCGAAGTGTCCACCTCTGCTTGTAGGCTCACACACTAGCCCACGGATTGAATCTTTCGTACCACGGCACGACGGCAGTAAGGATCTTCTTCTCAATGCACTAGTCACCAGCTCGGACCTGTGGCGGTACACATCTAAAGACTACAGCACATATATCTCCTGGTGCTGTTCATGGTGGCACGGTGCGGCAGGACTGCGCCGAGTATTACCGAGAACTAGACGCCTTCTATGGTGTTATCTTTCGGTTACTACAATGGTGGTCGAGAACATCATGTTGTGCGGGATCGAGAACCTTTACTGCGTGCAAAGGGGATGATCGGACCACGTTGTTTCGAATTTGTCAAGCACCCTCGAGGCAGGTACACACGAAACGTTCAACGGTTTCAGGAAGTGAAAGCAAACTATTAAGTCATACGCAGCGAACTGCCATCCGTACGCGAGGAAGTAACCCAAGATGCCGAACACCCTTAGCAGGGTGCAGCGCACCCTTCGTGGGACTCGCCAAATACCTCACGGTCCTTCGCGCTTAGTGATGTGAAAGCCTGGTCCGGTGAGAACCCTTCCTAAACGCACTATTTCTTGTGGCGAAGAATCATGCTATATACTTGCAGGATGGTCGACGTGTCGTGACTATTTCATACTTTTAGTGTCGGGAAAAAAACAAATCGTAGGTCGGAATTCGTTTTTGGCTACACAGCAGTATGGACCAGACACCGGGGGAGGTTCTCGTTCAGCATGATGAAGGCCGACACGCATCGTAAATGATGAACAGCACGGAGCATAGACGTGCAGCACGCGCCAGCCGTACTTGTAGGCCTACCGCAAGCCATGAAGGGGTAGCGCAGCTTTGGTAGCACGCATGCATCCACACCACGCTCTTTTACGCTGCAGCAGCACGCACAGCAACAGTACATACGTGCAATCACTCACAGATAAAGGCCGACACACGACGCAACTGATTGAAAGCATAGAACGACGCGTAGCAGGGGTCGCCCGTACCTGCAGGCCTACCGCAAGCTAACTCATGTTTATGCGCAGCTTTGGACGCACGTGTATGCATATCGACAGCGGCATCACGCTTGAGACGGCACACACAGCAGTACGCGACAGACAGCAACGTTCCTTCTCGTAAATCCCCCCCCGGGGGGGTGTTAGTGTCTAAATCCCCCCCCGTCTGTATCTCCGCCCACAAGGCGCCAATCGAGCCAGGACATGCACGGCTGTGTTGCTGTAATGTAGGGCTATCGCGAGACCCACCGAACAGCCGAAACGATGCAAGTTTTGGTGCAACCATGGCTGATGGGCACAATGTATCTGTTGCCCCAACCTGCCCTCCGGGAGGGGATTAGTGTCAAAAAAAACCCCGTCTGTATCCCCGCCCACAAGGCACCAATCGAACCACGAACACCGGTAGAAGTGTTTGAAACATGCGCGTAGAGCGCACAGCAGCGGGCAGCAGGTGAGGCGACCAGCACGTCACGTATTCCTGCCCCAACTTTACACGCACCCAATGGGAACCGAACATATACATACGTGGACGAACTGACAGACAAGATGATAGAGATATCAACCTGTGCAAGAAGATACGAATTTTTGGCCCTGCGGACCTACACCCCGACCTATATCCGCACATCCGCAAAAGCCATGGAACATCGAATGCTCAATAGCACAAACCGCATGTACCGCCGCAAACACCAGCGCTGCGTCGAGATAGGGCGTGACAGATACATGTGCGGCAAGAACGCGATGGAGCCGCGGGCGGCCTCCTACCTGGCGGTAGTCTATCTGCGATGGTACGCCTACGGATGTGTTACATGCTGCTGCTGGTATTTACTGCGATGATGGGAAAAAAGTGGTGCTGAGGCTGCTGCTGTCCTGTCTGTGTGTGTGTGTATTCTATTTTCGCCGTTTCTCGGTGTAAGTGGGGTGCGATCACGAAATGCTAGCGATGTTGTGATGGATGGTACAGCAGTACTATATTGCTGTTTTCTTTCGAAATGCTTCATTATTCTTCTTCGGTTGCTGGGGAGTGAGACACACCGAACACCCGTCGTCTTGCCGGCAACATTATCTACGAGGCTTTGCGCTGACTCTTTCAAACCCACGCGTACTATTTACTATAGGTAAGGATTGGCCCCCGCCCCCCGATGGGGCAGGGGGCCAACATCCAGGACGGATGGTGGTGAGTGTCCGGGAGGACGGCAAGAAGAAGAAGAAGGGGAGAGGATTTGTAGGGGCGGGAAGAAGGGACGGTGTTGGGAGAGGCAAGGAAGTGGTGAAGAATTTCGGCACTCGACGAGCGCGTGGTCCCGTCGGGGGTGAAAGGTAAACGTCAGTCCGTAGTCTTGTCTATCGGAATCGAAAAGCCGAAAAATCGAGGTATACATTATGTACACAGCGATGGAAAAGGCCGACGAGGATGTACGAAGAGAGGGAATTGCACCCCACGTTCGAAGTCGGTGTGAAAACCGCGGCAAGGAAGGAGTGCGAAGGGAACAAAAAAAAAAAGGAGACGTCGACGTTTGCGTCGTGGAACGATCCTTCCGTATATCGCAGGTACTCACCAATGCAAGACGGGGAGGTAAAATACCCATCGTGAAAGTCAAAGCGCAGATCATAACTGCATATGACTCATGCGCGGAGAAGTTACCACGAAGACTTATCAACAAGAAGTTTGAAGGCCGGCTGAGAAGGTTTGAAGCCACAAACACTTCAGCGACGATGGCAAGTGCAACGTCAAAACTTCACAGGAAGAAAAGTGCATATGAAAAAAGTGCATACAAAAAAAGAAAAGGCCTGATGCCGACCGACGGCTCTCTCGGAATAAAGGGATTCCCACAATTTCCAACAGGTAATCCACAAGTATCGAGGAGGCCGACGACAATTAGTGACACACATGTGGTACGCAAAGAAAGATAGGGCAAGGAAACGCAAGGGGAAAAAAGTCATACTTTAATGCAATCCTTCCTTATAACTTCACTCACCGACGAAAGTCATAGCGAGATTGAACCAAGGGGGTGTACCGCTTTCTCTTTCCCGTGATGCTGACTCCTAGTCTCAGTTGATACCTTGCATAGCGCGCAGAGGGAGCGGAGAACTCCGGAATATCTGTCGTTGGTTTCTGTTTGCTTGCGGACCCCTCCGGGCCAGTTTGTTTGAGCGTACCTTTTTAGGGTAAGTTAGCCTGTGACCACGGTAATCGACCGCGTCAAGGGTTGGATCAGTAGGGTACTTGGGTAGAGAGAGATCGGAACGGTTTTTAACGGGAAGACAATAACAAGAACAACAATGATGAAGGTCGACTCGTCTTGCGTCGTTCGGTTTAAAATGATAAATGCGAAGGGTGGGCTGCGTAAAGATCCAGCCGTCTTTTTCGGCAGTGGCAAAGAAATATGCAACCACATGCCGCAAAAACCAAAGTTGAGCGGGTACTGCTGTATGTAGTAAATAGAACACCGCCTTCTCTGTTGTTACAGGCAGGTTTGCTTCCACAACCCCGGAACCCAACCCACTCTTGTATTTCGGCGTACAAGACCCCAATCGACGCAAGCACCGGTAGGAGAGTGCGTGGAAGATGCCGCGACAGCACAACTCCACCTTCCTACAACAGCGATGTACAGTTGTACTGCTGTCGTTGTAGCACCATGTGGAAGATCTAAGAGGGGTCCTCCTGCGCGGTAACGACAACATGGCGAGAGCTCTACGTGTACCTGTCGTCGACACATGTGGCAGCCGTACGACACACGAACGGATGATTGCATCGCATGGTACTATGGTTCGCCGTGGCAGGAAGTATCCCATCCAGTTAGGTCGTTGCGGTAGTACGCGGACGTCGTTCGGCGTCTAGTCCATACTGCTGTAGCAAAAACACAGCAGTAATCGAGCTGTGCATGCAATTTTTTGCTCTGGTTCACTTTTTTGCCTCCACAACCCGAGAATCCCACTGCTGCATCTCGACCTACAAGACTCCAATCAACAAACCAGCACTGGCAGAAGCGCGTGGAAGATGCTGTGACAGCACAACTGAGTCGACACTCGTACGACTTTTATGTACAGTCGGCGCATGGTCCCAACTGCTGTAGAAATTCAAAAATCGAGCCATCTTTTTTTTATTTTTTTCCATACTAATAACAAGAAATGTATCACGTCACGACGACCATCCTGTAAGTATAGACTTAACTACGATTATGTCGGAGGCCTGAGACGCAAGAGTTCAGCCATTATTCCACTCTAAAAACAAGACGTTAAATATTGGTGCATCAGTTCGCGGTCGCCTTGATACTTTATTTTTCGCCGGCTGGCTGTTGCCCGCTGCAGCGGGCCAGTCTCTGGATCGCATCGCCCCTGTCGCGAGCTCGAAACTCCAAAGGAGAGTAGAGTTACAGCACGGTGAATGCACGCAACCACTTTCTCAGTCATTGGGCTAGACGTTGCGGTGCGGCAAGTCGGTTTTATTTGTTTTTTATTGGGGTTGAAATACTTTCTCGGCCGTCTTCGCCGACGTGGGCGTGCCACTTTCACGACCACAGCGTCGCTGTCGCGAGCTCCAAACTCCAAGGGAGAGCAGAGTGACAGCACCGTGAAGTATGGCTAAATATCGTGCATCCGGGCGCGTCTACGCAAGGGACTTCAAGGGACTGTGATCTCTAAAAAATTACGCAGCTCATTGGACGAGATTTCGGAGAACGTCAACTCATAAATCATGCCACATACTTGAAGTACAAGCGTACATGCAGTACCTTGCACAGTTTTTTTTTGCCGCATGGTCTCATCTGTAGATAGATATCGACAGACTGTCCGTACAATCTGGTATGCGTTGTAGGCACAGTGGTAGTGCATGCATGCATCCTGTCGCCTTCTCTAGCGGAAGCAACGCGAACTGGAGTATGTGCATCGTGTATTGTCACCGCACGCACGGATGGTTATTACGTACTACGTGGTATATGCCACACACACCCTCCAACCCTCCAAGTTGCACATACTATACAGCTGTAGCAAGGAAGATTGGACAAATGAATGTAGATTAATACAACTTTAGACTTGAACATGCACACAAATCTCACGGCATCATCAATTGCTGCAAGTGCTGCAAGGTTGTACGCATATGTCTGTGAACACTGTTGTTGTACTGCTGCTGTTGTATTGAAGGTGGTGCTGTAGACTGCGCCCCATCGTATATACTTCCTCTGTCCCATAAGTCTAGTCGGTTATGTTGGGGGAGACCGTTAACGGTGTCGGATGCCTTCGGCGATGATTTTTTTAAAATCTTGAGCGTTTTTTGGGTCGAAACACATTTTTTTTTCTTGCGCACTACCCTGCATGATCTAGCGGCCAGCAAAAAAGTAGTCTGACCAAAAATGGCCATTTTTAGACCCCTTTCCAGAGGGGGGTGGGGTGGGGGCACTATGAAAAACAATACAACGACACCCAAGCCTTGCCCCAAACCCTAAACCTAACTCCGCTCTACTCAAGAATCACACCGCGTCCCCACATACTAAAACCAGTATAATAGTGAACCCGCACTAAAAAAGACACGGGCCTTACACAAAAACAAGGATACTTGGGGACCCACACTGAAACCAAGACAATTGGGGTTACCACACTAAAACCAAGACACTTGCGGGGCAAAACAAAGAGGGGTACGGCCCTCTTACCTTACGCCTCCTCGTCATCTGCCAGATAGTCCCAAGCCTTCTTAAAGGCCTCCTCATCGTACTTTACCCTTCTTTCCAACGTTCCCGCCCTCTGCCGCACCCTCACCCCGGTACGTTCAACACTTAAGCCGTTGTCGCCCATCTTGCGGAGTGTTTGTGGGCTGTGGTATGCTGAATTTTAGGAAGTTTTGCGGGAATTCTATAAAATATTCTAAATAAAAAACTTGAAAAAATTCCCATAATTTCCTGTTTTCTGACCCTTTGTTTGTGGTCAAGTACTTTTTTTTTCTTTCCCATCACCATCGTCTACACGTCAGCTTTCAAACGAACCTAACTAAAAGGGTAGGGTCAACTTCTAATTACACGAACAACTTGTCATCCATAACCGACTAGACTTTTGGGACAGAGGAAGTACACAGTTAAACAAAAGAGATAAACTTTTCGTGATACCACACCGTTTCATGGAATAATTGCTGCAAGTTAGTCAGAAGTTAATCTGCGCACAGTGAACGTTCTGGGTTGTGTAATCAACTTCATGGGATAACTGCAGGAAGTTAGTCAGAGGTTAGAATATTTGCAGAGTGAATGAAAGAGTGCATATCCGGGTCACTCTCACTTTCGACATCCTCTCCTCTCATCCCCGCATCGACCTTCAGCTGCAACACAACATGAACGCCCTCTCCCATAATGCCCAGCAACCTCGCCCCGGTGGGAGGTACTCCTCCGCTCGGGATCCCAACCGACC
Organism: Ectocarpus siliculosus; assembly: GCA_000310025.1. Classification (NCBI taxonomy): domain Eukaryota; class Phaeophyceae; order Ectocarpales; family Ectocarpaceae; genus Ectocarpus; species Ectocarpus siliculosus. Next base: position 121,647 of record FN648527.1, read on the forward strand.
AGGTCAACAGCCGCGGCTACAAAGGTAAAAGAAAGTTCTCTCTTTTTAATTTTTTTCAATTTAATTCCGCCTGATGTGTGCCCGAACGTTGTTCAGGTGTTGCATGAAGACCTGACATGAAACTGCATCGCAACCGCAACCGCTAAATCTCTCCACAACAATGCCCTTTTTGCTTGCTGTTGTTGTCAGAGTGGAACAATATCCACGCGGTGTGGCGTCTTTACGCTGGTGTCAAGTCTCCGGACGGCAAGGAGTTCAAGCACGTCACCGTCGCCCCCGCCAGCCTTATCAAAGTAAATCATGTGTACACCCGTTTACATCGGAACGTGATTGTGTAGTGAACAGTTAGCCCTGCGCCTGACCCTGTTTTTGCGCCAAATTTCTGTCCAGCGGATGTTCTTTCGAACATACTTTTTTATTTTTCATTTCGTTCTCAGACCAATCAACGCCCACCAATTTTGAAAGCAGCGTGCGTTTCCAGGACGAACGGACCGAACATTTGCTGTGATGGCTCGAATTTGAATTTTTTTGAATTTGTTTTGAGCGCGTGTGGATGCGCATGAACAACAACACACTGACAACACACGGCGGTGGGGTTGGTGTTAGTGCTCCCTCGTGATCCAAGTAGACCTGCGACCACCCCACCGCGGACCAGCGCCACAATTTAATGGCCGATGACGCGGAAGATGCGCGGAACGCATCCTCTACTCTGCCAACTCTTCCTGAAATCATTTTTGAATTCGAGGAGGAGAGTGGGGACCTTCCCCTTTTTGCTCTCCGCATTGGCTGCCTGCTTCACGTGCTACACCTCTCCATCAACGCGGGGATGGCGTGTGAGGTTTTCATGGGCCTTCTTGGCAAAGGTTCCTGGCACGAGTTGGAACATCAACACCTCGTGGCACTGCTTGGGTCGATCTGATACAACACCAGCAAGTCCGACTCCTCTTGCATTTCATGGAAAATATTTCAGCGCCTCGTGTTTGGGTGCAAAGGCTTTCAGTGGAAGAACAAGTTCATTAGGCCGGCCGAAACGCGATGGAAGGTCGTTTGGGACGGGGCAGAAGTGCTTGAGGACCGATGGGAGGAGGCTAGATGGTTGCATGCGAAGTGAGCCGCCCAGGAGATGCTAGGCACGCCGTTCATGGGTTACTGGTTCAAGGCACTCTGCATGCTTGACAACCCTCTCATTCGTGTACACGCAAAGTTTTGCGTTGAGCTGAGAAAAGCAGTTGTCGGCTGGGCATACAACTGGATTCGGGGGAAGGGTGGCTACTTGTTGAAGGGCACGGCTGGCGGAGCGGAGCGTCTGCCCCCTGGGATGCGTTTGGCGGAGGCGGCCGACTTCTCTTTGCTGCTGCTGCGGCGGATCGAGGAGCTTCGCGCTCGCCCGTGGAAATATTTGACGGAGCTGCTCTGGTTTGCTCTCAACGAGCTGACAGAAAACGAGGTAAGAAGGATGGGCATAGATGTATGTTGTACGTGATTGATGTGTTCCCTGTTCGTTTCCTGCACTTCATCCCTGCCGAAGTGCCGTCTTTCGGGCTGTGCTTGGCAAGTGCTGCTGCTGCTGCTGCTGCTGCATACCCTCCTCGTTTTCATGTTTTGTTTCTTTAGAAAAAGCCCGCCTTTTTCTCGGTGATTCTTTGCCAGACCTCGTTTCGTTTTGGTCCGTCTGCTCTCCTCATGTATGCTACGCGCCCTCCTTATGCCGCTGAAGGGCAATCGCTAGCAGCACCGATCAACCCTCACACCCCATGATTTACCTCACGATTCTCTCCCTAAGGCTGGACCCTCACGCCCCTGGATTCCCTGCTGCCCTCCCCAAATGCTGCATGCAGTTTCGCCACTTTTTGCAGAACTTCGAGAACGAGGAAGGTGTTTTTTTCTGGGAGATGAGTGAGCGCTGGACAAAATGGACCGACATGCATCAGCACCTCCCCTACAGCATGGCCAGGTTAGCTTGCAGTTACTATACGAGGGCAAGTGGGCGGGGGCGGACAAGGCAAACGAGCATGCTGTAGGGAAGGAGTTTGCGCGGGCATTGCTAGTGGCGCTATGGCCTGAGAAAAACGAGAGTGCTGAGTGGAGGGAGTGGCAGGAGGAGCATGACATTCTCGGAATTTTGGAGGGGGACCTCTCGGAGGCAACGACACCAGGAGAAAAAGATAAGCTAACGTTTGGCATGTACACGGAGTTGAACGAGAGTGCTGAGTTCAGAAAAGAGGTTGAGGTGTACGCCGCATCTGCGCACGAGAAGAAAGAGGTTGTAAGCGACGACCTAGATGTTGACAATCCACCGCCGCGTGTCTCAGCTTTTGGCATGATTTGGAACTTCCCTCTTTTATACGAATGGGCTCGTCACGCGATTTTCCTCGCTGTAATTCATGAACAGCTTGTGGGGAGCGTGTTTTCAAAGTACGATACTTGCACGCAGCAGCACGACTCGAGGGAGATTGATATCGTTCGCCTTGGCCAGTTCCGCTCGGCCCAGTCTAGGAGAATACGGAAGTTGCACGCGTCCAACCATGAAATTCGGGAGGCAGGAAACAAGGCAATTGCCGAAGCGAGAGCGTTGCGGAAAGCTGCCTCAGAAGCAGTTCCGAATGAGAGACAGCAGCGCAAACGCGGGCATGATGTAACCCAGTTTGTGAGGACTGCAACTAATAAAGCTAAGTATGGCCCAGGGTGGCAGGTTAGGAGCGTGCTTGATATGTCGGAGTCGGAGTCTGAGAGTGATGTGTCCGCGGAGCTCAGCGGAGAGGAGGATGATTAGATGTGATAGAAAATACGCCGTACTTCGGAAGTAGATGGATGAAGGCTGCAGTATTTTTGAATCAACACGAAAAAAAAACTTTGGTTAAACAACACAACAACACCCGAAGGAACTGCCCGCGCTCGCAACCTTTCCTCCCCTGCTCGAGGTCGAAGAGGTATTGGGCAGCAAGTGTATAAGCCAGAGCCACTGATGGCGCAGCAACGATACAAAGGGCTGTAGTAGCGCCGGCCGTACAGCCTGTGCGCCGTGGTGCAAATGTTGGTGATGACGAAAGGAAGTCCGAAATCGATGGATTAATGAAGCAATATTTTCCAATCACCACGAAAAAAAAAGTTGTTTGCAGCAACACGGCATCCAAAAGGAACTGCCCGCGCTCGCAAACTTTCTTTCCCCGCACGTGGTCAAAGAGGTACTACGCAGCAAGGGTATGGGCCAGAGCTACTAATGACACAGCAACGATATCAAGAGCTGCAGCAGCGCCGGCGGTAGCCTTTGCGCCGTGACGCAAAATGTTAGCCATGACGAAAGAAACGAAGAAACAGATGGATGAAGGCAGCCATATTCTTTATTCAACACGCAAAAAAAATTTGTTTGACAAACACAACATCCACAAGGAACTGCCCACGCTCGCAACCTTTCCTCCCCTGCACGAGGTCGAAGATGCAATGCGCAGCAAGTGTAGAATCCAGAGCTACTGATAACGCAGCAACGACAGAAAGGACTGCAGTATCGCCGGCGGTACAGCCTTTGCGCCGTGGCGCAAAAATCAATTCACCGAAAAAAGGCAGCAGCAGCAGCAGCAACAGCTGAAAAAAGAACACACGCACGAAAAACAACTTTACCCTCTCACACATTATCTCTGGTGCTCCGGCCACCACCGCGCTTGCTTTGTCTCCAGCCCCACCCACGAACCTAAGACGAGTGCCTGCCACCCCGACCCCTACCAGCTCGCCCTTCGCCGCTCCTTCCTCTTGCGCTGCTGCGTCCTCTCTCCGCGTTTCCGCCACGGCCTCTTCCCGCGTTTTGACCTCTTGCTTGCCCACCCCGCGATCCTCGCCCACGCCCTCTATCGCGGCCAGGTGCCGTGGTGTCCTCCCCACGGAGTTTCTGATGCAGGTTGGTCACACAGCCGCCCCTTGCGCCCGAGACAAAAGCAGTGTTGTCAGAGAGGACGTAAAGCACTTGGTGGCGAGGATATTTCAACACGTTCACGATTGTGTCGGTAGAAGAGTGCCGCTTGAGTTTCTGCTGTCTTGTCTTTCATGCTGCACATGCGAAGGAGCCCCCACCAAGGTGCATCAGCAACCACGTCCCAAAACCCCACGAAGATGGGGAAATTTTTGTCGCCCTTTCGCAGCGATTCGTCGCCCGCGATAAGCAAGTAGGGTGCTTTCGAGAATGGTGGCGATCAGTTCCGCCATGTCTAGATGCGCGCTGCCAAGAGCGAGCCGCTGTGCGGTTTTGCCATGAAATTTCATCTTGCCGCTGTTGACGTCTAGCGCGACATCCACCGCCAACCGCAACGTGGACATGATCAAGCGACCGCCCTGGCAAAGCGGGGTGCCGACCTCGGGGTATTCTTGAACAACCCCATACGACCGCCTCTTGCTGCTCTTCTCCTCCGTCGAGTCACCCTCTTCTTCTTCCGCGATCACAGCGAGCGCCCGCTCGGAGTCAATATCAATCCGGCGAAAATTGCTTTGCATCATTTCGAACGGTCCATCGTCCTTCGCGGTGCTGATTTTCATCATCATTGCGGCGAGGGCCTCAGAGCACTCTTTGCCTCCTCGCGGAGCACGGTGATCCTCTCTTTCTGACGTTTGCCCTGTTGTCGGCACAAACAGCGCGGTCATGGCAGTAGCTACGCATGAGATACACAAACAAAAACATATCAGAAAACCTATGCATGCTTTGTCGCACAAAATTTCCAGTTGCCTGTTTTTTTGTTGGCATGAAAAAAAAAGACCGTTGAAGTGAGCAAGAGTACGTAGCCCTCTCCTCGCTCTCTCCTCGCTTACCTGCTTCCTCAAAATTGCGTTGGCGTTCACCAGCGCGGCCATTGAAGCCAGTTCTCTCTTCCTCTGGCCTCTCGCCATCGAGTCTCGGATGACCTGCTTCCGAAGAGAAAGCGCGGGAGAAGTAGCAGCACCACCACCACCACCCCCACCACCACCAGCAGGAGCGTGGAGACCAGCGTCCTTTACTGTCTGTCGATATTTCGCATCCAGCTTGCGCTTCTCCAGCGCCAACACCGACAGCTTCTCCGTCAAGCGCTGCACTTGCTGGCGCTCCTTCTCCAGCTTCTTCTCCGTCCTCACTCGGCTCTCGTGCTCAGCCGCTGCCGCTTGTGCTGCTCCCAGGCGTAGCTCTCGTTGCTTGCTTGCTTCAACGTTTGCTGCTGCTGCTAGTTTTTCCGCCTCTCTCTTTGTCGCATTCGCCTTGTTCCTTTGTACGCGGACGGCATCAGCTCTCGCTTTTGCGGCGTCGTGGCTCCGTGTCAACTCCTTGACGTCTGCTTTCTGCACGAGCTTGTTGTACCTGGCTTGCGACGCTCTATTTTCCATCGTCATGCCGTTTCGTTCGACACATTTCGCATTTTGGGCCTTGAATTTTATGTTGAGTTTCCTCTGCGAAGGCGGTGAAGAATTCGACCGTGCCTTGCCCATGGCAACACGCCAGCACCCGGTCTTAGGATGCGAAGTGACCGACGACGGTGCACTCGTTTTAAGAACGGTTTCTTGTGTGACCTCGATAGAAACAAGAGCTGTGTTTTGGTCGGTGGCGATATTTGTTATAGACTTGCACGTTCGCGGCAGCTGGGAATAAAGGCCGAAATTGACTTGGTTTTAGAGAGTTTGGTGGGTTAGAACCCGCCGATTGAAAAACTGACAGACAATAACACGCATATGTCCTGTTCACAGGTGTATCCTTTACCGCAGGAGCCAACTCGTTTGTGGCATCGAGTATTTCGCGTTCTCCTCTCGCTGTTTAATATCAAGTCAAAACAAGGTTTGGCGTCGTCAACCGGACAAGCGGAAAAACTTTGTTTTGGTCAGAGAAAGCCGAATAGCCGTGCCACGCGCATACAACATTTTGGGTCAGGCGCAGGGCTAACAGTCGTGCGTGTGCGTAGTTACCTAGATATGGGTGCGCGGATGCATCCGACTGTTGCTGTAAATTAGTTACCAATATGTCACAAAATTACGCCGTGTTCACCGGTCGCCGTCACAAATAAAATATCACTTTTTTATATAGTAAAACCATGTGAAATTTATTCCTTATATTTTCCCCAGACACCCATCCGATATCCACTGCAAAGGTGCACTGCGAGTGTCATGACGCAGCGACTAACGAGGAAGACCTGACCGACGGGTGCACGGGCGAGATCGTCGAGGACAACCTGATCATCAAGGATTGGGACTCCCCGCCGCTGCACTACTAGTGCGCCCGCCGCCTGTGGGACCAGACCATCCACGAGTTCCCGTACAAGACCGACGAGCACCGCGACCTGGGAACTACCCACGACAAGGAGTCTTCCCAGCCCTCCGCCACCTTCCCGGCCGCCCTCGCCGACCTCTATAGTAAGACGCGTGTTTCCATTTCAGAAAAAAGCAAACGTCTCAAGTCATTTAAGGCACATTGTGCCACCTTCAACTGGCTTTCGCCAACTACCAATAGAGTAAAGATATCACCACATGTCTGACAATCATCGATGTCGGCCGACGCCAATTCATCGGGTAACTCGTTCAGCAGCCGCATCTCAAAATCGCCAAACACGATCACATACTGCACGTCACAATCCACACCAAATATCAACACCCAGCCAGAGTAATACTCCCTCAAAGAACGAACAAACAACTCAAACTCGACGACCACCTTCAGCTCGTCGAAATACCCAACGAAGATCGCTCGGCCAACAACGAACAACGCCTGAAACTCGAACTCCACAAACCTGTCCGGATAACGAGCAACACGCAGTACTAGCAAGATCTCGCAGACGAAGACGTGCTGAAATCTTAACGGAACGTCGACGTCGCAATGCAAACAATAACACACCACACGAGTCAGACCCTGAACTCGATATGATACGTACGTCAATATTTTAGCCAAATACGGAATCGTGCACCAAGGTTACCGGCACCCAAACTAGACAGCCATCGCGGTGATGCAAAAAACAAATCCGCTTTGGAGTGCAAGACATTGACTCGCAATCATTCGACTTCCCCTCGGCACCTTTCGAGCTAAAACACAAGGAAGGATGGATTTGGATTATTCACAAAATATCACTGTTCTCACTGCAATGCTCAACGTTGGAAAGAAGAAACGAGATTAAATTGTTGTACCAAAGGCAAGTCGTGTATCCATCGTCTCAAATCTACCCCCCACCATCTTATGGCGCTGTTTGAAACTGCTAAATATACTTCTGCTCAAAGAAGGTACAACGGGCTTTTCGGATTTAATGCATTAGGCGCAGGCAGTATTCAAAAAAAGACATGGACTCACCTTGCATGGGCGTGCTTACCACCGCATATTCGACCTCCAACAACATTATGAGAACTATTCCGTGTCGAACAAATCGAGGTTTTACATATACGATTCTGAATTCACACAGAACATTTCATCCCTTGAATTGGACGAAAACATCGCGACAACTTTACGAACGCATGTGCACAATAATATTCCGTGGGCACAACAATACCGATCTGCTGTAGATAGCGTTATTAACCAACCTAACGCCCACCACGCTGAATCCGCGGACCCTGCGTACATTGAGTTCGTTGAAGTAAGCCGAACAAACGACGGACCCGTTGTAGGTGAAAAGGTTTCAGCACCGGAAGTTGCAGCTTTAGTAATCACATCAGGTCAGGAAAACAGCGGATCACGTGCTGTAGTAACTTATCCACGCTACAGTCATGTGCTGTAGTAACTTATCCACGCGACAGTCCGAACGACAAGCCTAGGTTCCTGCCCCATCGCAGCTAAACGAATTTTTGATGCTCAGATAAACATCCACTTTAACGCCTCCACATTACCTCTTCCCCAACAACCTCTTTCTTCTGCTTGATGCTTGCCTTTTACGGTATCATCTAGGCATTATGACACGTACACGCTCTTACATCCATCTACCCAATAATTGCATTCTGCCGCCAGCGCATGCACCCTACCGCCTGCACCATCACCGACATCATCACGGCCATCACTGTCGCGCTTCAACATTATGAAGTTTGAGATCTCCGTACAATGCTGCAAAAGAAACCATACCTTCAGCAGTGGTAATCGGCAATAGCCACCAGGGCTGTAAGGCGCAACGATGACCCGAGGCGGGAGGCGTCAACTCTTTCACCGTCAACTAGCGGCAACGCAGTCTGAATATTGCAAGTGTTCAACTCCTTTCACATTGGGAGGGATACCGCATATCGGCGTCATTAGAGGGGGACATTAGAGAAGGGCGCGACATTAGAGCGGATCGACACTGAAGAAGATCGAATATGACCATTCGAGCGGGACGACACTGACGAAGTTAGAGTAATAGTTCCAGAAGTTTAACACTGAAAAAGTTTGAATATGAGAGCTAGGCGGCAACACACCATCAACTACCGGCAAAACCGTCGAACAATTGCAGTGTTCGTTCTTTCTTTGGCTCCTTTGGGGAGAATATTGGCCACCGCTAAGCCACTTAGAGATCGCTGCCTGCGATTGTGACTACGTTCTTACCGGTGCAAGAACAAGGAGGCGACCGTAGCTTACATCTCTTTTTCGTCCGCACCGGGCGAAGCTAGACAAAAATTCACGTACACGCAACTCATTTGGCTTCATGTTACACCGGGAACGACACATTTCTCGAATACAACGCTGACATCTTCACACCGTTCATTCGGTCGCCCTTCGGCTTCATGACCTTGGTATGCAGTGCACAGCCTTCACACCTTCCCTTTAAGCCTACTACTGAGGACGAGGGCGCCTCCGCGCCCGAAGTCCGGAGCCCTTGTATATAACATGATATGTGTATGTGTATGTTATGTGACAGACGCACGCCGCTGACTCAACGCCATCGTCGGGTCACGTGTGTGTCGCCCGCGCTGCTGGTGGACGGCGTGGTGGACGGCAGCGCGTGTATGTATGCGATGTGCCAGGCGCTGCGTGCCCCTTCCAGAAAGGGGCTTGCATGCGTGCTGGCACACAGCAGTTTCGGTTTGGTTGGGTTGTTTGGTGAGGTTGGGTTGGGTTGGGTTGGGTTGGGTTGGGTTGGTACAATCACTTCAGTAGGGTATTGACTTTTTGCGGTATAAGTTACTTGAGTTGAGTATTAATTGCCATTACACATGTTACTGAGTTGAGTGTCAACTGTTTTTAATTGCCATTACACATGTTACTGAGTTGAGTGTCGACTGTTTGTTGTGACACAAAGTACTTGAGTTGAGTATTGATTTCGATCAAATTTTACTTGATTCCAGTATATAAATGTCGGACAAGATTTTTGTGTGGCATTTTAGCGGAAGTGTGCTGGGTAAAACTCCAATTTCCATTTGGGGAACAGAGTCAACTGTAGAAAGCGATTACAATATACTTCGAGCACATAACACCGTAGCCCCCATGGCAAGTTGTGTGCAAAACTACAATACTCAAATGTACACCTATCAAGCATACACTCCGAGTAGTGAAGACTGTTGGATATCTCTGATGGATATTCCTACATGAAAACGAACAAGGTAGGGAGCTCTGGACAAACAAACGCTGTGAACACATGGACATGCGGAAAACCAAGACAAAAATAAATAAATAAACAGCCAACTCCATTCTGAGCACTGTCGTCCAAACGGCAAAATCACGTATGTATATGATATGAAGTGATGAAACTGGAGAATACGACAGGCGTGTGCACAGCAGTAGTTTCCAGACTGGTGTGTTTGGCGCACGACAACGGCCGCAGCTCCCTCTGCTTTCGTAGTTGCGACGTGTGTCGGACATTGTCTGTGAGTGGTTGAATGTGTGTATCTGATGCAGCACGTGGTGCTGCAGCGTAAAACAGCGTGGCGTGGATACATGTGTGCTACTACACCTACGCTACCCCTTCATGGCTTGCGGTAGGTAGGTCTACAAGTACGACTGACGCGTGCTACGCGTCTATGCGCCGTGCTGTCATTCATTTGCGACGCGTGTCGGCCTTGATCATGCGGTTGCGCGTGACTCAACGAGAACCTTCTCCGGGGTCTGGTCCACAGTACTGTGTAGCCGAAAAACAAATGGGATCTACCATTTACTTTTCGGCGTGTCTAAATCCCCCGCCCCCATCTGTATCTCTGCCCACAAGGTACCAATCGAGCCAGGACATGCACGGCCGTGCTGCTGTAATGTGGAGGTATCGCGAGCTACATCGTACAGCGGAGATGGGGCAGGTTTGGTGCAGCCATGGCCGATGGCCAAAATATTTCTGTTGGGCAAAATATATCGGTTGCGCCAACCTGCTCCCCCGGGGGGGAATAATGTCTACTAACCCCCCCGTCTGTATCTCCGCCCACAAGGCACCAATCGACTGACAAACACAGGTGGAAGTGTGTGAAAACATGCACGTACAGCGCACAGCAGCGGGCAGCAGGTGAGGCGACCAGCACAACAAGAATTCCCACAGCTTTTCACACACCCAAGAGGAACCGAACACTTTTTCTCTTCTTCTTGAGGCAGACTTCTTTCAGCTTCACGAGAAAGAATCCCACTGCTGTACATGTATGTAGTGCTTCCAGGCACCAATCGACTGTAGAAGTGTGTGGAACGTGCACGCACAGCACACAGCAGCGGGCACGAGGTAAGGCGACCAGCACATCAAGTATTCCTAACCACAGCGTTACACACACACAGTGGGAAGCGAACACCGCCGTCTCACTGGTGGGGCGCAAAAGCCTCGCTTACCCCGGCCAGCGGTATGTCGTCACACAAGTCTTCAGTCGACACAGGACATGCTCGGCTATGTTGCTTCGCTGTAGGGCTACCATATGACCCATCATTAGCCCGAACGGCGTAGCCCGAACGGTTCCATTCAGGTGGTAACACCGCCGGTGGGGTAAACTACGGATGTGTTCCTGGGGGGGGGCGTACTCGTATGTTTTGCATGCCTTAGGGGTTTGACCATTGACCACGCGTCCTCGAGAGGATGAAGCATTGTTCCCACAGGACCGATCACCGATGGTCAATCGTTCCTTCCTAGGTAGCCAGAGGTGGCTCAAAAATGTCTTCCTTTGTCTGTCTATCCTAACGACATCCCTTCCCGCCTCGGTGAGCTCTGTCATCACCAAGCGCGAAGCGCCGTGAGGTATTCGGCGAGTCGCATGAAGGGTGCGCTGCATCGTTTTAAGGGTGTTTGGCATCTTGTGCTTACTTCCTTGCGGACGGATGACAGCTGCGTATGACTAAGTTTATTTTCTGGTGTTTTCACTTCCAGAGACAGTTATAAGCACTGTGTAACTGCCTCGAGGATGTGTTACTATTTAACCACAACGTGGTGCGATCATCCCACTTGCGCGGAGTGAGGGTTATCGGCCCCGCACAACACAATCTACAAGACCACCATGATGGTTACCGCAAAGAAAAAACTACAGAGGAAAAAAAAGAAACGGTAACCTGGTTGCCGAGTTCGAAAGGTCAATTGGCTTGTTTTACAACGTCGTTGCCAAGCGACGAAAACCCAACCCCGATGGCAAACACCAAGCCGGCTTGTTCTACAACGTTGTTGCCAAGCGATGACAACCCAACCCCGATGGTAAATACAACGGGGACGGGGGGAGGGGGGGGATATGTCTAATACCCCATCAAGGACCTCGCACCTCTGTACAAGGCTCCGATGGCCACACAAGGACCGCGGTGGAAGTGTAACGATGATCCAAGAGTCACCTTCAGCACGATGGAGATACGAGCAAAACCCACCGCGATGACAACACAGCCGTGCATGTCCTGGCTCGATTGGTGCCTTGTGGGCGAAGATACAGACGAGGGGGTGTTTAGAGACAAATTCCCCCTGGGGGGCAGGGTGGGGCAGCGTATATTTGTTTTCCCATCAGCCATGGCTGCACCAAACCTGCGCCGTGTTGGCTGTTCTGTGGGCCTCGCGATAGCCCCACATCGCAGCAGCACAGCCGTGCATGTCTTGGCTCGATTGGTGCCTTGTGGCAGAGGTACAGGCGGGGGGGTATTGAGACATTATTCCCCCCCCGGGGGGCAGGTTGGGGCAACATATTATATGTATTTTGCCCATCACCCATGGATGCACCAAACGTGCACCGTTTCCCCTGTACGATGTCTCTCGCGATAGCCCCCACATCACAGCAGCACAGCCGTGCATGTCCTGGCTGGATTGGTGCCTTGCGGGCGGATATATAGACGGGGGGGTAATTAGACACTACCCCCCCCCGGGGCGGGGTTCAGATACGCCGTTTATTTTGTTTTTGTACTAACACTAAGAAATGTCTCACGACACGAGACAGAGCACTCTACTGCTGTAGTCTGGTGTGTGTCTCTATCCATCACAATGAAAGCAGAAGTAGTTGCGGCCGCCGCCGTGCGCCCAGCACACCAATCTGGAACCTGCTGTGCATCCGCCCTTACAGTCTTGTTCAGTTTTATCACTTTAGATACGCGATTTCGCCGGCTGCAGCACAGTGCTCCGCATGGGGTAGGTGCCGGGACGGCACGCACAGCGTTTGACACGCCCCGAGCTCGACGCTGGGCTGATTCTCTTCCTGTGTTTTTCTCTACTTTTCTGCATGGCGTCCATGTGTCCACAGCGTTTGTCCAGAGCTCGTTACGTTGTTCGTTTGTGTATTTATGTCCATCAGAGATATCCGCTACTCGGAGTATGACTATGGTTGATAGTTCATGCTCACGAAACACTCTTCTTTCGGTTTCTCACCATGGGGGCCAAAATCTTGCACGAAGAAATACGTAGAGCGGTCGACTGTTGCCGCACGGAATGAAGGATGTGGATAGGTGATGCGAGTCTTGGTTGTATGGGACAACAAGTTGCACGCTTTGAACACGAAGTTTGTTGCATGGTTAGACTACAGATAGCGCCCGCAGTAAGGGAAAGTTCTATAAAGAAACTGAGGCTCAACTTGTAAAGAAAAATAGGAGAAAAGGCTAAGAAACACAGCTCAATCTTGGCAATAACACAGTAAACGCCCCAATAAGAAGCATGATGATGGTGCGATACCCCAAGACGTAAGAAACAAGGAGTAGTTGGGGGGGCGTGTACAATAAGAAACGTCCCACTTGCCGCACCTTCGGTGCTTTCACCCCCCTACCTAGCTGCAAAGTGATTTTTTTTAGGGGGGAGAGAGTGTGCATGGAACAGCTGTCTCCACCTATAGTCCATGAGGGAAGCCCGCGACAGGGTGGTGGCGACAGCCAGGGTCATAGAAAGGCTGACGGGTGGTCGCGGTGCGGCTAATAGGGCAGACTTGCCTTGTGGGCTTCAATTGATCAGTCGCCAAGCTGCCAAAACGCCTCTTTCTTCAATATGATAAAGTGATCTATGTCGAATGAAATTATCTACGAGAGGACTTGTAGACCTTTAGCCGGGTTCTGCACTTTTGTACTTCTCTGACCCCCCCGATTGTTAGCCCTGCCGGGTCACTAAAACTCCAGTGTTTTTCCCACAAGCACACAACCACAACAGCAAACTCCCTAGGTTCGGCCGGGGACATCCGTGGAGCTTGATCGTGTACATGCGCGTTGCTGTTTTTACAACTTGTCCATATTGCTGCTGTGTAGTGTAGTTGCTGACGCGATGCGTGCTGGATTTTGGGAGTGTACATCGTCAAATTTGGAGATACATACCGGGATATCCTTGCTTGGCTGGGCTTGATATACCCCTTTCGCTACAGTCCGCTCTTTGCTTTTCAGTGGCTTCATAGGTTTGGGTAAGGGCATGTTTGTATGTGGAGCTCTATTGTGTGTCTCTGTGAAAGGGTATTACTTCGAGAGATGCACTGTGGCATTCGTATTTAGCGAAATGTGCATTATTTCCGCATTTTGGCATGCTTACCCTGCCAGAGACCTCGATTCTCCCGCTGGTACTGACGCATTTTCATTGGTTACCGGTGACCGCGGTCGATGCTTATAATTAAGACACATCTATCTATGCGTTCCTACGGACTTGCCAACACCTAGCGTGAAGGGATACTGGGCGGCAACTCCGTGGCATGCCCACACACTGGTCCATGGAGACTGATCTATCAAAGATATATCAGAACGCGTGAAGACCCAAACATTTTCTACTGCGGACGGTCTCTGTAGTACTGTAGTCGGCCTTCGAAATGAAATGGTCGAGAGGTGGTGTACTACAGTACGACATGTAGAACATGATTGACAGCTTCGACCGTAGCCAGCCGCGCAACACACGTCGGCCGTTCTCGCAGACGACCTACTCGACATCTGTCACACCTTATGCCCCCCTCGCCAACTGGGGGCGCGGGGACAATCTTTCACCCTCCTGTGACCTCTCGCTATTCGCGAACATCTTCACGTTTTCATTGCGTCCCAATGCACCGTCCCTTCTTGTACTTCTAACGTATCATCCTCCTTCTTCTTATTCCAAACTTCCCCCCGAACCCTCACCGTCATTCATCCCGGTGTGGCCGCCCTGCCCATTGGGGGGCGGATGGCCACAACCCGGTCAACCATTAACCCTAGTTCCTACTACCGCCGAGAATGTTTGCTGATCTACGTGCATCTGGTCACGCACGAATACAGCCAAATACTCTTGGGTTGACATCACTCAGGACGCGCTCGGACGTTCTGCTCATTTGGTTGCATGCGAGCGGACCCCAATCGACGCAGCTTTCCTCTCCCTGAAAGATGAGCCGGCGGGAGATTGACGGGAGGGGAGAGAGGAACAGGTCGTACAACCTGCATTCTCTCCCGTCCGAACATGGAATAAGAAGTGTTCTTGTGGTGAACTGTTGTACACTACAGTAGTAGCCTCCCTCTAGACGATCAGCCTGGAAGACCGGCACCAGCAGAAGGCGGTCTGTAGTTATTCATCGTACCCGAGGAACTCGGTACGATGAATCGAAAGGCTTCAACGTGTCTTTGATGGAGACAAAAGAAAAAGCCAGGCGCATGAGACATATGGATGCAGCAGCGCATGTATAGTTGTAGTAGAGTGAAATATGTGGAGACCACGGACGAAATATTGTCGGGCGAAAGAAGGAAGATGGAAGATCTCAGCCATGATGATGCTGGCCCAACTGTTGGGCACGGGAAGGGCCGTGCGTGAGCGGTGTGTGTGTGATCCACTGGATGGAAGGGGGTAAAACACCTTTCTGTGCGCCAGACCAGGTAATACGATATGGGAAGGAAACACGCCCTCAAAATCAAACAAACAAACAAACAACCGTTGTCTGCTGTGAACTTGGACAGTTGGCGGGGCGCTGGCTCTCATGCTTATCGACGGTGGCCCCCCGCGCCTTCGATGTCTCGGAAGGCATACTGGTGTATATGAACTATTGCTGTTGATGTTGGAAGAATGTGTGAAGGGAGGGCGGCGACCTGCCTTATGGGGGCTGCCACCTGTGCAAACAAGGATATTAACCCGTTCAATACATGAATTTCATGTTTGGGGCAGGACCCATGGGACCCCAACAATACTGTCACAAAATATGAAAGAAGGGGGGGGAGATCCGAGAGGGACGAAAATAGTATAGCTAGACGAAATACAATACTTGGGAATACGGCAGAGTAAGAATGGGAGAGTTCGCGAACCCTATACAGCAGCGTACGTACACTACATCGAGGAAGCTATTTGCCGCGCAACCAAGGCTTCTCGAGGCCTTCTCATGTAGTCTCGATGGAGTCGGCCTCACGCTTCACGAACCCTACGCATACAAACAAATTTACTACATACAAACAAATTCATTACGGAGCATGGCTGAAAATGGTGGTGGAGTACACTGCTGTACCTATGAAGAGCCGGAAAGGGCAGGGACGGAGGGCGGGGAGAAGGGAGAATCATGGGCGAAGGCATCGACTATGTAGTAGGCGTTTCCTCCGCCCTTGATATCTGCACTCTTTGACGTGGAAAGCAGTAGTTGGTGGCTTGCGCCTCACTCGCGTTTACGGCGCACGCCGACAGTGATATTATTTTTGTTTGAGAGCATGGTTGAGATGGACGAAGGGATGGCAGTTGCAACGAAGTCAACTTGAATGCCAACGTCAAAGTTCGATGTAGACGTTTGTAGCCGCGTAGATGCACAAGGCCGAACCATGTACTGCAGCAAGACCAGGGGCAGCGATCGCGGCAGTTGACATGCGCCCGGGAAACCCTGCTGGACATGCGGTTCGGCAAAACTGTCCAAAGCAACATAATGCGCATGAAAGATACACAAACATGGCCCGCAGAATCTATTCTTCGAAGATGCGTCGTGCTCACGAACGAGAGCAACGATGATCTTGTTGCCGTCCGTGCATCTTAGCGAATGAGGGATGCGTACGGGTTAGTGTGTGTCGAACAATAACACACAGAGACAGTATACCTCCGAGATTCCCGCAGTGGTACGTTACAACAGCAGTCTGAGGAATACAAACCATCGAGGTGGGAAGCACCGTGCGGCACGAAAGATATAATACAAACATTGTGATACGCCCTCGGGCCCTTCTTTCTCTGTTCAACCGCCCCGTTCGGGTGGCGACACAGACAATGCCTACTCTTGTCGGCCCCAG
This sequence comes from Ectocarpus siliculosus, assembly GCA_000310025.1. Classification (NCBI taxonomy): domain Eukaryota; class Phaeophyceae; order Ectocarpales; family Ectocarpaceae; genus Ectocarpus; species Ectocarpus siliculosus. Next base: position 138,133 of record FN648527.1, read on the forward strand.
GACGCGGAAGCTTCTCAACCTCGGGGAGGATTTATCATCTGAGATTCTCCACCGAACCATGCTCTAGACTCCTCGAGATTAGCAGTGTAGCTGGAGATAAGCATTGCCGGCCGGGTCGGGCAAGGGGTGGGGGAGTGAAATAAAACTTTCACGGACATTGGTTTGAAAAGCTGAAGTGAAATCTTCAAAATTGCTGCTTCTTTTTGCGAAGGGGCGGCGTGCTTGCTAACAATAGCTTTATTGAGACGCCCCGATAGGGGTGTTGTTTTGTTAAAGCAAGAAGAAATGCTGATTAGAGGGATCGTGATGTACCGTAGGTTGCATAAGATATCACACTTTCATTAGATACCACACCCCCTCAGAAAACGTACACAATACCACACCCGTGTGCTATTTTTTTCAGCCCCCCAAAAAACGTCATTTTATCACACGGTGACATAAGATACCACACCCCCTGAAGTTGGGCCGCATTAAATCGACGGAGCCCCTGCTTATCACACGGTGTGACAACGTGAGGACAGAGATCACGACCACACCACCTGCTCGCAAGAGCCATGGAGGCGGACAATGTCGTGGAGGGTGGTGCAGTTAGGAACCCTGCTGAAAGCCCCGCGGCTCAGACTGCAGTGGGTAAGACTCCAGCGGCGGCCCCACGCTCCATAGCGTCCTACTTTCCACCCGCCCCGGGGGAACGTGGGGCTGCTCGGACGACTCCCTCAGCAGCCGCACATGACACCGCACGTACTGCTGAGGCCCGCTCAAAAGAATCTACTGCTACTGAGACTCCCACAGCACCGGCTGCGCCTGCCACCGCGGGTGCCGCCGAAACCTGCGAAGCAGAACCTACTGCTGAGAATCCCGCAGCACCCACACCCACACCCGAAAAGGCAGCTCTCCCGCCAACCACCAACACCCTGAGCGCGGCTACTGCTGAGAATCCTGCAGCAGCACCGCGCTGCGGAGAACCATCGTGCACCAACAAGCCCTTGTGGGCAGAGCCAGGGAAGGATATGCCGGAGTTTTGCGGCAGGCATGCGAAGTCTGGCGACGTCTACATCAAAATAAGGTGTGCGCAGAGCGTCTTGCAGTTTGCAGCACATGGGTGTTTGTGAGGATTCTCATGGCTCAAGCAAACCAAAGAACATGCCACGCCTGATTGCCTGATCGATAACCAGATCGAAAAATAATGTGATTTTGACGTCGTGTCGTCGCGCTCGCCTCACTGCACATTGGCATGTACACACTACATTTACATGTAGTTCATATATTCTGGTGTGGGCGAAATGTTTACTGGATTGTTTTTGTCACACACACGACACGTTTCCGCATACCGTTTTTTGTGTTTGTGATGTTTCGGTAGGAAGACTGCGAAACCCATACCCAACACGTGCAAATATGTACACATAACCTCGACAGCAGTTCGTGCCTGTTTGTGTGAGATACGAAATAGGTGCCGTCAGCTGCTCACCCTCTGTACCTTGCATGCGTGGACGCCATGACTCTCAACCTGGTGGCCGTTGTCAGAGCTATCCGCTAGCCATCGTATTTTTGGTACGTTTGCCTGATGGTCGTTGGAGCGAGCGCATTGTTACAGATACTGCACTTAACGACACGTATGCTACATGTTTTGTTGCTTCCTCGAACTCATGCGCTTTTCAGGAACGTGCACCTGCCTGAAGCACCGACGACAGCAGCCGCAACGGCGCCCGTCGGTGACGCCATGTTTCCTGGAGAGTCAGAGGAGTGGACAGATGGTTTCGGTGGGCGTCTCGACGGCACGCCGGCCGAGGGCAAGGGCAAGGGCAAGAGGAAAAGAGAGCCGCTGGAATTGGAGCCACCAAACTTCCCCATTAAGTTTGGTGGTGGCCAGAAACGCAAGCGGTACGATTTGGAATTCAAAGTAAACGCCATTAAGTACGCGACCATGCAAAGCCCGGGGGCGCAGGGGCCTAATGGAACCATCGGTGTGTCGTATGCGCAACGAGTGCTTGGGATTCCCGAGAAGATCACACTCTCTGAGTGGATAAAAGACAGAACAAAGTACGAGAAGCAGCTGGAACAGGCAGACCAGCTCGGGGCCAAACGGAAGAAAAAAGCCCGGAGCGTGAAGTCGTTCAACACGGGGAGGGTTAGGTCAAACGCTGAGGCCGAGCTCGAACTTCTCGACTGGATCAACGATGTTCGTTCGGAAGCCATCTCTGCCCGCGTCTCTACAAGGATGATCAAGAACAAGGCGGTATCGCTCAACTCGCTTTGGTTCGGCCCGAGGCCTGCAGCGAACGACCTGGAGGGCAGTAGAAAGTACCGCAACAAGCAGACTCACTGGTGCAGGAGGTTCCTTAGGAAGAACCGGTTGTCATTCCGGGCGGTTACCAGGCAAGGCCAGAAACTCCCTTCCGGGTGGCCTGCGATTGCCATGAAAGCCGTCAAGGAATGGAGGGCGCTTCGTCACGGAGGAATCGACGGTGGGGGAGGACGGAGCATGGGGGGGGCAACGAGCAGTGCGCCTTCGAAGCCACCTCTGTTGTTCAAGGAGGAGCAGAGCTACAGCATGGATGAAACTGCTGTGTGGATGGAGCCCGCTGGCACGTCGACCGTGGCGGTGAGTTCAATAGTGTTGCTTCGAGTCATGTGCCTGTCTGGTCGTTTCTTGGCATTCCGTGCAAACAGTGGGCATTGTGATGCAATATTTCTTGCCGTACCTACTCAGTGTCCAGCCAGTAAGGCTAGACGACGTTGGTGTTGTGCTTATGCCGGGTTAGAAGTTTCTTACCATTCGCATCCATCATCGCTGTACTGCAAAACCCATACGTTACTTTGTGCGTGAAGAGCTGTCATTCTCATCTACAAAATCGACCTTTTTCGTCGCCTCTGCTTTCTCTATTGTTTTTTGCTTCTTATTTTTGTCGTTCGCAGCACACCGGTCAGAAAGAGGTGGCCATCAAAACCGGTGGAAAGGAAAAGTTGCGGATCACTGCCGTGCTTGCAGCAAACATGAAGGGCGGCAAACTCCCGCCGCTGCTCATCTTCAAGGGTAAGCCTACGGCGCCGGGCAAAACCCCCGCTGCCAACAGCATCGAACGAGAGTTCAAGGTGGGCAAGGACAAGAAGGGGGTAGTATACCCTCAGAGCGTTGTGTACGCCGTGGACGACAAGGCGTGGCACACGCAGCGCGTCTTCAGAGATGTTTGGCTCCCCCAAGTGTGGAACCGGCGCCCGGGTCGCGAGGGGGTCCTGGGCAACTACCGTCAGCCGGACACGCTGCTATCGTGGGACGATTACACCGTGCACAAGACAGCCCTGTGCAAGGAAGCGATGGATAAGTCCAACACGACGCTGTTTTTTGTCCCCGGAGGCCTAACGCCCAAGATCCAGCCTTGCGATGGACTTATCAACAAGCTGTTCAAGTCCAACATTTCCAGGCTCTACGATGACCACATGGCCTCCACCGACGCCGTGCGCAACGACCGCGGCTACCCGGATCCCCCATCGAGGGGATTGCTCGCGCAGTGGGTGAAGAAAGCGTGGGATGAAGTGGACCCTGAGAGCATCCGTTCGAGCTGGAGGAAGGCTGGCATGACCCTTGCCTTCGATGGATCTGAGGACGAGGCGTGGGCCAACAAGGAGCTCAACTCCGACGCCCAAGGGAAACCACTTCGTGCAGACGGCGATGCGGCCGCTGCCGGCGTGGAGGAGGCTGGCCCATCGGAGGAGGGGGAGACGATGGCCGACTTGTTGGAGGTGTTGGAAATCGACGACGATGACAGCTCGGGAGATGGCGAAGGCAACGATGACTCGGAGGTTGAGGTCATGGCAGACTTGCCGGGGGCGGACGTTGTTTGCATAGACTGAGGTGTCTTGTCTGGTATCTACCTACCGTAGTTGCATGCCATGGTCAAGTCAACCAAAGCTGCTATTCGAGCCAATTTGTCCTGGGTTTCATATGTTTCGGTAGTCGCTTGTCCTCTTGGTTTCTAGCTTTGGTTGATACGTAGCTGGCACTTGCTTGCGTCCTATGTGGTTCCAGCTTGAGTGTTGGATGCAAGTCTTGCAAGTGGTTGCGTCGTCCAGGTACCTGTGTGCTGTCGTTTTGTCGCACACAACACCGGCACAACCGCTCTGAGGTGTCGGTTCTACGTCTTCGTTGTGTACCTATGCGAAGAATTTCCAAAGGATACTGCGAAAATGCACGTGGGAAAGCATTTACGTGATGGAGTGGTGTGAGCCATCCTAGCTATCACACCTGTTTACACCCCTTGACGCCCTTTGTACGTGGGTGCCTCCTGTAAGCGCACCGCATCACTCGAGCGACATTATTATCACACCCCCGTAGGTAGGGTCTTGTGGGCGCACTGCAACCACACGGGCGACATTATCACACCCCCGTCAGGCCGGGTCCTGTGAGCGCGTATCATCACACGGGCGAAGTTATCACACCCCCTTGTTATCACACCCCCTGTAAGCCGGGTCCTGTGAGCGCGCTTCATCACACGGGCGACGGTATCACACCCCCTTGTTATCACACCCCCTGTTGGTGAGACTCTGTGAGTACACTTTGTCACACGGGTGACATAAGATATCACACCCCCTACAGAATACCACACCCGTGTGATAACTTTCGTCCTCCCGAAAATGTTATCACACGGGTGTGGTATCTTATGCAACCTACGGTACATGTACGTGCGGGAAAACACAAAATGTCTGCAGAATGTGTCTGGTGTCTTGTGTCGCGATACACGCCCAGGGAGGCCATTTCACCATCTAGGCACCAAATCGCAATCTGAGACTTGTGCACAACGAGTAGCACTTTGCCCGAGCGCTCTCTTCTGCTACCCTTTCAATTCGTCGCCGGTGCCGTGATGCCGGGAAGCGAGTGTCCCCGCCCGAAAGCCCAGCCAGGCGCGATTTGTTTTGGTTCCCCACTGCTGTGTGCTCAGCAGCTAGCTCCGACTGCGATGTCAAGACACACACTGCACAGAGACAGGGAAACGACATGGACATGGGGAGCGGGAGATGCACACACCACCGGGAGAGCCAGCGGTAGAGTGTGCCGTATACTATACGGCCGTCAGCTATCGGCGGAGGAAGCGAGAGGAGAGGACAAGACGCGTCGTTTGATTGTGTCGTGCGTTTTGAAGAGCAGCAGGGTAGTTCTGTCATCAGCAAGAGCGAGGATAGAGGTCCCCCAGAGAAGATGGAGAACCAACTAACACACTGCCAGAAATTAATGATGCATGAACTGCTGGAAACCTCTGTAAATTGTGTGCGAGGGACTAGGGTGCCACAAGTTTGAGTTGCTCCGGATCAAAGCTCGAACCAGGGAAGAGAGGACGTTTTTGTTGCGCTACAACAGCAGCTGCTCATAACCCCCCTGGTATTCAATTCAATATGTAGCTGATGGTCAACACCACCCCCCTTCTCTTGCTGATGACGAACACCCTCCCTCTCCAGCTGACGATGACCACCACGTCCCCTCTCTAGCACCACCTCCCAACTCTAGCTGATGTTGAACACCACCCCCCTTTCTTCTAACTGACGATGAACACGACCCCCCAACTCTAGCTGATGATGAACAGCACCCCGCCCATTTTAGCTGATGATGATGAAGATCACCCCCGCTCTTTACTGATGATGATGAACACGACAACCCCCAACTCGACACTGCTGCTGTGTGGAATGAACGGGCCTATGTTAGCAACGCACGAGCCTACTGCAGGTACATATTTCCACGCCCGAACTAGTAGGCATAGTGCTGACGTTTTCGCGCAATGCCACAATTACAGCATCGACACGAGACAAAACGACAAATTATTCAAGGCGAAGAAAGCTCGAAAGTTTTCGGAAGGCTATAAGTCTACTGCTGCTGTAGGCAGGCAGAGCTTGCCCGCCGTTCTTCAACTTATCGAGACCATACCTGAAAAGGTAGGGTTTCGGGATTCGTGTCGAATCTTGCAGCTGTTGCCTAGCTGTGATGAGGGGAGATGTGCGTGGTGTATGGTGGGTGTGCCTGGCCTATTAGTTCGTGACCAACAAATCGTTCAGGTAAGAAGAAACAAACAGGTTGATGCTTTTGTGCTTCTATAATCTGGCAACGAATTCATCTGTTATGTGTTCGGAAAAAATATCGCATTTTCCCCAGTATAACCGGAGAGTTTATCCCTGTCAATCAATCATGTTGTTGTCGTAAGGTCAACCGTTGACTTTTTCGTGATCGGCAAGACGGCGACGGGTCATCGAGGCCAGGGCTGCACGCACACGATTCTGAGGATGTGGAAGAGAAGGTTCGTTCGATTGTTCTCCGCCGCCCAATCAACCAAGTTGCCTGCGCCAGTCGATCTCTGCAATCAGATCGTGCGGGCGGAAAAGCCTGCTGTGGTGCAATCGGGCCGCTTTTCTTGGAACTGGGGAATTACCGGATAACTACGGGTAAAGGTGTGGTATGGAACAGCGCTGGTGTGAATGGAGTACAATCATGCGTACTACTTGAAAAGAGACTCTGTGGAAAAGAGCGGGAAATGTTTGAAAGGGTACTGAACTACCGTATATGACACAAGATAACACACCCCCTTGGCCGATTTTCAAAGCTCAATTTCTCAACAGCAGGAAGAGTCACAGCGCCGAAAACGGCGGCGTTGGAACCGTCTCGTCGAGAGCTGTTCGAAAACGTATTGTTTCGTTTATGCATCCTCTTCGTCGTGGAGTAATCGAGCTTTGGAAATCGGTCCAGGGGGTGTGTTATCTTGTGTCATATACGGTATCCAAATATAGTCGGTGAATAAGTTTGAGAGATTTGGATAAAATTTTCAGGTTCTCGGAACGCATGTATTGACCGTCAGCAGAGTTGAGGTTGAGAGTAAGATGTTGAGAGTTTGTGAACATGTGTGTGGACGAAGAGACACGCACACAAGGTCAGTACAACTAATAAACAGGACACTCGATCGCAGCTCTCCTGGAGTTAAACATTCCCACGACAAGACCCTTGGTATCATCACAAATACATACGTTGTGGGAAACGCCTCCCGATCCCCTGATACTGCCAACGGCGGTTTCCGTGAAAAAGATTTTTCAAATTTTCGAACGTTTTCAGAAAACAATGATATTCAGATTCCCCATAAACTTCCATAAACAAAGTCGCCACTAATTTTGCCACCATGTCGTTCCGATTTCCTATAATTACAGGTATACAAGGGCGATCGACGGTGATGATCGACGGAGCGACGGCGGTGCGACCGACGAAGGCGGCCGAAGGCCACCCGATCGACCGACCGACAGACCGACCGACCCTACCCAACCCTACCCAACCCAACCCAACCCAACCTAACGGCGACGAACGACGAAGCGACGGCAGCGCGATCGACGGCGGCGACCCAACCCCAACCCCAACACAACCCCAACCCCAACCCCAACGCCAACCCCAACCCAACCCACCCCAACCCAATATAACCCAAAACCACAGAGAGACACGGTCGGTCGGGTGGAGTTTCGTTTGGTTTGCAGAAAGCGAGGATGGTGGAGACGATAAACACTTCGCCACAAACATGTAGATAGAAGAGTGACGCAGAGGAGCCGAGTGACCACGAAGAATCCGCCGTACGAACCAGGCCGTCCGATCGACCGACCAACACCAGCAACCGACATAACCTACCCTACCCCTACGAACAACCGATCGACCAAACCCACACCCTCCACCCTACCCAACCAAACCCAAGACCCGACCCAATCAACCGACCGACCGACCGACCGACCGACCGACCGAACAACCAGCCCAACCCTACCCTACGTAACGCTACGCTACCCAGGTCAGAACCGAACCCAACCCCAACCCGGCCGACCGACCGTCCGTCCGACCCAAACGCACCCTACCCCAACCTAACCCGCGCCCGAGCCAACCCTACCCCATCCTACCCCACCCAAAATACAACCCATCCCCCACCTGACCGACCGAGTGGTTTGGAAGCTAAAAATATACTTCTAGTTGAATAGCCAGCTTAATTTGTTTTAAACGCGAAATAATACATCGCCTAAATGTACGTCGATCATCATCATCTTGTCTCTTTTCCGGAATTACTTTTTTTCAACACGATGAACAGCGCATCCACCTCAAATATTTCCTTGCAGAGGGTACAGCATAATTCAGAACACACAGGCAGAGGTACAGACCACGCTACTTCGTCGCACTTTTCTTCGTACCTACTACGGTTACGGATTGACCCCCCGCCTCCCAATGGGGCGACCGGCCACACCGGGATGGATGACGGTGAGGGTTTGAGGGGAAGTTAGGAATATGAGGAAGGAAGACGACACGTTATAAGTACAGTAAGGGACGGTGTATCGAGACGCAATGAAGACGTCAAGACATGAAGACGTTCGCGAAGAGCGAAAGGGCACAGGAGGGTGAAGGATCCCCCCGCGCCCTCCGTGGACGGGGGGGGAAAAGATGTACCTGATATCGGGTAGGTCGTCTGCCTGAACGGGCTACGTGTGTTAAGCGGCTGGCTACGGTCGATGTTGTTATTCATTGTCTACATGATGTACTGTAGTACAGTAATTCGGAACCACCTCTTGACCATTTCAGCGTCCGCAGTTAAGAAACGTCAAAATCAGGTCGAGCCCCAATCCCTTGTTTTGGGATCGAAGGACCATCCGAAGTCGTCCTTGTTCTTACGAAGCATTTCATATTTGTTTTAACTGTCGCATCCTCCTGATTCTCTTGTTTCGTAGACGTATTTCGCATTTGCTCATTTCTGCCTTTTGATCTCTGAGGGCTGTCCACGTCTTCAAGCTCTCAACAGAGGCGGTGGCGAGTTCCATCAAACCCGTACAGCGGACAGCATGTGGTTGTCCACGGTGTGTGGCAGCACCGCTCTCTCCCCCGTACAATAAAACATGCACTCTTCGGCTAGGTAGGGGAGTGGAAGCACCGAAGGAGCAGCACTGGGACGCTTAATTGTTTTCCTTCGAATTGCCTTGATTAACATCTCTGTGGGCTACGGAGGGAGACTTCCCCCGTACCACATGTTCCGCACGGCACAAAGCCTCTGAGGTATCCTAACGTGTTTCTGCTCCTAAAACACAAAACCCCCCTCAGAATACTATAAGACGGGACGAAACTGTTGTACAGTAGCAGTTTTGAACGATCGAGCCTCCCAATGATACGCACTACCATTCAGAAAACACCCAATTCGAAGTCGTGCGATACCTGCTTCGAGATACAACAGTACAACCCGTCGAACCGTCCGATGTCGTGCAATACGCTTATATTACCAACACAGAACTGTACGATACGCACCCTGCACGCATTTTGACCGCGAAACGGGACGGCACAGCTCAGCCGTTGGCCTTCCTGACGCACCACCCACCTAGAAAATCCCCATATCAGAGGACTCAAAGAGTTCCTCCACCAAGAAGCACAACGGCGAGTGTTACTTCAGAGAAACCCTAGTCTGTCCCTCGGCGGTGACGTGCAGTACCGACTGGCGATGGCCAGCTGTGGTGCACTATGAAGCGCTAAGTGTCGTTTGCCTTACCCTTCTGGATCGTCATGGACCCCGCGCCGTATGTTGGTTTCATGGCGTTGCTTGCTTCCCGCTGTATCTTTGCGGTTCCCATGAATGATTCCCATGATGCCTGAGATATCTCACTACACGGGGAAACATGACGAAAAACACAATTCAGAAAAAATAAAAACAGAAACAACAGAAGGAAAGCGATAGGGCTGCGCTATCGTGCTGCCCGGGTTTCCAAATATCGTGGGCATCCAAACGTACAGGGACAGGTTGCATGGGATCAAGCGACGCGCGAGGCATCGTATCGTTTGTTTGTTTTGTTTTGTCCGGGAGGGGGGGGTTACGCGGCGCCACGTCAAATTCCTTCTTGCGGTTCGGCTTACGGCGCGGCCCATGATATACAAACAATGGGACCGTATAGCACGTGGCTTCATCATAGGAAAGGAATAACGTGGCTTCACATTGGTTGTCTCTGTAGATATAGTCGAGCGTCAATATTCTGCGCGCATCCGATATTCACGAGCGAGCTGACCGGCACGCACATGACAATGCCGACCCGGGGCATTTGAACCACAATTGTCCCCGCCCGCGTCATGAGTCCATGTGGAAGACGCGTTATGAATGGCGCAATTTCCCGAAGGTCCAAACAAGGAGAATTCACGGTGTTGCTGCATACTGCGCCAACCTTGGTGAGAAACTAACCCTAAGAAACAGGTACTCCTACCATCCTAACCGTGTTGGGGGAGGGGAGAGGGCACGTAGTTCGACCTTAACTCTGCGCTCTCGCCGCTATGCATCGTTCGAGACATGACCAAGTTTTACGAGAACATTCTCGGGTATCTTTCACCTACAGTATATCGATTCCAACCATGCGGCCGAAGCGACATAGGTGGCCAATGCCACTATACTAGTACAGTGATTTTCGCGATCGTCGATACCTGACGGAGTAAAGTTTGTCTCACAAAAACAAACAAACAGACGTGCATGTCTGAAGAAGACGTGCATGTGCACACACACACCATTAACAACACAATGTGCGTGCCAGAGCTGTTGCATCGATGAATGAAACTGTTCGGAAGCATCACACTGGGAGATACTTCTCGACCAGTTGATGCTTTGGTTCCCCAAAACCTAGGCCCTGAGAATGTGTACTCGACATTTGAGAAACTAACGCCGTCGTCGGCGCCAAGCTAAGACTGGTGTGACGAGGAACTGTCTTCGAAACCGCGGTGCGGAAATACCAGCAACGGGCCGATGCACGGGGCGTGACCCATTTCTTTCGCTCTCCCCCACAAAATACACGAGTAATGGCCAAGGGCATGTCTTGCACAGGGGCGGGTCCCCTTTCCCGTCCACACAGCGCTTCGTGTGGGGAAGGTAGACCAGACTTTCTCTGGTTTTCTCCCACTATGATAAGCAGCAGATTAATTAAGACACTGACGGTCGGAACCCTGAATACAGGCCCATGGTCGCCGGATTTTGCCTGGAACTAGTGCTCATATTTGTTTTTCCGTAAGGAGTCGCACGCTTGTTGGCACGTTTCGTTTATTTTCGCTAGACAACAACAAGGCAATCTCCGATATTTCCCCTGTGTGATTTCAGCAACTTCATCCGCATCTACAATGCGTCAGAACGAAAGAGCAGCGTTTTTGTGACGTACGTTGGCTGCTGTCAGCGATACGGACGCAACCGTCTTGCATGAGCGTAGCGATCGGCAACATGGCACCGTTCGAGCGAGTTTCCGGAAATATACATCGGTATGCTTGTTTTGGTGTGTCAACGGCGGCGTCAGGTTCGTGAGAGCCGACATGAGTAATGTTTGGGACACTCCGGATCCGACTCCCTGCGGACTTTGCGACTACCGCTGAGTTTGCAGCAGCGGCGAGGGCCAGTCCCAACCTCAGCGACCGGGCACCGTTCGAAGGTTTGAGTTTTCAATATTGGTATATATCAACTGTATTACCTACTGAGTTAGCGGCGATGGCCGAAGCCCCCGGCTCAGTGGCAGGGCACCGTTCGAGCCACAGTTCAAAAATTTTTGACAGTATGTTATTGTTAGTGCACTCCGGGTCCAACTACCCTACCGAGTTGGCGGCGATGGACAGAGCCATCCACCTGCTCGGTAACAGGGCACCGTTCGAGCGGAAATTTACTGTTGTTCGACAATGGTGTCTTTTTTTTTGTGATTGCGCTCCGGATTCGACTACCTACTGAGTTGGCGGCGATGGCCGATGCCAGCCACCAGCGCACCGTTCGAGCGACCAATTTATATTTACTCATTGTTGTGTGACATGATTATTTATTTGGGGTGATTGCCCTCCGGATCCGACTACTTGCGGAGTTGGAAACGATAGCCGAAACCAGCCCCAGCCTCAGTAACAGGGCACCGTTCGAGCGACATTGTTATCGCCTGCATGCGATATGGCGCTACATGTAGGTATAGGCGGCCGCCCGCCGATGAGCGGGACGGCCACCTGGAGGCATTTTTTTTGCCATTGTGTGATTAGCCGTACATTGGCCGAGACGGACACGGCGGTCACGAAATATGCGAGAAGGTCGTGTTTATTTTGTTTAATTTAGTACGGAACAATTACTTTGTTTGGCGTATTTAATTTTGCAACAAATACTTCGGCAACCCTAAATAAAATGTCGGCACCATCGCACTTGGAAAATAAGAGAATGACGCACGCTTAACCCTGTGGCGTCTTCGGCCGGTCTGAGATTGATCATTTTTCCATTTTTTTTCTAAGGCGCTGAACAGACGGTCTATGAATAGTCGTGTAGTGGAGGATGGAAAAAAAAAACGAACCCGCACGCAAAGGAGTTGTACCGCACAGCATGCTAGCGAGGGCACGCCACACACACGCCACGCATACACCACGAGGGGGTGCGCCGAGAGCTCATGGGGAAGCATCTACGCCCCGCGTGGTCTGCCCTTCTAGGGGGGGCGGCGCTGTTGGTAGCGCTTGCGGTTGCGCTACCAGCAGCGCCAGTTGGCATTCCTGCTTCTACATTGGCGCCCGTGTCCCGCGTGCAGCAGTCCACACTTGCTTTGTACCCTGGCATGGAGGACAGCGCGGCTGACATCGACCCAAATGAGGCTAGCGATGATGGGGATTCAGACGACGAGTTTGATCTAGTCCCCAAGTCCCAAGCGCGGTATGCTGTAAACTCGCACAACGCTGGTCTCAACACGAGGGGGGCAGCTCGGCACCATCAACAACAGCGGCAGCAGCATCCCACCCCGGCATCACCGGCCACACCGCCGGCTCGGACGACCACGCGTGAGCCGCGACAACCGATGATTCTGTGGATAGCCGAGTCGAAGCGGCAAGCGCGTGAGGCTGCAGAGCGGGAGCAGCAGCAGCGGGAGCAGCAGCAGCAGCAACCATCACCGGAGCCTGCTCCAGCCAAGAGCTCAAACTCGCAAGACGTTGGGCGGCATGAACAACAACGGACCCCGGCACGATCGTTGACGGAGCTGCTCCGGACAACGTCGCGTGAGCCGCAACACCAGCAGCAGCAGCAGCAGCAGCAGCAGCAGCAGCAACAACAGCAGCAGCAACAACAGCAGCAACAACAGCAGCAACAGCAACCGCCCCCACCGGATCCTTCTCCGGCCACCAAGTCCGTCTGCGGCGCTATCATTAGCCGCGGCCCACGGGCTGAGCAAAAGTGCGGCAACAAGGATGGAGGTAGGACACCAGGGTTTTGCAAGCACCATGATGGACAACAGCAGCGCCGCAAAACGGCCTCCGGTGCAGCCGTTGGAGTGGGGGACAGCGTCCAGGCAGGGAATCATGACTCGGAGGCGGGGGTGGGTGGTGGCGTGGACGAACTGCAGACTCCTGGTGCGCATCCTATCATAGCGAAGTCCAGGGAACTGCACTACGCGCAGGCCGGGAAAATCCAGGACATTGGATTCAGGGCAGCGTAGGAGAGTGTGTGGCACCTCAAGCACCACGAACTCCAAAAACCAAAGGTGCGCCACATAGTGCTTCGCCTACCTTTGAGCGTTGGTGTGTTTGTACGAAATTGTACATCTGCGTGAGAAAACACCATGAAGCACACAACAGCAGTGTGCTTTGATTAGGTACAATAAACACAGTCTTCACGCGTTTATTGTTTTACTGTTTTTGGAGTAACACCGACCGCGCACAATGTAGACGGCTCACTAATGACAAATGTGTGTGTCGCTCATTGCCGAAGGCGATACTGCTATTTGTTTGTCGTACTGTGACCAATCGTAATGTATGTTCGTACCATTGCGTCGTGTGTTGTTCGGTGCTGCTGTGCGACTCTATTTTGCTTTCGGGTGTATTTTTGGGTTGCCCCCTAACGATACCCCTCCCTGGTGTTTTTTGTTGGCCTTTTCCAGGCTGGTGATCCACCTCTCCGTCCCATGCCGGATGATGCCAAAGGTTGGGTGTTGGAGGGACTACCCCGGGACGAGTCATCCGACCCGTACAAGAGACGGCACAAACACCCCGGCGGCAACAAGTTCAGCCTATCGGACCAGCTGAAGACGAGTCTACCGAAGGTCGACAGGAAGGGTGGGGGTCTCCCATTCATGTTCTTCGAGAACACTTTCCCGAAGGAGGCGCAGGACGCCGTCCTTGAGGAGGTGAGGAAAACCAAGGTCGTGCTTTGTGTCTTTCAAAAATATTCTGCGAGTTAGGGCATACCCCCCCCCCCACACACACACAAACAACAAAAGAGTGGTGTTCAAGTCGTGGAATGGTGTTCATCATGCCACGCGGTAGGAGGACGCGTATATCGGCCACCACGCGCACTTTAGCATAAGCGCGGACTGTATAACGACGGACAGTGTCCACGAAGCATTCGGCACTTCGAATTTCACTTCGAACTGTTTGTGAGGGCCATGGGTTTATCGTTATATGTTGAGACGTGCAGGAGCCTTGCTTAGAAGGCCGTGGGGGGGAAAGGGCCTTCGTGAAACACGATGGGCCTAGGATCCACCAGGTGTCAGAGTCGACAAGAGAAAACATGCATGCATACGTCAAAGGTAGGCAGCGAAGACGCGTGAAAGTAGTTCTAGCATCGCACTCGCCAAAAACAATTACCATCATCAGCGAAAATGTTAATCACACCATGCACATTGCACGGGACCCGCCGGAGTCATGTATGCCTTTATGGCTACCTGAAACCAGGAGCTGTGTTTTCGAAGGGACGCTGTGCACCACCAACTATCTTCACGATGTTGTGCTACGCTTCCTCCAGGCTGGCTGACTTTTTGTTGTGCCAAATTGTTTTTCACAGATCCCTCTTGTGTCCCGCCCCTTCCCGCCGTTATATCCCGCCCTCTTTTCAGAAGCACGGGTACGTCAACTTCTGCGCCGACGAGTCTGACCCGCCCCTTGAACACCAAGAAGATCGGAACCGGGCGAAAAAGGTGACGCGTGGCTTTCAGACGTTGCCGTACAAGGACCTGGCGCATGGATCTCGAGAGTACGGCTTCGAGCGCAAGCACCTGTACGGTGTGATGGGTATCCTGATCACCGCGGGAATCACCCAGAAGCGGTGGATCACCGATCACTGGGGACTGGAAGCCCATGACAACTACCCCCTGGTCCGTATTTGCATGCCTCGAGACCTGTTTGTCCTGTTCTACGGCCGCTTCTTCCACTTGGCCCCGGCCACCGGCAAGGTGAACAAGGACGATCCCCAGTACGACTGCCAACACCACATTAGGTATGCCCGACAACGTATACGTTTTGGGTCCCTCGATGTGCTGCCTGCTCCGCCCCTTCAGCACAACGGCCTAAGATATGTATTCCCGAAACGTGAGAAACAACTAATTATGTACTAGAGGAAACGTCTCAATAAGAAAACAGAGGAGGGACCCCTAAAATAGAATACTCTACTATTCATCAGACACGAGAGGTTGCGGGGGGGGAGTGTGTGTGTCGAACAATAAAACTAAGAAAGATACACCAAGCAAACTGCTTTTCTCTCTCTCTTCCCCCTCTCCCATGTGCTACCCATCCCCTCATATGAAGTGCATGAAAACGGACCCCTCAGGCCCGCGGGCGGCTGCTTTGACACAAATTGTGTGTCGTTGTCGGAGCGTGAAGCGCCCATAGCGACGCCGGCCCAAAATACGCCGGGTAGCTCGGCAGATGCTGTCTTCCGACGGTATAATGTTTTCCGGCAAAACAAGTGTGCCGTCCGTCAGACCGTGTACGATGACTCGTTCGGATGTGACCACAATAAATATCTCCTACTCTCGGCAGGAAGCTGGAGGACGTGTTAAACAAGTGCTGGAGCGAGCTTGTGGAACCGGGCGCATGCCTATCGTACGACGAGCAGATGGTTAAGAGCACGGCGAGAGTGATGTTCGCGCTCATGAGGTTCAACGAGGCGAAGCCTATCAAGCACGGTGAGGTTGAAAGTGAAAACCCGAGTAGATCGTGGGGGGGGGGGGCGGGGGCGTTAGTCCTTGTGTCTGATGTCGGTCGCATCATCGGTTCCCACACCGTTGCATGTAAACATTGCATGTTCGCCTTTTTTTTTTTTTTTGGTGTACAACTATGAGGGTGGTATTGTAGAACATATTGTGCGGAGTCGAGAACCCTTTGCACTCCGAACCCTCACTTCGTGCAAAGGGTATGATCACACCACGTTGTATTGAAATTGTCAAGCACCCTCGATATAGTTACACAGTGCTGCTGTCTCTAGGAGTTGAAGAACCAGAATTTTGTTTTTCCATTCGCACTTTCCTCCAAACGGACGTAAGCAAGCACAGTACGCCAAACACTAAATGGTAACATTGAACTATTTACAGATTCCTGCGGGTGTGTCAAACAAAAGCTGAAGTGCATCGCGTGTGTCAACTTTGACATATTATACAGCGCGGGAGTAATGGCGACAGCTCACGTGCCCGTTTTCTTTTTTGTTGTTGTTCTTCGTCGGCTCCCGCCCAGGAATCAAATGCTGGCTATTTGCTGCCCTTCCGGCTACTGCTTCGTCCAGAGCATCGACGGCGGGTTCAGCAGCGACACCAAGCTGAGGCCATATGCGAGTTGCCCCCTTGGGCGGTCGGCACACACGGTGGTGTACGTCCTACTCGAGGCATGCGAGACTTTCTCCAACAAGATCACCGGCAAGGGTAATACGGTAGGTATGGACAAGTTTTCACCGGAGCCCTCCTGCATCGCTACGCGCGACATTTTCGCCGTCGGGACTCTACGCGGGAACCGCATCGGAGTGGAGCTCGCCAACTACCTCTGGGCAAAGGAGGGCATGACGGGGACGGAGCGTGGGCAAATGCTGACGGCCCGCTTGGACGAGCTCGTGATCGTCAAGTGGATAGACTCCCAGGAGGTGTACCTGATGTCGACGAAACATGTATTGCGGGCGAGTGGCGACCTCTCGCGTACGAGTGAGTACAACCGCACAATTACGCCGTAATGATAGTTTCTCCCGGACCTGCACCCAATCGTTGTGTACCGTTCGTGTCGCCCCAACAAAGTGATGCGTAGATTGGTTGTTTCATGGTTTTCTCCCAAACAAGTTGTTGGCGGTGTGTTGTACGGCATGATCGATGGGGGAAATATAGTTTGGTTTGGGAGGGCATGCTTGTCTGCTGTAGGTGAAAGACTTCCATGGTGAGACTGAAAAGTTGTTTTGCCTGCAGCACGGACTAAGGTTACATGTGCATCACCCACCGTAATATTTTTTCCGATCAACCTGACACGTCTGCCGAACTTCTTTTTTCATATCTTCACAGGAAGCAAGCTGCGAACAACTACGGCGAGAGAGTGTCGAACAGGCAGCCACTTGCTCGCAAGAAGTATGTGAACAACATGGGTGGCGTCGACGTCGCGAACCAGCGGCTAGGCGTCCACGCCCATTCGCACAGGCCGATGACGTTCTTCTGGAGGCAGGCGTGTCTTCGATCAAAAGTTCGCTCAAGCTGTCAGCAACGCGTGGCTCCTGTTTTACGAGTGGGCTGGGGTGCTAGTCACGCAGTGTACGGCGGCGTTGAAGGCAGCGACCGAAGACGGGGGGGTGGGTGACGCCGGGGAGGCCGAACAGGGAGGGGCGGCGGCGGACAGTTGCGACCTCACGGTGGCAGAGCTTCGCGAGTTTCAAACCCTCGTCAAGAAGACCATGAAGATGGAGCGTGTTGACTGGGAGCGTGGCTCGCGAATCACCTCAGGTCCTTGTGCAATGTAGGACACACCGAAAATGGGGCGAGGCGCGCGACGATACCTCTTGAGTCGTACCTCGTGAACGGCGCATGTTCTCCCCGTGTATGTCGTGGGGGGGCTTGCAAAAAGACATCCGGTCCGTACACTGGGACCAGAACTTGTGGCGTATGCTGGTGTGATACTTGAACGGCTGGGAACGGGAAAGGCCCGGCGTTGATCCTGTGCACGAAGTGTCACAAACTACCGGAAGCGCATGTTGCCGCTAGGGAATGGGTCGCCGGGAGAATGGACAAGCCAATCTCTTGGTTGGAATCGACGCCAGAACATTTTTTTGTTTTTTCGTGTGTTCTAGGTACCAGCAAGGAAGGCGTCACCGCCGTCAGAATACGATCGGGGGGGCGGCGGGGGGGGGGGTGCTTCCCTGTGGCAGTGTGTGGGCAAACACAGCCCTGTTGTAACGATATATATTTGAACCAGGCGTGGGGCGGCCAATTGTGCTTATTTACATGGAAAGGGATGGCGACCGGTAAGGGGGTTCGTGTTTTCTGATGGCATGCAGAGCAACAGAAGTAACCAAGACTTATCGCGAGGCTCGTGTGTACAAGATGAACTAGTTTTTTGTGCTTCTTGGCTGCCACGGCAGAAATGTTCCGTCTCGGGTTTGCAGTTTGCTGCCTGTGATGTTCCTAGGTCAATATTGATAATTTACGTTTCGGCGCTCGAAGTGTGACGAACGCAATGAATAGTTATTGGGTGAGGTATCGTTCGCTGCTAGTTCGATGGGGCGATTGTCAAGCGCCAACAGTAAAACTATTTATATTGTGAATAGCATGTGTAAAAACACCCAGCACACATGTTACGCTTTCATGGTTCGTGGGTACAGCCTACCCTCTGTTTTGCATGCGTGTGCAAAGCATGAACGCCCAAAGTTTGCTGTGCGCTGGTGCCGTTCGTGGCGATGGATACGGCCAGATTGAACGTGCATGCACGTTTCATGCCTCGTCAATGTTTGCGCAAACACTCCTAACCCTACGGCTTTTGTGCGAGAGCTCGCGTGGTTGCCGCGCTTTTGCTTGTTGTAATATTGTTGTTCTTCAGAAAATATAAAAAAACGCTGCAGCACATGCTGCTTCCTCCGCTCAGTAGCGGCTAACATCCGGCTGGCTCGTACGCCTGCCG
Organism: Ectocarpus siliculosus; assembly: GCA_000310025.1. Classification (NCBI taxonomy): domain Eukaryota; class Phaeophyceae; order Ectocarpales; family Ectocarpaceae; genus Ectocarpus; species Ectocarpus siliculosus. Next base: position 156,992 of record FN648527.1, read on the forward strand.
TGGTGACAGGCCAACTACCCCAACAAGGGTGCACGCATCCCGAATGAGGTAGATTATACCGTGAACAACACAAGACAAAGCCCCCACCCACCAGACATCGCTGACGTCAGGTCGGGCTAAGACAGCCCCCAAAAGAGCCGATCGCTCCCGCTCGCACGAGCTCCCAAACAAAGGCCAACACAACGAATCACAAACAACCAAGACATCGAAAATGTACTTCGGTCTTTGTACCCTACACTACAGACCGGGATTTAGTCACCAGGGACTGTTGCAACCTTCACATTTCCGATGGGTACCACCTATGCGGAGGGAGGGAAGACAACCACGCGAGGGCCGTCGTGTTCCAACACATCACACAGGCTACAAGTTGGCAAATTTCCGGTGAACATCCTGTTCTCCAATCCAAGCACCAATCAAGACGGGGCATTCCAAGCATAAATCAAGACAGGGTGGTATTTCTCGGCACCCCCTAACCTTGTAGTAGGTCCATTTTTTAGGGCAACGCCACAGGAACACGGCACTCCCGAGACCATTGTAGAGGCGATCAAAACAACAAGTCAAATTGAAAGCATGACAACGAAAACATCCGGCTTTGACCCTGACACAACAGCATTGTGCCTTCAGCCACGACAACGTCGAACACACCACAGCTACATAGTACTTTTTTGCAACACGCCAACATGTCAAAGTAGTAGGTCTTGCGAAGGACGGCTGGCGCCTCTAGCACGAGAACGCCTCAACCACGGAGGCTTCCATTTCCTCGTTTCCAGGCCACAACGCACGGCAAGTGTGCGTGAAACAATCTTGAGCTGCACCCCCCTCCCTCGAGCGTTCATGGCCATCGCCCCATCGAATCAAGCCTGTGGTACTACATGCGTTGACCGGGATACACACATCAGTCACCGGAGCCGTACTTACATACACATTCAAATGGAAGGAGAAGGCGATGTACCAATCAGCCATGCTGCAGTGGGCCAATTGGCGTTTCAAGGCGGCATGCCACGTCCAACTCAAATTCCTAGCATCGTGACGGGGGCATTCGCGATATTCGCCGACACCGCACCGACAGTCATTTTCGAAGAGTATGGCATAGATAAGGAAGGAGGCCAACAACATAAAGCACACAGAACCTCGTACAGCAGTACATAACACCGCCTACGACACATTGCCCAGCAGGCGCTTACTCTAACAGCGACTCGCGGGCAGCAGCAGGAAGGAAGGAGTTTATCTTCTGTGCCTGTAGTCTACTTGCTGACTTGTTTGTTGCACGGCTGAATAGATAGGTGGCATTATTTCACTAACATTGAGGACACTGGCTACTGTCGGAAAATTTTGCACCTCCAACGGTATCAATACATATATATACTGGTAGGTGTTTTTTAATTAATTATTAGTTATTTTTTGGGTATTTGGATGGCAAGTGGAGAGACTGATCACCTGCGACCTGAATGCCCCATTTTCTATCAAGATGAAAAAACACAAGGGCACAAAGGGGTTTGAATTGACGTCGCTGGGCTGAAAGTTCCACGCGTTACCACTACATCAACCTGTGGATCAGTTGTTACCATACTGTGGCAATCTTGCGTTTCTAAATATGACAAAAATGGCCCGGCTGTTTTTTTTTTTATGACGGTCACGATTTTTGTTGTTCCGCTCGCCGCTCAACGAATCTGTGCATATGTGGTGTCCCAAGAATCACAGACTGAGACCGACAAACACAGACACAGACAGACTTCGAGCGGGAGTACAAGAAGCAGGGTGCAAAACCAGACCGTTCGGAGAGGCTCTGCATCAGCCCTTCCTTTGTGTGTGCTGGGTGGGGCTGATGGGCCTTTTCGCTTGTTCTTCAGGTCTTCTTGCCTGCACGCCGGGAAACTTCAGAGTCATGCAACGGTAGGGGTTCACGTTTTGGCACGAATCCCTTCTGAGTTCAGTGGCTGCGACATTATCAGTCGTCACAGGTGCACGACGTAGATGTCTAAAGCGTGTAATGGCTGGCAAATTTTGCCCTTTCGAGTCAAAATTGGAGTAGGGATGTCCCAGATCAATCTATAGCTTCACACCATGTGTGTCCCGAACATCCTCGCTCCCATTCGCTCACACCACTGCCAACCGCCCAATTCGGCTGAATAAGTTCCTCAAAGCAAAATAGAAGGTAAGCACCCCAAATGTAAAGTCTACACAGCAGTAGTTGGAACTACCTCGACGTCCCCGGTACGATACTGTTCGACGTGCCCTTCATCCACAAATTCCTCCACCTCAGCCAAAACCAGGATCATGAGTTCTCCCGACCACTGCAGTTTGTACTGATGGCGACGTGACTTTATATCTGTTTGGCATGCAATGACGATTGCACGAAGCTTCTTTCCGTGCTTCCAAATCGGTCTACCGTTACTATTTCGCGGGCCCTTGAACAACTGCTCAATAACTGTACCATTTACAAACATTCTGGGCTCAACGGGGGCCCGGGTTTCGTCTTCGACCGACAGCGGCACGGGCTGGAAGGACTCAAACGCCGCAAGAGGGTTCCTTGAAAGAAGGACAACTGTAGACCGCGCATTCTCAACGACGCCTTCCCGCAACACAAACGTTTCACTGGACAAGGAACTCTGGGAACACTGCGGGTGCTCCATATACCCAAGGACCCCTTGGCCTAATCCAGCAATGCACGCGAGAGGAACCGCCCGAAACTTGACCCCTGAAATACTCCTCGGAACCAAATATTCCACTTCTTTACCTCGCACAATCGCCTGAGGCAGGTCTACAACCCACACGATAGTGTCCCCATGATCGAACATGCCGTCTACTGCTACTCTCGGCGTCCAAGGACATGCAGCCTTGCGAGCTACGACAACTGGCACGATATCTTGGCCATCGTGCTCCGAAGTGTCGACACGTAGCAAAGCAATGGATCCGAATGGCAGCTGGCTGGGCATCCATCCAGACAGTTCTTCCAGGTCGTCCTCCTTCGCGCTGACAATGTCCGTGTTTCGGTTTGCTCGGCGGGAAAACTCTTGTGGGCCCGACATGATGCCCTTTCGAATGAGCGGGCAGTTTTCCGGCTTACTGTCACGGCACACCGCACAGCTGAAAGAAAATATGGAGATTATGATACACGGGAGAGGAACGATTGGGTAAGATTTAGTACTTGCATGTGTGTTGTCAACCAAAACCTATCCACCGATCCATACCAAAATGTGAACAAACAACGTAGAAAATCTTATGACATATTGGATATGAACTCGTGATGCACTCACTAGCAAGAAAACTGGTTGGTCAAGAGAACGCCAGGCGTATCGGTGGCCGCAGTCATGCTGATAGTCTGACATCCGGAAACCTCGATTTCCTTTGCTGACGAGCGGGCGGCTTTCCGTACGTCAGATGACACATCCGAGGCACCGATGAAGATGTAGCGTCGCCCCATCATCGTGTTGGGGTTCTTGGTCAATAGGAAGGTCGTCTCCTGCGTTTGGTCTGAATCCTCGCCGATCCACGTCTATCAACGGCACCGGGAGCACGCAAGCGGGGGGCGGTGCACGTAAACATGTAGCTGAGTAATGATAACGAACCAATAACTCCGGAGGACGGTCGTAGGGTAGGTTGTGTACTGGGTTACTCACATCAGTAAGACCGCGATGGCATTACTCACACGACGAGCAACACCACGACTGCTGTATATACAAGAATAGAGATGTACACCGACGACACAAACGATCGACATTCTCCATGTGGTCGTGTCGAATACATGTATGCAGTGGGGGCGATTGTTGATAAATTATTTCGTGAACATGTCATTTACTTACAAGTACTCTGGGTTGTCTCTAAGTTGATGAGGTCTAAACTGGCGAAGACCCGACGCAAAAACAGTTGACGAGCCCCGAGGCCACGAAACCAATCTCTGCTTACTCACATGAACAACACCGAGGCCATAACGGCAAAAATCTTGGTCTAGACTATTAGTCACCTTTGTGACGAGCAGCTGCTCCGTTCCTCCTTCCCTCCCGTTGCGGTCTTTCCAGAATGCCTCGGTCTCCTCGCCATTGGCGAACCGAAGAAAGAAGTTTAGCGCCTTCTCCAGTTTCTCGCACAAGTCTCTCGAGCTGGCCACTCGCCACATCATGTTGAGTATCATCCGCCGCACGTACTCCTTCGTCATTCCTCCCTCCGCGTCCGATACGTTTTTGCCGTGGCATGCTCCAAAGTAGTGATGTTCCATGTGCACCCTGATTCCGGTGGGCTCGCCATCCTTGTCGAGCCCCATTATCTGGGCGTCGGCTACCCAGCCGAAGTGGAACCTGCACTTGAACTGCTTGGCGCAGTTATCGGTCCAGATGGTACAGCGGGTCATGGGTTTCGCTCCAATCTTCCGCAGTAAGGCAGGGATATCTTCGTTCAGTAACTTCGACATGACGAACTGCACCCAGGCGTTATCTTGAGCCATGTCGTCGCTGAGGATCTGGAAGGAGTATGCCCAGACACGTCCATCAACCTTGAAGAAAATCGGGCACGGAAAGATCGTGGTAGCCTCACGGTCCCAGTGCTGTGACTGAACTTCGTCTTGCTCTCCGACCTGTAGTCGTTCCTGGAAGTCTACGATGCACAGAACTTCTCCTTCTTCGATCGTGAGCTTCTTCTCCGTAAATGCTGCCCGCTGTGTTTTGTAACTCCGCCGGTGTTTGCCGAAAGACGCGCGGTGGTCCTTTAGCTCCGCCATGAACTCATCGACCGTCCCTGTCTTCTCGGCAACCGCCTGCGCCGCACGATGCAAGGGACACAACAACCATCGCCAGGTTAGTGCGAGACACGGCGGTTCCCCCCAGAATTATGCTTTAATAGATAAACTCCATTGATAATGGGCAACAGACAGCTGTCGCGGAAGGAAGCGATGATGTCATGTGGAAGCGGCGCGCCTCTCGCACACAAGCGGCTGCCTCTTTGCCATTGTATATTCTATTTCGTTTCGCTTCAACAAGATCGACGTCGATATGGGAATGTAAGTTCCAAATAAGACAAGTGTATATTCAAAAGAATAGAGCGGCGACCCTATTGTGGTGCAGATGCCACACCATTCCCTTCGACATACACATAAAGCATAACATATGAGGTTTCCGCCACGCATAAAACCACGAATTCCCTGGAAGAGTTGGTTATTAACTTGAAGAACAGCCACGACGACACGGAGAGTCAGAGACTACTACCCGTATCCTCTGACCGTAATCTTCGAGTCTTTGATAGATTTTTGGGATTAGCAACTGACACGAGTTTAATGTGAAGAAAAACAACAACAACAACAACAATCTTTAGAAAATCTTACTACATAGCATACGTAACTTGTGAAGAAATGGTTATTCACATGAAGAACAAATAACCACCAGGAAGTCATGATGATGGAGTACACTCGTATTCATCTTTACAAAATCTTACTACATAGCATACGTAACTTGTGAAGAAATGGTTATTCACATGAAGAACAAATAACCACCAGGAAGTCATGATGATGGAGTACACTCGTATGCATAACTAGGTACTTGTGTGAAGAATGGTTAGAACGGGCCGTATCATCTGAGACCATAATATTTACCATCTTACTACAGCATATGCACGCGTGACTAGGCACTTGTATGAAGAAATGGTTTTTCACACATATCAGGACAAATAACCGCCAGGAAGTCACTATGGAGTATCAGACTTGAACTCGTATCCTCTGACTAATATATTTACCGTACAATGTATGACATGGATATGCAACTAAGTACACTTTGTGAAAAAAAGGTTACTCACGCGAAGAACGAACAACCGCCAGGAAGTCGTCACGACATGAAGCATCAGATTTGCAACCGCTCACCCTTCGGGTCCTGCGTTTCGAACCGCCCAGCGGGTCGAAGTCCTCGTCATCTTCGCCACCCGCCGTTGAATTGGGAGCTCGCCTCCTTTGCAGCGGTGCCGAAGTTGCCTGCCCATTGTCGTCTACAGTAGTGAAGTTCTTCCACCGTACTTCCCCCGGCGGCGGCGCCCCGACTTGGGCTGGCCCCGCCGCTGGGTTCAGTTGCCGGTCGGCGTTCCCTTTGTTTTTCGGACAGTCGAAGAAACGCTCTTGCTTCTGCTTGCAAAGCAAGCAGTGTCCAGAAACGCAAACCGCCTTGTGGGCATCCTCCAGCGTTCCGTCTTCGGAACAGTACAGTTGCTCCTTGGGGCACATGAGCATGTCGCTAAAGTCAGCCATGCTGTGGACGGCTTTGCTGGAGCCATACGGAAGGTATTCCGCGCATCCACCATCCTTACACAGTTCACACTCGCAGTCACACTTTGATCCCGGGGTTGAGCCTTGATGAAGGGTCGGCCACAGGTCACACAGCCCTTTCGTGACGAGCTTCGCCTTGTAGCAGTGTACACAGATGCAGGACCTCAGGGACTGCTCCACCACGTAGAAGGGGATGATCTTGTCAAACGATGGCCGACTGATGCTGGGTACCTCGACCTTTTCCGCAGCGAACTACAAAAGGAAGGGGCAAGCAATAGGCAATATGCAAGGTACGCAACATTATTAGTGTGAGCTGTCACTAGGAGTGTGGCGTCACGTGTAAGGAGGTGAGATATAAGATGAAGTGACTCATTCCTGCTGCCATTCGCTATGACACCCCCGCGCCTCGCCGTTACAAGTAGCATATTTTGGTTATCAGAATGATGGAGCTTATCCAAATTGTCTTGTCAGGCTATTGTACATGCATGCATTCGGGTGCATGTCTCACCGCTTGGTCTAAGTCCTTCATGACTGTCTGATAGAGCTGCAGCTTCGTCCCCATCAAATAGCGCACAGACTCGGTCTTGCACCGCGCAGGATAGACGCAGACCAACGAGTTGTCCGCTTCTGAGCGCCTGTGGTTTCCAGTGTCGTAATCGTGCTCCGTCTTCACCAGGCAAGGAGAGGGCTGAGTGTGGAAAATGATTCTCTCGACAATCCAGGCCAAAGCCTTGGGGCAGCTGACCTCCAGCCGATCCGATCGCAACTTCCTGTCCGATATCCTGTACACGTAGGGGACGATTCACGAAAACAAAGGATTGGTGAACAGGAAGGGGTATGATGGTTTTGGGTTGTTGTTACATAACAAAGCGCCAGCACATCCGGTGGGGGGGCTTCACATGCAGGCCATAACACCAACACGCTTCTTTCTCTCAGGGAAGAACAAGAGCAAAGTTGTTTTAGGGATATCTCTATTGTAGGGACACGTACAGGTCGTGAAGGATGCTCGTGGTGTCCGTGGCATCTCGCCGTATCTGGGCCTCGTTGAACGCACGATGGCTCAGGCTGCCTCCGACAAACTCGTGAACCTCCTTGTAGGTGGTGTTAGGGCCACAAAGCGCGCCCAGCAGCACCCTCCGAAACTGCCATCCCTCGGAGCTCGCAACCGTTTCACTCGATGAGAGTCTTTTCCACAACGCGCGAATGTTGTCCCGGATGGCCTCGTTTCCCCTCTCCTTGTGCTTCCTGCTGCTGCTGGCCAAGTCCTCCATGAAAGCTGTTAAGTCCTTGTTGGCTAGGAGGGCGTCGACTGTGGCGTCCTCGACGGCGACTGGTTCAAAGTTCTTGTTTAGTCTCTCAGTCCAGGCAGCACAAGCGTCTTGGAGAGAGTTGACGAAGACGCTTACGTTGTGGTCAAGGACCTTCTTCATTCTCGACCTGGATGCATCCTGGGGGGTCAGGCGGAGCTTCTTCGCGGCCGACGAATGCCGTGGCGTGGCCCTGATGAAATTGACATGGGCAAATGGTTTGGTTAGAGACTATATTTTAGTGCGAGATGCAGTTCAGCTCCAAGTTTGTCAATAGATTAAATCAAACCATATCGTCGATGCAAACAGAGAAAGATCAACACAGTTTTGAACCAATCGCGTCTGGGTTATCTGAACAACCTCCATCTGTATGTCATGTTCATGTCCCAATCAACATCGGAAGGGTATATATATTCGAAAAGCGTGTCACTCATCTGAATAACGTCTCGGGGGTCGGTAACGTCTAGGGGGGGCGGTTTTACTCATGTCAATAACCTCGAGCGTGTCTGTTACACTCATCCGAATATACCCTCCAGCCACATGTTCCAAACAACAAACGGTTAGAGGATGTAATATATATACGACGGGTGGGTCACTCATCTGAGTAACGTATATCGGTCGGTTATTCTCATCTGAATAAATCTTGAGCGAGTATGTTACTCATCCGAACAACCCCGTGGCAAATGTCCCAAACAAAACGGGTAGTACATATACGACGGGTTGGTCACTCATCTGAAAATCGTCTACGGGTTCGTTACTCAGCTGAATAACGTCCAGGTTTTTCTGTTACTCCTCGGGGCGATCCCTTCTTCATGGAACATTACCAATTAGTCTGCGGGGTGGTAATGTACGACGGGTTGGTCTGACATGTAACAAACGTTTACGAGTTCGTTACTCATGTGAATAACCCTGAGGGAGTCTGATACCCATCGATAATACCTCCTGGTAAATGTCCCAAACAACCCGCGGGTCTATGCGACGGGTTGGTCGAACATCTAAAATACGTCCACGGGTTCGTTACTCATCTGAATAACCTCGCGAGCGAGTACATGTTCTTCCTCTGTGTGAACAACCTCTTGCTTCCATGGCCCAAATAAAAATACGGGGTGGTTAATAAAATGACCTCCAATATACGAGAAGCCTCGAGGGACCCGAACACAGTGCAAAAACCCCGAACGTGGCATGACTCGTTGTTCGGGTGAAGAACGCCGGATGAAACGTCGAAGGCGCCTTGGATGTACTGTGCGTCATGATATGTTCGTTCTGCAGGAAAAATCAGAACTATGAAAAATGAAAAAAACCGGCAAATTTTGATTGGAGACTGTCAGTGAGGTGGCTCTTTCGATACTATACGCAGCTGGAGAACACCGCGACTTAAAAGTTCTCACGCTGGGGTCCTCTGGAATATATCCTTGGATGAAAACAATACAAAATGTACGGGTTTTTAGTTGAACAACAGATAGCGAGGAACCTGGCAAATAAATGTGTGGACACCTCAATCAAAAAATGCATGAACCAAAAAACGCACTGTGTAGGCGACTTTTTTACTCTCTAGAGCAGCTGCTGTCTAGATGCACATCCAACATACTCTCCCACGATTGCGTAGTGTAGATGAAGTGGCTAATCCCTGCGAGAGTTGTTCGTCCGACACCATGACAAGTTGTGCGCGTAACGGGCTAATAGCCGAAATGTGACTCTTTACCCGCACGTGTCATTCTCGTCGACTTTCAATTTGTCGGACGTAGAGTTTTCGGAACAGAACATATTCCGTCGTTTTTTGGTCTCGTTGTGGTGCAACAGCTTGTTTCGAAATTCACCTGGAATAACAAATCGGGAAAATGGATGTGTGAACTGATCGGGCGACCTTGCTGCGTTCACGGCAGGGTGCTGCCGTGCAGCCCAGCAGAACCACCCTGCCTGCTGTGTACACAGCAGTACCGATGGATGCAGCCCATACGACCGGATTAGGCATGATATCGTTTCAGCGTCACAAATTGAGGGTCGCTGCGAGTTTATAATTCACGGTCGCACTTGGTCAAAGCGGAGAGTTCACCGGCATATTGGGATGGCAGACTCCTGGCTACTTGCTATAGACGATATGGTGATGTTCGTCGAGGAAAGGCATCATGCTTGCGAGGAACCCCACCACTCCACGCGGTTCCGTTGGCAACTATCGTGGTGCATGAACACTACATAAGCTGTACGAATACTCGCAAACAGAACGTGTGTACTCTCCAATCTACCGAAGAACGTTTGGTTGGTTTGAGCATCATATGCATATGGGTGTTTGTGCGTTGGGAAAAAAGGCGGCGACTTAACGCCTATTTTTCGGTTCGAACCGTGCCTTCCCAACCGTGTGAAAGGGAAGGTGCAGAGCGCTGCCGTTCGGTCCTTCGTGAGGCCCGTCTTTTAGCGATGTAGTTCGTCATTGGCAACGCCAGTTTCGCACGGCAGCAAAGTGAACCACCTAGCGTAGCCAGTCAACGTAATATCGAATGCGAAGAGATAATTTCGTGGAAGCACGAAGAAAAAAGTGGCAGTTGTGATTTTCGTGTGTGTCACGTGTCATGTTCAAGGTTACGAGGTTGTTGTCACCACGGGCTGCCACTCGATCCGCCGCAACAGGATAAGCGTGCAGGCAAAAACACCGTTGGGCAGTGCCACCAGATGATGAACGAGAACAACAACAGGGTGGTTTTGATATGACGAGCTCAGTGACTTCTGATAGCCCATTCCAACCAATTGGGAGCTTGGGGAGGGCTTATTCGCACCACGACGAGTAGCAGCAGCAGCAGCACCAGCACCAAGAAGCAGCAGCAACCGCAGGGCAACGCCCACCGCAATGAAACAGCTGTAAGGTCCACAGCCTTCGCGACTCAATACCAGCTCACCTCCGGTCTGTGTTGGGGCTTATTTCGGAGAGGAGACCAAGCGGTTGGCGAGCAGAAGCAGTCGAGGGCGCCGGAACCTCAGGAACAGTGCCGGGATCGGTGGCCGCAGCAACCCTGTCGATCTCGCCAACTGAGGCCATGAGTAGCGCGAGCAGCAGCAGTACCACAGTACGGGGTGAGCACAGAAGACGGAGGCTCCACATCGCGTGCATCCGTGGCGTCGGTGGTGCGCACTATTTGAACAGCAATAGGTTGGGTGTGTGAAGTTTAAACATTGAGTTTTCACGCATCCCTCTCTACCCTAACCGACCAAAAAATATAGTTTCGGGGTCCCCCCCCCCCCCCCCCCCCGTTTTGTATAGGAATCCTACAAATATTGCAATGAGTTCCAGGGAGACCGAATGTGTACTCCAAATTGATTCGCTGGTGTATGTAGGCACACTTAGGTAACGCCCTGTGAGGAAGCCCGACCCACCGTTAGCACACTCAGCTGTCGGAAAAACAACGGCCTTGTTTACTGTTTCGTATATATTATCGATGAGCAAGGAAGTTTACGTCACCCATGCCACCCTCGCGTACACCTCTTATCATAAAACCAGCACACAAATACCGACGTTCTTCGTACTTGTAGAGATACCTGGGTTTATTGACGTCCACCAACTCAACGTTACGTATTCGCAACAACATGCAAACCAAAAGCGGTGGTATATGTTGGAGGAATTGGGTGCTGTTTGTTCCAGTTGAACATTATGCATACCCCGCTGTGCCGTCCGTTCGAAACGCTCGCCTACTCTTGCGAGACGCAAATGTATAATATGGACATAACCGGAATCCGCACCAAGACTTGCGCCGCCCTAGAAACACCTACCATGGTAGATGGTTGCCGGAAGCTTCGGAAAATTACTACCCGAATCGCAAGGTCGGCGGACTCGTGTCATATGGTCCTTGGCGTCTCACCGCGTGGGGTCAAAACGGTGCATACAACCCGAGCCAGTGTTTCTTCTTTATCATAGAAGATACTTCCCACAAGCACTTTCACACATGCGCCGCAAATGATGATACGGGCAACCGACGAGTTTCTACTTGTCGCGTTTATCCGAAAATGAATTATGGAAAAAAGGAAAAACGGTAACGCTCTCGTATACAGACACTAAAATAGCTCCCTAGTGCGGAGTTTCACCTATTGTTTCCGGAACACGTGGGTTTGGCGTGCCTTGAATGCACAGGCGTCGCTGACAAAAAAAACAGTAAGGCACTGTATGACTAGGGTGCCCATGACAGTCGTTTGGCTGCCCACCAAACACTCAAAAACCCAGTCCGCACCAAAGGCAAGGGCAGGCTGCGTGGGTGATGCGACCCGATTGAAAGCGTCTATCATCGAACAACACCGAAACAAAAAATGCAAAGCGCTTGCGTGTCTTGGCGACGAGCGTGGTGAAGAGCAAACACCGGTCTCAGACAGCGGGGGTGTCGGCATCGAGGAAGAGGTCAAGGGCTCATCTGGGACTCTGGAAGTTGACCACACAAACTCCGCCCCCACATCAACAGGTGTGAGCCGTGGGAAGGCAATACTCGATTGGTTCGTGTCAAGCGTGCAGGTTTTCGTGCACCATTTGTACTTGAGTAGGTGGTAGAAGCAGGAAGCACGTTCGTGCGGGAGATTAGTACCTCCAAAGTGCCAAGTGCTCGAGCTGCATTCCTTATCCTTGATCGACCTGCAGGGCTAACGGTCCGACTATTCAAAAAAAGGCATTTCTAGGTGAAAAAATGTGAAAGCCGCTGGTTTGAAACTTTGACCGTCCCCGACCACGTCCAACACGTCTCCGACCACGTCCAACACGTCTTCTACAAGCTTCAGACAGGGTCGCGGAGCCCGTCGTGTGGCTGATTGCCTTGTTCCGGCTAAACAGAAAAATGCAAAATGTTCCTCAACTGTAACAGCCTTCCTACCGATTCACTGAAATAGCTCACTAGGCCGGCGGTTCAACTATTTTTGCCGAGGAACACGCTTGCTGCGTGCCTTGAGCATACAGATGCCGCTGAAAAAAAAGACAGGCATGCACTGGCAGTGTAGAGCGTCCGCACGAGCGATTTCGGTATGTCAGAAGTACCGAAAAACACGGGGGATTGCTATGCCCATGACCGGGTCGGTGGGTGTTTCGACCAGATCGAAGGCGTTTATCATCGAACAACACCGAAATAAAAAATGCAAAGCGCTTGCATGTCTTGGCCACGAGCGTGGTGAAGAGCAAACACCGGTGTCAGACAACGGGGGTGTCGGTATCGACGAAGAGGTCGAGATATTCCCCCGGGTATGAAAATTCCACCACCCAAAGACCGCCCCAAGCGCAGCACGTGGGAGCCGTGCCAACGCAATGCTCGATTGGTTTCTGTCAAAAATGGAGGGTTTCGAGCACCATTCGTACTTGGGTAGGTGGTAAAAGCGGAGAGCATGGTGATACGGGAGATTAGTACCTCACAATGGCCAAGTGCTCGAGCTGCATTCCTTATCCTAGCGGGCCCCGTAGGGCTAACGGTCCGACTATTCAAAAAAAGGCATTTCTCCGTGCAAAATATGTGAAAGCCGCTGGTTTGAAACTTTGACCGTCCCCGACCACGTCCAACACGTCTTCTACAAGCTTCAGACAGGGTCGCGGAGCCCGTCGTGTGGCTGATTGCCTTGTTCCGGCTAAACAGAAAAATGCAAAATGTTCCTCAACTGTAGCAGCCTTCCTACCGATTCACTGAAATAGCTCACTAGGCCGGCGATTCAACTATTTTTGCCGAGGAACACGCTTGCTGCGTGCCTTGAGCATACAGATGCCGCGGAAAAAAAGACAGGCATGCACTGGCAGTGTAGAGCGTCCGCACGAGCGATTTCGGTATGTCAGAAGTACCGAAAAACACGGGGGATTGCTATGCCCATGACCGGGTCGGTGGGTGTTTCGACCAGATTGAAGGCGTTTATCATCGAACAACACCGAAATAAAAAATGCAAAGCGCTTGCGTGTCTTGGCCACGAGCGTGGTGAAGAGCAAACACCGGTCTCAGACAGCGGGGGTGTCGGTATCGACGAAGAGGTCGAGATATTCCCCCGGGTATGAAAATTCCACCACCCAAAGACCGCCCCAAGCGCAGCAAGTGGGAGCCGTGCCAACGCAATGCTCGATTGGTTTCTGTCAAAAATGGAGGGTTTCGTGCACCATTCGTACTTGGGTAGGTGGTAAAAGCGGAGAGCATGGTGATACGGGAGATTAGTGTTTGGGTTAGGGTTAGGGTTAGGGTTAGGGCCCCCTTTTTGTCACGTGTCACAGAAATCAGGGTTGGGGTTTCAAATCAGGATCTCAGATTGTCCGTCGAAAAAACGCGTTTTGCAACACCAAACGCCCGCCAGACGTCGGGAGAGCATCCAAAATCGCCAAGGCCTGCGCTGTCGATACCATCGTTCGTGGGTTAGGCATGGCTTACTTGTTCGGAGCCGAGAAGAACGAGCGTTTGCGGGTCGCCTCGCTCTCTTTGTCGCGCGGAGAGAATTGTCGCAAAAAAAAAAAACGAGCACGTTGCCAAAAAAAAAAACGAGCGCGAGCCCTTGTTCACGTTTGGAGTTGTCCAGAGAACCTCACCCACTCATCCTTTCTGCTCGATGTCCAGTACCATCTCGACAAAAACGTACCATTGGCGGCGTCGACTACCCTGGTTGGACTGGGCTGGAGCGCTAAACAGGTACGGCAATGCCAACAAAGAGGCTTCAAGAGATGCGTTCCTCGACTGCTGTGTTTCACGCACACATCCCGCGTGCGCGGATTGTTCGTTGATACGCCCTGTTCCCACCGCCATCTTCCCACCATCTCGCACAACATCATGTTACACAGCACCTGCCCCGCATGTCTACCCCCCACATGCATGATTAGCTGTGACGGACATGCCACCCTCGCAGGTGCACGGGCGCGGGTAGGTGTGCCTTGCGCGGGGCCCATGAAGTTTCTCATTTGGTGAACACACGACGAACGAACTACAGCACGCGGGTGGTTCTTTTTTTGTCACACACACACACATCACGGACGGTTTGAAAGTCAGTACCGATGAACCAAACACGATGTACTGCAGTGCTTTATGACCTTGTACTCGGGTAAGTAACTTTCGTGTGTTTCGTGTGTTGATGGGTCGTTAGTTAGGTTTCTTCTACCAGTCCATCGGTATGCAAGCGTGCAGTAGGTCAACACCGCAAATGTCCTATCGGAAGTGCAAAGCTGTGTCCAACGAACCCCAACAGCTCAATCAACCCCAACAGCTCAACCTCCGTGAAGTAGAAGCTGTCACCTCCATTGCTTTGAAAACTGTCCGCGCTTTGGTCGCTCGCTGACGGTGGCGTGTGCTTCCGTTGCTGCTCAACTAGCTGGATGGGTCGTGGATGAGGTGGCTTGATCGTGATTTGGTTGGGGCCGCTTGAATTGGCGTTAGATATGTTCGTACATTTCCTTCGAGCCGTACCCAATGTACAGCAGTTTACGAGCGAGATTCGCCAACATCGTTTTCTCATCCGTTGTTATCGGTGATGGTATCGTTCTCTTCAAGGCCGAGAGCACTGCTGTTTCGTGGTTAGTCTTCGCAGTCACTGTTGCGTGTCTGGGCTGCTTGTCAGGCTTGGTGCTGCAGTGGTGCCACCCACTCCACTCGTGGGTGTGAGTGGATTGAACACTTTCTGACGCACGCACACTTGCAGCGCAATGCATAGACTCAACCGCACGTGTCTCAAAAGAATGACCGCTCTCAGCCGATCACATGCAGATTGTTCTACGGCCTTGTTTGTCGCGGCTGTCATAAGCTTTGTTTGTCGCCGCTGTTAGAAAACTGGACGAAACTGGGCGAGGGTGTCCAACCCTTGCTTGTGTCCTATGCGTCTCTGCTCACTGCTGTTCGCTGCATCGGCATGCACAACAACCTCATGAGACATTCTGACTTGGCAATTTACTTTCAATTTTTTCCGCTCGTATTGACGCACCATCGCAGCATGACACCATCACCGCAGCAAACATAATATGTGTCAGAGTGAGAAGCTTGACGCTGTTGCAATACCGAGGCATACACAGTGGCTTCGTGACCCGACGTCATCGATATTGCCTGGTAAAGTGGTTGTGTTCCCGTGTCATGCCTCGAAGTTGTGTCGAATGGCTGGCTCCAGGGTTGCAGGTATTTTGTATTTTCTATTCTTAAAGTTGACAGTTTCGGAAGCAAAAAAAAGCTGAAGTAGTATCCGCATTTTTTTTTTTACGTATGTATGCCCTGCTGGCGCTCGCCCCTCTCTCTCGTCTTGCTTTCCGGTTTCACAGTAGCGTCTCTGCTGGGACGGAAGTGTGCCTCTCTTCGATGCCGATGCTGCTGCTGCTGTGTACACCCGGCAGGGGATGTCAGGTGAGGTTCACGAAAGAACGCTACTGACTTCGGCAATATATGTCGTGTTGTTTTTTCCGCACCTCTTGTTGGGTGAGCATCAAGGAATAACAAGAGCGTCCCAAATCTGGAAATCACATCATCACCAGCCGTAGCATGATACCATCACCGCAGCAAACATCTGTCGGAGTGAGAAGCTTAAAGCTATGTTTCAAAAGCAAGGCTGGAAGAGTATAGACGTGGCCCAAATCGCTGATATTTTGTGTTGGAATGCAGGCAGTGCTCTCATGGTTGTATTCATCTCATGCTTCGAGGTGTGTCTCATATATCTCGCTCAAGGTTGAGATTTTGTAGGCATTGACTACCGCTGTACATATTTACACGCTTGCTCCCGCTCGCCTCTCTCTCTCTCTCTCTCTCTCTTTCTCTCGCCAAGGCTTGATTTTGGATTTCACAGCAGCCCATCCGCTCGGCCAGAAGTGTGCCCTTCCCGGGCGCCGAAAGATTCCTTACTGCTCCGTCTGCGGGTAGGTGCTGGGTGCACTCCGTAGGAGATGTCAGGTAAGGGTTACCAGAGAGCGTCACGGCTTGACCAATTTAGGTTGTTTTTTTCAGATCCTTAGCATTGGTGCATGTCGGGCATGTGCAATTACACCTCACCAGTGTAGAGGCGTGTCGGAGTGAGAAGGTTAAACCTGTTTTAACAGTAGAGGCGGACATGGAACGGGAAGGGCGTGGCCAACTATGGGCTTTTGCTGATCATGTAAATACTCTAAAGATTTCGTCGTCAGACCTTGACTTGATTTTTATCTACAGCAGTAAGTAGTGCCCCATAATTGGTGCTGCCGTTTATTTATATTTTTCACGTGCCACACAGCAGTAGCGCGTTGCGACGAAATGCCTAGGTTTGTGGTCCTCCACTCACCACGTATCTCACGAACTTAGTGCAGCAACAACAACGTGTTTCGAACCTTAACGTGCCCTCGTCACACCCTGTACTGAGTGCACTTTTGGACTGCTCGCGTTTTCTTCAGTGTTGTTTTGATGTTGTGGCGACCACGTGCTTTTGCAGGGTGTAGCACCAAATCGGTGTCGTCTGCATTTTGTTCCCGGCACGCAGCATGCGTTGCGACGGAATACCTAGCGTTGAGGCCACCACATATCGAACGGACTTTGGTGCAGCAACAACAGCTTGTAGTGCAGCCTTGCGTGCTATCGTCACACGCTGTCATGGATGCATTAGACGACGGTTCACGTTCGATTTTGTTTCGGTTTGACTGTCGTTGCGACCACATGCACGCGTGCAGTGTACTTCGTCTACGGCATGTCGCTCTCCAAAACCGGCTATCAGCTACTGCTGTGCTGCAGTGTACCTAGTTTCGAAACGACAGTTCACGTTTGGTGTACGGTATTGTTTTTTTAACGATTTTGCGATCACGTACTGCGTGTGGCAGCCATCACGAACACCATCACGAACATGTACAGCAGTGCAGCAGTGTAGTTCGGCTACGTCACGTGTCGCGTGCGCTCTGCAACACCGACTCCACTGCTGCGAAACTCAAACTTCACCTACTGCTGTTAGGTATGTAGAATACAACAACTCACAGCTTTGATCCGGCGTATAGATGTTGCCTAGAGGGCATGCTTGCGGGAAACCAGGACGTAGTCCGCCCACATTATGTGCAGCCTCGAACATGACGTCTGCTCACCTCTACTGCGGCCATCATGCCAATCTCCTCACAAAACACAATTTGTATCCACTGCCGCTGGCTCCACTGGCTCTGCAGGACTGTACGTCGGCGTTCAATCTGCCTTGTTCGTAACTGCTCCTGCGCAGAGTCTGCACTTTCCGTATAACTGTTGCTCTTAGACTACAGTGTTACTGCTTGACTGTATCCATGCGACACAAGTATTACTCCTTGGTTGACACATACGTACCCCAAATTCCGTTGTGTCCGACTGCCACAACCAACGACACGCGCACTTGTTTTCCATCTTGGAGATTTCGCACCACGCCCCGACCCGTGCAGCCAACAACTAATTGTGGTCTACGCAGTGGAAGTTTCACTTCCACTATCGTCTGCATATTGGGTTACAGGAGGCAAAGTCCTTTATTGAGACACAGGTTCAACATAGCGTCAACCGTTGAAAGTTGGCGACGCCGAAATCCCGTCATGATACTGTCCGACATCCATCCGACATCCATCACTAATGTCTTGCTAGGGGAGTCAGGCCACCCGCCCCATTGGGGGCGGGGGGCCAATCGTTGCCCCTAGTATGCAATATCTAAGTGCAGGCAGTGTTTTGGGTGCTTGGGAGTTTTTTAGGGTCGTATGTAATGTCCTACCCTATGTACGTAATGTCAGCTAGTAACTATGTATCATATTGGCTCAGGTTGCATGATGCTTTCCTGACATATGTATGCATACACCCTGCTGTTGCCCGGCCTCGCCCGCTTGTTTGTTTCGTAATTTACAGCAGCCCAGCGGCTCGGCCGAAAGTGTGACTCTCTTCGATGCCGTGGGAAGTCCTCTCTGCCCATGCTGCTATGTGTACGCCGTAGGGGGTGTCAGGTGAGTGCCGCCAATGACTCATGATTTCTCCCTGTAAGAAAAGCTTCCGCTTCTTGGGCAGATGTTTTGGCTGGGTATACTAACACAGCGAGACACACGGAAGAATACCGCGCAACGGAGTACTGCTGCTGGAGAATCACCTCTGGGGCCGGCGGGGGGAGGGAGGGGTATGCGTCCTAGACTAGCTTTTTCACAGGAGTGTAGACCCTTTTGGGACCAAGCAATGCAGCAGTTTTACCACAGAGTAGAACTAGGCTGTGTAGCAGTTTTACCACCTGCAGGGGACGCGCGGCTCAGGGGATTTTGCACATTAAGTTAGGCGCCCAGGCACTACACTAAACCTAGACAGGACCACAGCGTGCCAACTCCACCACAGCGTAGCACCTCACCGAGTCACGATACACCAAGGGTTCTCTCTGCGCTAGAAGCACAGCGGAGCCTCGGGCGACTACCGTGCGGTAAACAGAGTTTAGTGACCATGCTTTGGACCTTTGTGTTCATGTGTCTCAAGGACAGGAATGTGCTGGCGAAGGGCCCTACCGCGTTAAGAAAAAAAACTTAAAAAAATGCCTCTTGTAGCTCATCTGATTTTTTGTCGTCGTTTTTTGGGGTCGTTTATGTCCTTTTGCTTTCGATAGTGCAAGTTGAAGTTAGTTAGAGAAACAGAGAAATGCTAGGGGGAGGTTCATGGAAAGGGCGAGTGGAGATGACCGATCGCTAATCGAAAAAATAGAAAGGACTTGAACGATTAACGGTGTGCTTCCATTTCGCGTCCCCTAACCCCTCCTACTTTCTGATGGTGCGGAGACCCTCCCGCGTTTTACCCATGTCTCCCTCGCTCGTCATTGCTCGCTCGTCATCAACGTGAGCATGTAGGCACTACCACCCTGGTCGCCTCGGACAAGACCGGCACCCTTGGCGTGAACAGAATGAGCGTGGAGGATGTCTGGATGAACGGGAAGCGCCTTTCGGCTTAGGGGGCAATCATCGCGGAGGCCAGCTTAGGCTCCGCGCCGGAGGTGAGTGGGAGGTGAGTGGGAGGATGGCGGCGTTGTTGGTGCTTTCGCTGCGAGCGAAGGAGCCGTGTATTTTTTTGCCATGTTTATGTTGTTGTTAAGGTGGATAGACCGATGCTTAGGGTTGACCCGATGTATCGTGATTGGTGGAGGACACGGGACATGCTGGTACCGTGGCGAAGTCGAGGTTAGGTTGGGAATAATAGTTCCTCCGTCTAACCTATAGACGCAATCAAACCCCTTCTTCCTCTCGCCCTCCGTCGTTGTTTGCGGCGGACCTCCGGCCTCCTACTAGGCCTGACGCTTGTCACCGCCATTCTGATACCCTTTCTTAACCCTGCGTGCTTGCCTTTCCCGCGACCTCACCTGCGTTCGGTCCGTGGTATTCAACTAGCGGCTCAATCACCACGGTTGTAAATAGAACGCGAATACCGCTTGTCAGACGCTGTAGGGCTTCGGGTAGGTTGATTCGGTTGCATGCACATGTTTCGCTCGCTTGTGAAGAACAGGCATGAGCTTTCACCGTTCATTTCACACGAGTTGTTTGTTCGCTTTCCGCTCGCTTGTGATGCTATGTGGGTATCGTTCGCGGATTGGTGGGGTGGGTTGGGGTTGGAGGGTATTTGGCACGGTGGTCCTTCGTCAGCCTCGTGGGGCTACGTGATCCGCCCAAGCCGGCGGTGCAGGAGGTCATGCACGAGTGCAACGCGGGTTAGGTGCATGTGGTGATGGTCATTGGGGACCGCCCGCTATCGGTTAGGGCGATCGCTCGACAGGTTTGTTGTTTGTTGCTGTTGCTGTTGCCGTTGCCGTTGTTGTTGGTGTTGGTGTCGCTGTGTGTCTTGTTTTTCGTTTTGTCTTGCGTCGTTTG
>FN648528.1:7244-33776 GCA_000310025.1 Ectocarpus siliculosus
TGTTACCGAATTCTAAGCATTTGTTGGTAAGGAAGGAGTCGAAACCCCCTGCAGAAAATCAAAATCGAAATCCAGGGCAATTTGAGAGGTTGGTAGGAGAAGAGCCAGTTCGGACGTATGTGCCTAGGATGTTGAGACCGTGGGTCATGGATTGCGCCCACAAAGAAGCGGTGCATTTGGGAGAGAAGGTGACTTTAGGTATTTTACAGAGGGTGTATTGTTGGATAGGAATGGCTGAAAGTGTGCGGTGGTGGATCCGTAGGTGTTATTCTTGTCAGTTTCGGAAGGTGCCGCGGCATACGAAGTGTTGGCCGTTAGTGTCTTTGCCTCTTCCGAGCAGACCGGGGCAGATGGTGTCGTTTGATTATTTGGGTCCGTTGCCGAAAACGACGAAAGACAAGGAGTATGTGTTTCTGGTGGTTGATTTATTCAGCAGGCATGCGGAGGGGTACTCATTAACGAAGGCGCAGAAGAATGCAAAGGGTTTTGCGTCTATCATGGTGAATGATTATATTGCGAGGTGGGGTTGTCCGCACACCATGTTGTCGGATAGGGGAGCAGAGTTTGCGAATGAGGTAGCGAAAGGGGTGTATAAGATGCTGAGAACGGTGAAGAAGTTTACTAGCTCATATCATCCGCAGACGAATGGGATGGTGGAACGTTTAAATCATACGCTGTGTCAAATGTTGTCGCACTTGGTTGCGGACGATCAGGCGAATTGGGATGAGATGTTGCCACACGCGGTAGCGGCACACAACAATAACGTGAGCCGAGGGACGGGGCTAGCACCCAACGTAGTACACATCGGAAGGTACCCTAGGTTGCCGATGACGATCTTGGAGGGAAGGGGCCTTTCGGGAAATCAGGGCCTAAAGCAAAGACCAATTGGATTATTTGAATTTGATGAGGGATAAGCAGAGGAAGGCGTACGAGTTGGTAAGAGAGCAGGATAAGATAACCAAGGCTAAGCATGAGAAGAGCAATCAGGTGTTGCACTCGATAATAGGAAAGAGGCCGAAGTATAAGAAGGGAGACTGGGTCTTAGTGTATGATGAGAAGAGTACAATTTCTGGTGGGGGGGAACACGTGCTTAAATCGCGAGAGAATAGTAGGGGGAAAGAAAAATCGTTCGCGTTGATCCCAAAGTTGGCACACAATTGGACCGGTCCGTATAAGGTGTTGATCGTGGGTCCAGGTGATGGTCTTGACGGGGAAAAAGTGGGCCCGAATATTTTGTATTTGGACGTGAAATAAGGATGAGCCAGGAAAGAACATTAATGAGAGGGTGTCGGTGTATCGGTGTAAGAAGTGTTATACTCAGCACGAGAACGAGGATAGGCCTAGGTTTTTGCCGTGGGGCTTTAGCAAGTATGTGTTGAATAAGTTTTCAGAGTTGGCGCCTCCATCCATCTTACGGCAGAGGACGTGGAGGAAGAAGTGGATAGTAAGGAATTGATCCCGTGTAAAATATCAAGGCACAGGATTTGTCGAGGTATCAGTGGGGGGCGGTTCAGTACTACACGCCATTGGACGGGGTTGGCTAAGTGTACGTGGGAGCATGAAGTAGAGTTGGAGCAATATGGAGACGTGGTACTTAAGTATTGGAATGAGCAGCCGGAACAATCGGCCGGAGGGAACATTAGGTATCGGAGGTACCGTATTCAGGGTGCAAAGAGGACGATTGCTAGCAGGAAGGGAGAAAGACACATGCAGAAAGATTACAAACTTTGTTGTGACACACGGGGTAGGCCGAGTCTTCGAAGTAGGGCGATGATTGCTGCATATTTATATTTTAAGACGGTTAAGGCTGGGTGGCAGTTTGCGAAGGTGGTGCAGGTGACTCCGGATCCGAGGTGGGAAGAAGGCATCAAGCATACTATCAAGCTGGTGGACATCGGCAAAAACATCAATGTGGCACTTGTGGAGAAGAACTTGACGACGGACAACTTGGTACAAGATCCAGGGACGTGGTGCTGGCATGCAAACCGAACGGCGAAAAGTGTGAAGAAGTACATGTTTGAGTTGGAGGATGATTAAGTGTTGGATTTTGAAGTGCGTAGGACTGCGGAAAAGTGTGCCAAGTGGTGCAGTCGAATACGGGTCAAAAATTGATGTGTTGGAGCAATTGTTGTTTTGGCTAACGAATGTACCTTGTGATGGAGTCATATTGCAGTGGTACCACGGTCGTGACGAAATTGGTGTGCGTATTACATGAGTTGGTATTCTGGTGATTAACTTTTGGACTTGTTCAACTTGTTGCGAGAGAAGATATTGGTTGTAGGTCAGGTATTGCACGCTGTTGTTGAGTGTCAACTCAAACGGGACTGATCGAAGATAAGTATGCGTTGAACCTGGGGGGGGCGAATGTCGTGCAATAAGCCAACCCTAGTTTTGGTCAGTGTAGGAAGACTTGGGGTAGTTTAATCGCAGTATATATGTTGAGGCGTGATGGAATGGACTTGCGAATGATGGCTCTGGGAGCAGGATTGGAATTAGTTCTGGTTGAGATATCGTCAAATAAGGTCATGAAAAGTGTATGAGATGGAGACTAGAAGTGAGGAAGGTTTGGTTTATGGTTGGAATGATGAGCTTATGAGGGAATTTCAGTCAGTTGAGAGAGAGAGAGATAGTTGGAGAGAAAGTGAAGCGGCGCAATTGGATAGATACAGGGAAGCGGCGCAATTAGCTCGTTGTGGCAGCTGATGTCGCGTGCCCCCCTTTTTCAGTGTTCGAATTCCCTGCTGATCCCGGCCCACGAAGGCCTAAGAAACACACTTTGATCGCACGCATCTTCGAGACGCGAAACACACACGACCCCACCGGCACATCTACATAAATATCTAGGCGCCAGTAGGCCACCGCCGGCCGATTGCACGTCAATACACAAGCGGTTCTTGTAATTGGTGGCGCGTTCTGGTTCTGTAATCATTAAACCAAAGAGGCTCCTCCGCGTCCCTACAATACGATGCCGGGACGAATATACGCTGGATTTTCGCCGGCCCAGGCAATGTTTCACAGCGATGCACCAGAGGCTTTCATCATCCTCGCGCTTGCTGTGTCAAACCAGATACGCCATCGGTTGACTGAGCAGTCCGGCCAATCCAATTTCGCATTGGCGTGGTGCGCTGTTTTTCTCCACATACATCAGCAGGCAACACTGCTGAAATCATCGGAAGAGGATGTGTGGGGCCTCATGTAGCACTCACCGGCGGTACATCGCAGCGGACACCTGGGAGCGAGAGCCAGCTAGCCCACTCGATACACGCTCAAGAAGGTTGGCTGTGCGCCAGACTCTGCGTGCATACAAAACACACGCTGGTGTTCCCGCAGCCAGGGTCTAAAAACGCTCTTCTTCTTGATTGATTCCACCTCCTTGGCTAGGACGGGCTTCCGAATGGCTGGACTACAATAATGAATAGTACATACGCAACAACAGCAGTAGTTACGGCAAGGATCCTCTGAACAAGTAATTCAGACTCGCACCTATTTGATTTCTGCTATAGTCTTCTCTCGCTACCATCAGCTAAGAGTTGTACACCTACCGCACCGCTATGCCAAGCAACGAGGAACGATCTGGTTCTCGGCGGTGATAAGCGTGCCTCTTCGGCTCTTCGCTGAGGTCGATAGCCGCATGGTCTTCGCGCCCAGACAACCAGATATGACAAGTACAGTCTAGGCACACCCCTCAGAGCGGACTCAAACCAAGGCCGGGAATAATACAGCACTTTCCTCTATTCGCCGCGTCGCTTCGTCCAGAAAGGAAGGTAGGCAAACCCTACTGCTGTAGCTAGCTCAGGAAGACACTCGGTCGCCAACTCTGGTCGGACATCCTGTAGGACGGGGCTGTACATACATACGTAGGTGGTGCAACGGCAGAGGTTGACCGCATTCCTCACAATGCCACCCACCACGTTCGCGACGCCATGTTTCCGAAATCCTCCTGCGTGGTCGGTCGCATTGGGTAGTGTGTGTACTTCTGTAAAGCTCATCGAAGCACCAAGAGATGGCCACAACTGCTGTGGCCTGGGCTCTTGGGCCAACCAATGACGAGATGAGACGTGCAACAAGAATAAATTCGGAATTATTGATCAGCGAGGTGTGCTATACTGATGGGTCATGAGTTCGGTCACACGCAGGTAGACTACAGCAGTACTGCTGTACACGTGCGATGCCATGTGTTGCAGCAACAGAGTCGATCATTGCTGGTGGTCGTTTCGATGACGCATGGAAACAAAGAAAGCCTGCAGCCAGGTTGGGGCGGGTTGTTCTTTGGGCAGCATTGGCGGGGGCCTGTTGTCACAACTTGTACCGCAATTCAATCTAGAACAGAGACGATGTGCTGAGGGGTGGCCTCTTTCGATGGAAGAGGACCTTTGAACCAAAACAGTACCTACATGCGTTAGACAGCGTAGTGTGGAGTTCGACATTATTACTACATGTATTATTGTATTGCTGCTGTTTCTGCATTTATGTATACTCAGACGAAACAACCTCTCCACGGGTTGCGAGTTGAAGCCAGATTGCCCAAGAGAGACGCAGCAGCACCAGCCCGACTTGTCATCACTCACTAGTTCTTCCCTTTCAAACATCGAGACGGTCCCAAAATACCAGTGTGCTATTGATCCTTTGTGGTTGCCCCATCTACAGTATCTCTCCTTTTCTGCGCTGCTCTCCTGGGAGGCAAACCAGAAGAAGGGGCAGAAGAAGATGTTGTTCAGTAATGGGCCGCTGCTGCTGCTACCTGCCTACCGAGAGTGTGGGAATCTGGTTTTGTCGTGTGGTTGTTTGGGTGTGCTGTTCGCCATGAGTGGTAGAGGCGGGTGTGCTACCCTACCTACTCTATATCTACTGAGTAACTCTACTCAATTTTCTGCCGACAGCAAAGGACTACCAGATATGTGGTCTATCTATATGAATACGTCACACCTCACATTCCAATCTGTCGGCCAAGGTACCACACCGACACGTTCGAACGCCCCGGTGGATCAAGGCTAAACGACTCGGAATGGCAGAGGGGTGCAACGTATCCACAACAGCAGTTAACAAAA
This sequence comes from Ectocarpus siliculosus, assembly GCA_000310025.1. Taxonomy (NCBI): domain Eukaryota; class Phaeophyceae; order Ectocarpales; family Ectocarpaceae; genus Ectocarpus; species Ectocarpus siliculosus. Next base: position 12,293 of record FN648528.1, read on the forward strand.
GTAGCAGCAGCAGCAGCAGCAGTATTTTGAGCGTAAGTAAGTGTCATCGAGCGAGTCATCATTTGTTTTGTATTTTGTTTCATCGATCGATACTGTACGATGGTGGGAGGGGCCTATTTCTATACCCCATGCATTAAAAAGTATTTTTTTGGTCTGCGCCAACATGATGATTTGCGGTGTATTTTGGCATGTGCTCCTCCACATTATTTTTTTCTTTTTCGCCATGAATTGTTCATTGGCATGAAATGTTGCATGCGCATTCTTTATTTTTAGCATCGGCCGCGCTAACCGGCTGACCAATGAAAAGACGTCAGTCTCAGTGCGGCTGAAAACACAAAGTACTTCTAAATGCCATTAACTGGAACCCCGTGAGGGGGCGGCATGGTGGAGACCAACCTATTCTCCGGATCAAAGACAGAAACGGTAGCAACAGAAACTGCACACGTCTGCGAAGGTTGCTACCTTGCACTCGAGTGCGCTTTGGAGTGCTTTCACCGTCATCCTCCTTCCTTCCTACTCCATCGTTCTCATGGTCATTTTCACAGCAACTTCTGGACATTTCGTCTCTAGCCCTGTGTCGTTTGTGGTAGGGAAGGTCGTCTGGCTCGAAGCTCTTGCTCTCTTCCACGCCATTATTCTCTCCTCGACCGCTGCTTTGGTCTCTGTCTTGTCCTCCTCCCGTTCCCTCTCCTTCTCCTTCATCGCTGCCAAAAAAATTCCCGTCATTGCCATCCTGGTCGTTTCTATCTGCACTACTACCGAGATCCCAACCAATGGGCCGTGGTGGGCACTGATCAAGAAGTAGTCCGTGACGTTTGAAAACATGACGAGTTCGTACGATGGAAAGAGCCAGCTCGAAGGTAAACCATCTCCGAATCCTATTGGTATGAAAAGCGTTTAAGCGAAGCAAGGCTGTTTCGTCGTCGAAATTACCCTTGTAAACTATGTATGTGTGTATCAGTTATGTATCTGTTGTTTTTTTCATATTTTTAGTAGACTTGTATACTGCTGTGGTCAAGGATTGGCCCCCCGCCCCCCAATGGGGCCGGCGGCCATAAGACCCTTCTTTATGGAAACAGAATCTTGCAAATGTATCTTGGCATTTTGACCAAAGATTTGCTAACAATATATCTCCACCAAGAATTGCAATATCGCGATTTATGGGGGAAATATATGTTGAATGCTGAGAAAAAGCGGCGTGTTGTTCCTCTCTTCTGCTTGAAGTTGATAAAGGCACAACGGCCACTTGGTCCACAGAAAATGCCAAGGTGTGGCAAAAAGTGAGCATGACGCAGTTGTAGAAGGAGCGTCCCTCCCCCAGCTGTATTGCCTCAACACTATGGGTGGATGCTAGCGATGGGCGCCTACCTGGGGTGCAAACTAGAAGCCGTTGCCCACGAGCTCATGTCAAGCGGAGAAACAAAGTTGTTCCATTGCTGTCCAACTGACAAGAAAGTTCATCGACCCGAAGCCGATGACACGCGTGCACGTATCTCACTATGTAGCAGGCGTACCGAGGTCAAACCTCCGGCGCTGTCATCTGCACTCACGGATCTGGCTCGGGTGCAAACGGATTGGGTGTGGGGTGATTCGATGAAGAGATAGAAGCGTCGTACACGACAGAGCTGTGTTGGCAAAACGTTCCTCCTCCTCTATTTTTCTACTTCAAAATAAAGTACTCTTTGAACGGTCCCTCGACAGACTGGTGATGACGCAAGTGGAACGAGCCAGGGCAAATACGCATTTTTTCGCGCGCCTTGGTCGTTTTTGTTCGCTGTTAGCGCCCGTGGCGCCTACACGGTGCGTTAGAGACCCTTGCGAGTGTGCCACGTGCAGATTTCGTGGCGTTATGGACAATTTGGTTGACTGACCTTCGGTGATCGCGCCGCACCCAGGCAAGATTTGTTACGCCGCCTCAAGATTTGTCGGAAGGCTCGTTTTGACAGATCTTGGGTCAAGATTTGTTCGAAAGGGCAGATTTCGGGCCTCGAGAAATCTTGGCCAAGATATATCGGAAGATTTCGCTCCCATAAATCTTGAAACTGGCAGATGTTGGCGAAGATCAAGATTTATCGACAAGATTTCGTTCCCATAAATCGGGGTCTAATACCCAGACGGATGGCGGTAAGGGTTTGGGAGGAAGCCAAGGACAAGAAGAAGGAAGAACACCGTACTCTATTGGTCTCTGTGTTCTGCAGCTGTAAGCTTCAGCCTCTCCGACCTAAATTCAGCTTTGTCGCAGACCGACCCTCTTATTCCGATTCCCCCACCCTTGTCCGACCGTGTCTCGAAAGCCGATCTCCACCTACGGCGCACGGCTCGCGACAATGCCTTGATAGGGCATCCCACATAATGGCAAGTCGCCAAGTTTGATCCACTTCAGCGTGGAGTACGTAGCGTACGTCACAAGTGTGTGCTGTTTTCTCTCGTCTTCACTGGTTCGCCGTTTTGCTGTCCTCATCGCTCTGTTCGGAAGACTCGGGTCTTCTGCCGGCCTGTGTGGCAGCAATCAACAGACCGATGTCGACCTACAGTACGGCGCACGTTTCGCGATATCTTGAGTATTCCTTGCCGCGCAAAGTTTCGTCGATTTCCGCGCGTATCAGCATACGCCACAAGATTGCGGCCATATGCGACCATGCGCGCTGTTTAGTCTCTCGTCTTCACGCTGACCGGTTTGCCGTCTTCCTGCCTTTATCGCTCTTCATCGCTCCTTTCGCCTTCTAGGGCATTTTCTTAGAAATCAAATCTCAAGAGAGTCTGGTTGACAGCAACCAACACACCGATATCGCCCTACGGCGCTCTCCTCGCGATATGTTGAGGATGCCTCGGTAGGAATCGTGATTCGTGGTCCCTCGCCAAGCTTCATCCCCCTCCGAGCGCAGTGACATGCGCCACAAAAGTGCTCGACGATGTGCGACGATATGCGCTGTTTCTCTCCTCTTCACGTGTTCGCCGTCTTAACCTCTTCATCGCTTTTGTTTCTTGTCGACCCATTTCGGAAGAAGTTCGAATTTCAGTGTTTGCTCAGTAAACATTGGCATCATGTCCATTTATTGCAGTGGTGGTTATTTCTTGAAAATATGTGTGGGCTGAGTGAGTTGTCAACGCGACCTATTGCCTACAAGTAATGATACGACCAAAACGCGTACTGTGTTCCGATGGACAAGCATTCTGCAGAGGCCAGTGTGCGACCATGTGAGTGAGTTGTCAACGCGACCTATTGCCTACAAGTCATGATACGACCAAAACGCGTACTGTGTTCCGATGGACAAGCATTCTGCAGAGGCCAGTGTGCGACCATGTGGATTCATGCGCGCTCTGCATAGCTTATTGTGTAGATTTTTGGGAAATATTGAATCTCAAGGGTCCTGCATCATCAGCAAAGGCAAATCCGGTGTACTTGCGTAAACAAAGTACAGCGCGGGCAATGCTGCAGAAATCGGATGAAATTCACTCGCATTCATTCCAGGTGTCCAGGAGAATGCGATATCACACCCCATACACAAAACCAACACTTGTGTGGTAAATTTTGAACCAAACTGTCATCACGCGGGGTGTGATATCTTGGGCAACGTACATGTACGGCCAATATATTCAAAAATTCAAATAGTTACGGGCAGGTGCCTTTGTCCAAGGCCCCGCAATCATGCACGTACACAGCAGCGCAGCAGCAAGAAGCTCGCCAACATCTCAAGAACGAGGGCCTCGCTCGCCAATGCATCTTGTTGTTGTGTACAGTAGTCCCTTCATACGAGTTGTCGATTGCTCGCGGGTGAAGGTGGTCTGATTTGAGCCGGGGCCTCCATTCAAACGCCCCGTTGTTCCCTGCTTCTCGCGTCTCCTGCTTGTGTCCTCACGCGCGTTCTGTTTGTGTGCTCACGCGCCGCTGCTGCTGCTGCTACATACGTTGTAAATCCATACTCTAGACCCCTGCTGTTTCCAACCGTTTGGGTTTGAGGCAAGCAAATTAGAAACGTGTGTGGGCTGAGTGAGTTTCCAACGCGACCTACAGTGCCAATTAGACATACGGTGCCCCGATGTGCAATGCTGCCTACGGCAGGATTGCGCGACCATGTGCGATCATGCGTGCTGTTTCTCTCCTCTACACCGGCTTGCCGTCTTCCTTTTGTCTCCTCCGAGAATTTGTTTTGCTTGGGCGAAGTTCGGGCTACATTTTTAAATCTTAGGAAGGCTCCTGCGTCAGTTGGACCGTCCTCAGCAAACGCACGCCATCTCGAGTACTGTAGAGGGAAAATAAAATATATACTCCACACAGCGGTAGCAGGGACATGAACAAAGCATAGCTGTCACCGGTGTCACTACCGCCACCGCTCTCACTGTTACAACAAAAACAAATCGCTACCATATATATATATATATGTTTTTTTTCCCATACTATTATGTATGAAGACACGGCGACCATCCTGTGAGTATAGACGTAACTACAATTATTTCGGAGGCCTGAGACGCAAGAGTTCAACCATTGGTGCACTCTAAAAGCAAGACGTTTTTTTTCGGAGCATCAGTTCGCGGTGGCCTTGAGACTTGTTTTTTCGCCGGCTGTTGCCCGCTGCAGCGGGCCAGTCTCTGGATCACAGCGCCCCTGTCGCGAGCTCGAAACTCCAAAGGTGAGTAGAGTTACAGCACGGTGAATGCACGCAACCACTATTTCAGTCATTGAGCTAGACGTTGCGGTGCGGTAAATCGGTTTTAATTGTTTTTAAATGGGGTCTAAACTTTTTTTTCGGCCGTCTTCGCCCACGTGGGCGTGCCACTCTCACGATCACAGCGCCCCTGTCGCGAGCTCTAGACTCCAAGGGCGAGCCGAGTGTACAGCACCGTGAAGTACGGCTAATTCTCCTGCATCCGGGCGCGTCTACGCAAGGGACTTCAAGGGACTGTGACCTCTAAAGAATCACGCAGCTCATTGGACGAGCTTTTGGAGAACGTCAACTCATAAATCATGACCCATACTTGAAGTACAAGCATACATGTAGTACCTAGCACAGGCTTTTTTTTGCCGCATGGTCTCATCTGTAGATAGATATCGACAGACTGTCCGTACTATGTGGTATGCGTTGTAGGTACAGTAGTGCATGCATGCATCCTGTTGCCTTCTCTAGCGTAAGTAACGCGAAGTGGAGTATGTGCATCGTGTATTGTCACCGCATGGATGGTTACGTACTACGTATGTATATGCCACACACACCCTCCAAGATGCACATATTCTACAGCTGTAGCAAGGAAGATTGGACATTTGTAGATTGATTGTTGTTGTTGTGGTACGCCACAACTTTAGACTTACCTTGCTTTGTTTTCAGCTTGAACATGCACGCAAATCTCACGGCATCATCAATTGCTGCGAGTGCTGCAAGGTTGTAGGCATATGTCTTTTGTAATACTGTGAGCACTGCTGTTGTTGTACTGCTGTTGTTGTATTGAAGGTGCTGCTGTAGACTGCGCTATATCGTACATATACAGTTAAACAAGAGATATCAACTTTTCGTGATACCACACCGTTGCATGGAATAATTGCTGGAAGTTAGTCAGAAGTTAGTCTGTGCACAGTGAACGTTCTGGGTTGTGTGGAATAATTGCTGGAAGTTAGCCAGAAGTTAGAATAATTGTTGGAATTTTAGTCAGAAGTTAGTCTGTGCAGAGTGAACGTTCTGGGTTGTGTAAACCATTTCATGGAATACTGCTGGAAGTTAGTCAGAAGTTAGAATATTTGCTGGAAGTTAGTCAAGATTTAGTCTGTAAAGCGTGAAAGCGTGCTCCAGCCCCACCGGCCCCACCCGGTCACTCTCATTTCGACATCCTCCCCTCTCATCCCCGCATCGACCTTCAGCTGCAGCACAACATGAGCGCCCTCTCCCGTAGCTCCCCAGCAAAGCGTAAGTCAACCCAGTCAGAGAGTCGTAGTGGAGAGTCCCGCCGCCCTGTACAAAAGGGCGACCCCAACTGGCCTTGCCCCGGGCCCGACTGCGACGACGGCGGTCGCCTTAAGCTCATTAACAAGCGCGACGGTAAAGACAAGTTTGCCCCCTGCGACAGTAACAACAACCGCGACGAGGACAGTTGTAGCGTATCCTGCACCATCCTCACCCCGTCGACAACGTACCCCAAGCCGTGCCAGCTCTGCCTCGCCCCGGCGGGAGGTACTCCTTCGCTCGGGATACCAACCGAACAGGTCAACAGTCGCGGCTACAAAGGTAAAAGCAATTTCTCTCTTTGATTACATCAAGTAATTTTCGCCTGATGTGTGCCCGAATGTTGTTCAGGTGTTGCATGAAGCCCTGACATGAAACTGCATCGCAACCGCAACCGCTAAATCTCTCCACAACAATGTCCTTTTTGCTTGCTGTTGTTGTCAGAGTGGAATAATATCCACGCGGCGTGGCGTCTCTACGCTGGTGCCAAGTCTTCCGACGGCAAGAAGTTCAAGCACGCCACCGTATACGGATAACGCGCAACATGCAGAACTAACAAGATCTCGCAGACGAAGACGTGCTGAAATATCGACGGAACGTCGACGTCGCAAAGCAAACAAAAACATACCACGACTCAGACCCTGAACTCGATATGATACGTCAACATTTTAGCCAAATGAGTTATCGTGCACCAAGGTTACCGGCACCGAGTCTAAACAGCCATCGCGGTGATGCTAATATCCAAATACGCCTTGGAGTGCAAGACATGGACTCGCAATCATTCGACTTCCCCTCGGCACCTTTCGAGCTAAAACACACGGATTTGGATGATCCACCAAATATGACATGTTCTCACTGCAATGCTCAACTTCGGAAAGAAGAAAAAAGATTTAAAAATTGTTGTAACAAACGCAAGTCGTGTATCCATCGTCTCAAATCTATCCCCCACCATCTTATGGCGCTGTTTGAAACTACGAAATTCATTTCTGCTCAAAGAGGGTACAACGGGCTTTTCGGATTCACTGCATTAGGCGCAGGTGGTATTCAAAAAAAGGCATGGACTGAACCGCCAGCCCCTTCAATGCTCACCTTGCATGGACGTGCTTACCACCGCATATTCGACCTCCAACCACATTATGAGAACTATTCCGTGCCGAACAACTCGAGGTTTTGCATATACGATTCTGAATTCACACACAACACTTCACCCCTTAAATTAGACGCAAACATCGCGACAACTTTACGAACGCATGTGCACAATAACATTCCGTGGGCACGACAATACCGATCTGCTGTAGCAGTATTCATCAACCTAACGCCTACCAAGCTGAATCCGCGGACCCTGCGTACATTGAGTTCGCTGAAGTAAGCCGAACAAACGACGGACCCGTTGTAGGTGAAAAAGGTTCAGCACCGGAAATTGCAGCTTTAGCCTTCACATCAGGTCAGGAAAACAGCGGATCACGTGCTGTAGTAACTTATTCACGTGACAGTCCGGACGACAAGCCTAGGTTCCTACCCCTGTGGAGTGCAGCGTACAAACCTCTTCAGTTTCCGATGCTAATGCTCCACGGCTACGTTCTTACCGGCGCAAGAATAGAGAGGCGACCGTAGCTTACATCTCTTTTTCGTCCGCACCGGGCGAAGCTAGACAAAAATTCACGTACACGCGACTCTTTTGGCTTCATGATACAACGGGAACGGCACATTTCTCAAATACAACGCGAACATGTTCATTCATACCCTTCATTCGATCAACCTGCGGCTTCATGCCCTTGGTATGCTGTGCACAGCCTTCACACCTTCCCTTCAAGCCTACTACTGAGGACGACGGCGCCTCTGCGCCCGAAGTCCGGAGCCCTTGTATATATGACATGATGCGACCCCCTTCTTGTCATAAGAAGATTATTCTTTTCTTGAAGAAAGAGTTACAGCATGGCTACTTAAGAACCTGTAGTTTTGGCTGAGGCTGGGGTTCTTAGTGCCTAGGGCTATGCCACAAATGGCCGCTATATGGGTTCTAGTGTGGGGGTTCTTCACCGAGTTCGCAAATGGTGCTGAAAGACATTCTTACATAGATTTTCAGTTGTTCGATGCTGTGCGGGCGCTACTAGAAGCTGCTGTACTTTGTGTAAATGTACAGACTATCGTAGGTCAGATGACCTCTCGGAGATCTACATACCTTCGGGGTGTTGCCACAGATAGAGTCAGCGGACGGTTGACGCTGAACCCGCGTGCAAGTACGACAGATCTCCGGCAGGTCTTGTGAGGTGGCAATTCATTGTGTGGGATCCGGCGAGAGCAACCAAAATGCGGATGAAATTGATGGGTGGTGTGTCATTCATTCCTGATGTTCTTGGAAAATCAATCCTCTTTCTCGTGAAAGAAGTAGGTTGAGAGCTGGGTGTTTTTATTTTAGCCCCCGAAACTATCAACAACCACCCCGACCAAAGTGAGTGTTGGAATCGGGGATTGTTTCGTGTTTTTTTTTTGTGTGATGTGTTATTGACCAGGCAGCGTACAGTAGTACTGCTGCTGTAGGTGGGTGTGTGCTACGCTACAGTGCACTCTTTACTCTCTATCTACTCTGCAAATACTGCCGCTCTATTCGCGACCTGCAGCAACCAGTGTTGTGTTGCTACTAATATTGTACATGAAAATACCAAACTGTCGGTCAAGGTACCACACCGACACGTTCGAACGAACCGGTGGAGCAAGGCAAAACGACTCTGAATGGCAGCTATCCACAACAACAACACAGACAGTCAACAAGCAGCAGTTAGTGTCATCGAGCGAGTCATCATTCATTGCAAAGTATGTGAGTAAGTGTCATCAAGCGAATCATAACTTGTGACCGAATTCGTGTGTTTTTGTTTGATCGATCGGTACTATTTGTTGGTGGGAGGGGCATGATCCTATACCCCAGGCACTTAACAGGGGTTATTTGGTCTGCGCCAACATGACGAAATTCGGGGTATTTTTTGTTTGATGTGTGCCCCTCCACAAAAACATTTTCGCCATGAATTGTTCATTGGCATGGAATGATGCATATTGTTGCATACATGTATTTGAATATGTGTACATACCATTTATGTATGTGTGTATGGACAGTACTCTAGGTTGATGCATATGTATTAGGGAAAATAAGTACACACACAGAAAAAACTACCCATCGAGATGTAGTTGTTGCTTGAATAGTACGGGCCATATATGTAATTCAATACAACCACAACCAACTAACTACATATGAAAAACAGAGTAGAGAAAATAAAATAGTACCGTTCGAGATTACCACCACCGACTCCACACACTGGGTCCATTGCAAATTGCAGTAACTGTTCCCTACGGCTTGCCTCTCCAACTGGAGAACTCCGATTGCCTCGCTAACTGGAGAGCTCCGATCTTACAGCTTCAATGACAAGATGGCGAATCAAACCTATCGGCGGACAGGGAAGGGCATGGGTGCAATCCTTTCGCATTTGGGGAGCCCCCTTGCCTCACGCTCAAGTCATCATGCATGCTGTTTGCCAAGCACTTGCTTGCCAGTACCTCCACAATACCACCAAGCGAACAGCAAGGAAGCGCGCCATCCACAAATCCACAGCGACAACAATGTCGACATCAGGGTGCGGGCGTGCTTGGTTTGGAGGAGGATTTATTGGTAGATCCAAACGCTGGCGCATAATTTTTGCTCCCTTTGCATGCGGTTTTCTAGATTACCAAAGTCCGTTGAATGTGTCGCTTTTTGACATCTGCATGCGTGCATGACTTCCCTCGGAGTTTCGCCGGGTAGTGCTGTGTGCTGGTGTGCATGAATCAGACTTCCGTGCTTGGCCCTCTTGCATGCTCTCTTCAGATCTGGTGGCGCGACGTCAGCTCTGGACAAGGGTCGTTGGGATCGGCTGGTTTTCGGGGAGGTACGCATATGTAGGCTTGTACATGGTACAGTCAAAGGCTGCCACACGGCGTGTGCACACATCATTTCAACTGAACAGCGGGTCGTTTGAGTGCCTTGTGGCGATCCTTCTTCTTCACGGCTGCTGTTGAACTATATACAGCAGTATTACTACAGCAGCGTTGTACTTCTTGTGTTGAGTCTCTTGAAGCGATGTTTTCGCTCAGCACATTACCTTGCCGTTTCGTTGAAATAACAGTCTACAGCAGTACATACAGGTAAATACAAACCACATGGGTGACTACAATGGGTACAGCAGTCGAACGATCGAGGTCGTATAGTATGGTGTATTCCAAGAGGTTGCCACACGTGTACACATATGATTTCAAAGATGGAGTGTTGTACACGCGATCCATGCTACATGTACTTCGTAGTTTTACCACATGGTCTATGCATACAGATCGGACGAGAACATCACACCATCATGGTAGACATTCTCTGATGATAAGACTTACCGACACCATGTGAGTACGTATTTTCGGCGCTGTTGTTGTCATGGCAGTCCAACGAACGTTTTCTCGTGCCATATCTATCCGTACGAAAACAGGGACTTGGGTTGAGTCAAACCTTCCGTCCTGTCTTACATACTCCCATATTAAAGTAGAAAGTAGTATGCATACATGCATATGGTACAAATCACTAAGAGATTATTTACCCGTTCGAGACTGCCTCAGTCTAAGGGGTATGTTGAAGCCCTCACCTCCGTTCTATCTGCAAATCATTGTTTGAGACAGAGAGTAACGACGGTGTTCAGAATGTCTGTGATGCTCTAAGCGCCGCCCATATTCTCCAACCAAGCTTGCAACAGGCATGCGATGTGTTCCTGAAGAGACAATCCCCTGACATGAAGGATTCAGTTGACAACCCCCCGGACGGGTTTGTATCTCGAGCGGGTAGTTTCTTATCATACTTTCAAATGATAGTGTCATGTTCAAACCGGCAACAACACCAGAGTATGTTCGGCAACGCTTCGCCTGCGGCAAGCGGTGAATTCTTGTTGGGCACCGGTACTTGTGGGGCGATGGAATAACAGGCGATAAATTCCTAGGCGCCGATGGCAAAACCAGTGCCAGCGGTAAAGACTAATGAGCGTACCACTTTTTTTGGTTTTGGCGGTGAGCGGTAATGAGCGGCTGCAGCATACGGTCAGGCCACAACCCGCGGGTAAAGTGCAGAAAAAGGACCCCGTGGTAGGCCGAAATAATTTCAACCAGGCGTATACCACCATTTTATGTTTTCCGGAAGTATTGTGGGGGGCGCATTGGGGGATTGCGATGTTTTAGATGGATTTTTTTTTTTTTCTTGGCGCACGGACAATTTCTTGACAAAAAAACAACCCCGACGAAACTCGTCCCGTTGATGCCACAACTACCACATCCAGAAGCTGCGTGCTCATCAGAACGAATCAACGCGCCTAAGGCTCACTCACCTGGTGAGTAGCAGCGCCAGTTTATTTACTTCTCAACGTTAACTAGGTCGGCAGATTTTGCTTCATTCTTCGTCGGATTGCAACCTCCAACGACTGTGCCTCGTAGGCCATGGGCGATGGACACCTGCTTTTCGTTGCCCATCCAGCCTTCCGCTCACGCAACTCTCCACGTTCTCGATCAGCTCTCTCGTGCCCACGCTTGCATCGAAGGTTGAACTCGCCGCCTGTCGGCATATGTGGAGTGCAGTCGTCTGGACTTGAGCACCGCTCACCGCCGGTGTGAGCGGTAAGCGCTCCCTTCTTTTTGTGTTCTGTTTGCATTAACAACAGAAATACCTCGACTCCCGCTTGTCCCACTCGCTACGTGTGTTGCCTTTCCCGGCGTATGTAGGTCACCGCGAGCGAGAGCCGGCCGTCGAAGGCGGACGTTCTCGCATCACTGGACGAAGCCATGTCGGAGCTCTGCCGCATGACGATCGGAGGCCAAAACGTCCCGGCCGTAGAACTGAAGGACCGCGTCGACCAAGCGGTTGCCGCCCTGGAGCAACTGTCCCTAGGGGGGGATGGGCCCCGCCAGGCAGCACCCGCACAAGACCTCAGGGTGTTGACCCTGCTGGAGAAGGTAACCCTCTCCGGCCCCGGAGAGAGTGGGAACCTCGAAGAGGTAGCGACTGTCCTGTCGGCTGCCTTGTTCAAGTTGTCGCTTGGCGCCGACCCAGGCTGCAAGAGAGACGACGAGAAAGAAGAGATGGAGGACAAGACACAGCACCGCACCCAGATTTCTGGGCAAATGTATGGGTGGGACTCTGCGAAGCATCTGCCCAGCAGGAGGGTGAGTGCGGGCTTCATTGCTATTGTAGAAGCTTGGGGCTCGTCGCGGGATGTCCGAGCGCTTGGTGCACCCTGTCGATTTTCCTCTGCTGCTTCTTGTCGCTGTCGCTATGAGGGTGCATAGGTTTTGCCAGAAACATCTTCACACAAGTTCCCACCTTGAGCTGCAAACAAGCACATGAAGCACATTGAGATACGGTAAATCCGAACATCCCTCTGTCACCTTGTTGTGACCGTTTGTTTTTCTCTCCGCTGCCTCCTCGTTTATCCCACCGTGTTCTCTGTCCGGACAGCCGACTCTCGGGGGGCTCTGCCTCCCGTAAACGACGGCGGCAGTGACGGTGGTGGCAGTGACGGCCGTGACAGCGACTGCAAGTAGAGGGTTATACATTTCCCTGTTGCCGTCCCGTGCCTCTTGTTTCAGTCTGGATTGCGTGCGTTTGCTCGGGCGGGTACAGGAGTGTGCTGCTTGCGTCCTGCTCTGTTTCATTGGGCCCTATGTTCCCGTGTTCTTGGGGGAGCTACTGCAGCAGTACAGCACAGTGCATGCGTAAAGTACAAAGCATGTCGGTATAAGCGCCTCGGTTGTTTCAACAGCTCCACCGTCAAACAAATGGGGAAGCATTGTAATATATGTCCGTTGCCAACTGTTGTCCAGGCGTTGCGACCGTGGCAAGCCCAGGTCTACATGTGCAACAGATCAACAACAGCGCTACAATTTTGTTTTAGATGCGATTCTTACAAGTCGTGGTGTACCGAGCGAAGTAATGTTTTTTAAGTGTAAATTACAGAGTACTCAGGGTAGCATCTAGACAACAAGTTCACACAAAGCGAGTGGGGGCCATACAGAAACTCCAAAGTTGCTGTACGGTACGCAAAGCTTTTGGTGCGTAGCATGTGGTCCTGTGTGCGTTCTGTCGTGGCGTGACTCCAAGTTTTAGTTGTGACGTATTGGCTATTCGTTGAAGGGTCCTCCCTTTTTGTTTTGGCGTGCTTATCTTTCTGTGTATCCTGTGGGGCTTTCAAAATTGTCCTTGAAGCGGTTTTGTCGGAGGCCGTCAGTCAGTCGTGCATGTGTTATGTGTGTGTTTTTTTTAAAATATCCTCAACCGCGGTAAATCTGTGCTGACAAATGTAAAGATGTGTCAGTCGCAGTGTATGTGTACAACGCATGGCATGCGTCTTTACGTGGTGTGCCAACCAAACGGCCTTGGAAAATTTCTTGTTGTTTCGAGTGTGTCGAGTTTGTTTTTGCTTCTGAAGAGAAACGATTTACAGATGTGTTAATTCTGTAAGTTCTGCGCGATCATTTTTACTTTGATTTTGTGTACTTCCGTGCGTTGCGACGGGTTCATCGAACACTTCATTTGTTTATTTTCATGCGCATCGCGCTTCTTGGGGATTTTTTCCGGGTCCAATATTTTTTCCGGTCTGTGATTTCTAGAGGGGTGTGCCATTGTTTTGATAGTTGATTTGTGACCATATAAGACGTCCGCGTCAGCATGGCCAATACGAATATTTGAAGGTAGTGGGAGGAGAATTAAAATGTTTTTGATATCAAAAAGTGCACAGCGGTGTGTTGCCTGTTGCCATTGAGAAAAGCGCCTAGCAACTCGAGTTGAACTGCATTCGCTGTGCCCCTGCCGGTACACTGTTGAAATGAAGCAATTGCAGGCATCGTGTTTTGCAGCACCCTGGTTGGCCAACTGTTTTGAGCAAATGCACGTGTAGCACCGACTGAGAGCCTTTCGTGGCAACTGTACAGTGTTGGACTGCCGTGTATCTGTGTGGTTGTGCTCGATGTGCCCATCGTGATGCTTTGTTGGAGGGGGAAGGTGAAAAATGTGTTGTTTCAGTGCGTGGGTGAGCGGGGGGAGGATAGCCCCGTCGATCGAAGGACAGCACATGTAAAACAACAACACCGATTGTCGTCGTCGTTTGTCGTTTGTGAACAGCAGTTGGAGTGGGGTGTGTCTATCTTTGCTGTGGTGATGCTAGGAGAGGACGTCAGAATCGAGGGAGGGAGAGGGGGCGTGCGTGGGCGTGAGACTACGCTTCGGGGACCGCCAATGAAGCGACGTATGAGTATTGCGGTGGTTGTATTCTACACGTGGATGGCAATGGCCCCACCAAGGAGGTGCAGTGAACTGCCTGCAGCAATAGAGGCGTTTGCTTCAAACTTGTTTGGCGTTGCGTTCTGTTGTCGCCTCTGATGTTGTTGTCGAGGAATGGCGACGATGCGAGAAATGATGGACTGTGCGACTCCAAGAGTCGAGGACGGGTTTAGAGTGCGTTGGCCGCGTGCGTGCGCTTGGGCTATGGTGACCGGCAATGACGTGGCCCACGCCGAGCTACCATCAGCTTTGGGAGCTGCGAACGCCTGTGTCTTGTGGCGCGTGCCGTCGCGCTGCTATACAGGGGTGAACTTGTGGGGGGGGGGGAAACATTATTCGCAGCATGAACCAAGATGTTCTCTGGGTACACCACCCGACATAATGTTGGAAATCGTGGAAGAAAGCATGGAAGACCAGGACCACCGAGAGAGGCGTCCGTGTTGCTCTTCACTTTCCCTCTTGCCGCAAGTCGCGCAGACTATTTCCAGACGTGTGGCTCGGGGCACATTCACGCGCATTCCTAGATGACGCAGACGGTACTTTGGGGACACTCCGGTAGCGAAAATCCCCACGAACTTGTCAAACCACCATTCATTCTCCTTTCGCCCAAACATTTGGTGGGCAACGATATTTACGACTTCGTGGAGAAAATCGAACACACACACATACTTACATACTTACATCTCCGCCCTCAACCACCCTTGCACACGCAGTACCTCTCTACCCCTATCGCCCGCGTCATACCGGACAATCCCTGGAACAAAAGGAGGCGTGTCGATTGCAAAACGTCTCCCGTCGAAAGAGATCCCGCCGGCCGCCCCGAAACATCACTGGGCGGGCACCATTCAAGTGCAGCTCGCCCAACGACTACCGATCGGTACGTAACACCAACAAAACGGACTGCAGAGCAAATCATGCGCACCGAGGGAGAGACATCTGCCACACCAAAATGCCCTTCGAATAATACCCGTTCCGCCATGCATTCACCCGCCATTCAAAGCGCCCTACGAGACGAACAACGGCCTTTCGTGAACCACACACGAAACATGAAATCAAATCATGCCCGGGCCTCTATAAAAAAACTCAGACGTGCCATCTACCCCACGAAAAACAGATCAAAGAGCCTGCGCCAACCCACCGCTGGTGGCGGTCATCTCTTGTACAGCGATGTCGGGCGTACGTAGCCCGGATAGGTCATGACCCCCGAGATCCCGTGCACGACCCCGTTCACAGCGTTGAGGTCCGGCAGCACAACCTCGGCAGTGAAAGCCCCAAGAAACAGACCACCACCGCCCCCCTTGTGTTGTTGCCCTACGCCGTCAGGCCCCACAAAAACACGTACGCCGCCGCCGCCGCCGCCGCCTGCCGAAGCGCCACTACCACCGTCGTTATCGGTGGCGGCACCGGCAGCCGCAATCTGAACAGAAAGCATTCTGGCCCGCTCGCGGTCGCTGCTCCCTTCGTGATCACCATCATCTTCGTGGTCGAGCAGCGTCCACAGCCGGGGACCCGACACGAACCGGTCCCCGGAAAGCGCGGACCGTTCCTCGGCGGTGGCGTTCGCAAGGGACGGCGTGAATAGTCTACTTGCCGTGGTCGTCGTCGCCGTCCCAAGAGCCACGTGGAAGCGGACGAGCTTCGTCAGGCTCTCCGTGTGGGAGGCGATGGTCATGAGCCCGGCCACTTGCTCCAGCGCAGAATCCACCGGAGCGAACACCGTGAAAGGTCCGGCGGTCGGGTCTGAAAGGAGCTCGGCCAGGCCCGTCTGAGGCAAGAGGACGGACGAGGCGGGCGCGCCGGCGGCGGGCGTTGCGGGAGTTAAAACGAAGAATTTGTTTGTGCTTATGGGTAAAAACGAACAGAAAGAATGGGTGCACGGTTGCGATAGAATTGAGCGCGTTGTTGCGGTCGCCCCACAGGAGAATGTGCTGGTCTTGTCCTGTGGGGGGCGTGTACAAGTTGCAGCGCTTTACGTACAACCCGAAATAGCAAGCGCGCCCCTATCCGATTCGCCCTCGTTACGCTGAACAACCACCCACCAGCTCGACCCAGTCTGCCCACCCCGTAAGCTGCGGGTGCGAGGAGAGAAGCGAGAACACGTCCGGGGCAGGGACGCGCAGCGGCTCCGAAATCTGGTGGATCCGTCCGTTGAGGGCCGCCATTCCTACGTCGGGCCGGAGTACCTGTGCGGCAGCGGGAGTGTGCACGCGGCGTCATGCGACACACAGCAGGAAGGGTTATTGGAGAGAGATGGGGCTTGCGATCTTTCAGAACAGGAGAGGGACGGAAGCTTGTATGGAAGACACCATAGGGTGACTCGAGTTTGGCAACATAAATACTCCAATAGCAACATCAACGATCACATCAATAACAACAGCAACCGACAACCAATAGACAACACCACCACCGCCAACACCAACAACAGAACAGGCAATCGACAACAGAAACAAGGGGCAACCCGGGAGAGAACATCGATCGCATCGCAATCCCACCACCACCGTCTCACCTCCGCCTGGTTCACGTTCAGGCCCGACATGTTCGTCGCCGCCGCCGCAGGCGAGTAGAACGGGTTCCCAAGGTTCTCAGAGTTGTTGAAAAGGTGCACGTCCTCACCCAACAACGTTTCGAGCTCGACCGAGTCGATCGAAGCCACCGAAAGTCTGCTGCTGCTGCTGCTGCTGCTGCTGCTGCTCTGAGGGGCTCCAAACAGTTGGTCGCCAATCAGAGTTTGATATCTGGCGGCCAGGCGTCACAAAACGAAGGGAGGGCGAAGCCGGCGAGAGAGGTGGTGAAGGGGCGTAACTCACTTGCTTTTTGACCCAGAACATCAGGGTAGACGGACATGGGTAACCAGGGGGGGGGGGGGGGCGTTCTTGGTACTGGTAGCTGCCTGCCCCCATCACAAAACATCAGTCGATCACTCACGTATTTCCAGACTGGGAGGTTGGGAGTAATCCCGCTCTTGACATGAGACAACCGGTGGGGGGATAGCTAGGGGCAGATTTGCTTCAAACAGACACGAAGGGCTTGGTCCAGTGACGGAGGACGCGGCTGCAGAATCAGTGGCTTGTGTATCATCTCAGGCCGAAATAACACCGGCAGCCACATGACACCGCGCCGAAAAGCCCGTTTTCGTTACATAGAATGATGCCGTAAGGCGGACGTAGTTGGGCAGATTCTGTAGGCTTAAGAGGCCCGGACTTGCTACACGCTGCCGATGCCTTACATACGGGTCGGAACTCTGCATGCGGCAGCCAGTACATACAACGTGCATATTCTCCTTCCCCGAACGCGGTTTTCGTGCATCAACCAAAAGTAACAGCACCCAATAAAACATATATCATCCGTTGCCGCTCGTACCTTAGCGTGTCCGCCGAAATGCCGGCCCCGTTATCCCGGACCCACCAGGAGGCGCCGAACGACGGGGAGGAGGCGTGTTTTTCTCGGGGGTTCCGCCGCATTTTTTCATCGACAGAGGCCACCGCCAGCAGAGTGTGGGGCGCGCGTCCCCGCAGCGCGTCGGCCACTGCCGCCGAATTGCCGACGGCGAGGCCGTCAGCCTCAGCAGCGGCCGTCGCAACTATCGCCTCGTACGTGGCGCGAAAGCCGTACGCGTAGGTCAGCTCGAGGACGTCCGGGACGAGGACGCCGGCCGCGCTCCCCCCGGAGCCGGCGCCACCGCTGCGGCCATAGACGTCATAGGCCCCTCTCGTGTTGTTGCCGTCATCAAAGGCGAGCACGTGCAGGACTCCGTCCGACGCCGGCCTATCCGTCGAGGAGCACGTCTGGAGGTTCACGCGGAGGGTACCACCGGTGCCGTTCGTGCTCGTTCCGGACACCCACCCTTCTCCCGCCCCCCCCACTGTTGCCGCTCTAGACGGAGGCCTGCCGTAAGCGCTAGAAGCTGGGGCGGTGATGAAGGTGGCGGCCACAGGGGCGGTCCCGCCAAGGGCCAGAGTCCGTGTCGGTGGCGAAGATTCGTTGAAATACCTGCAAAAACGAGAGACGAAAAATCGGAATATCGTATCAGATTGTCGGTGAGGCGGGAGGGGCCAGGCCCAGGCTGCGACGATTTGCTTTCGTGCGTGTACTGCCGGACGTCTTGGGAATGGAAGAGTTTGCGCAGACGACAGCACCCCGCTGCGCAATGCTGCAAAGCAGGACGTGGGTGGGGAGCGTTGAAGGAAAACAGTGAAGGCCACGCGCAGAATTCAAACCGGAGAAGGCCCGATTAAACCATCACCCTGAAACGCCACCCGCTATGGTGGCGGCGCCATGTTTTTTTTTATGAAACACAGACAAAAAAAATCTACGTTCCTAGGTACTCCGTACGTTCCTAGCGACTCCTTACGTTCCTACTGACTCCTGGCAAACATGTGCCTTCTCCACGTCAAATCCCTCCACCCACACACCTCCAGGCGACCTACGTGAGCCGCCCCACCCCCTGCTCCGTGCTCTCGCTTACCTCGAGAACAATGCTGCCCCAGGGACAAGGTGATACGCCAGCAGCTCTCGGACCGGGGACCAATCATCGGCGTCCCCTACCCCCCTCTCCCCGGCGGCTTCCTTACCACCTGCGTCACCTACAACCGCCGCCGCCGCCGCCGTCGAGTTCCGGAACAACCAAGGCCGCTCCCTCTCCAGGCGTGCCAGCGCGGCGTTCGTCGGCGCGAACACCGTCAAGAACGGCGCCCGGCTTCCCTCCGACACGCGGTGGCCTCCTCTTCCTCGTCCTCCTCGTCCTCCTCCTCCTCCTCCTCCTCCTCGTTTATCCTTCTGCTTCTGGCTCCCACCGACAACCACCTCCGAATCGCCAAGCGTCAACGTCGCCGGACGAGCGCCGGCAGCGGCGGCGGAGAAAAAGGAGGAGGAGGAGGGCGAAGAAGGAGAAGGCGGGGCCAGGAGGCCGTGCTCTCGCAGAAGCGCCGCGAACCGCGAGAGGGACGGCGTGCCGTCCAGGATCGCCGCCAAGTCCGTCGAAGGGTCCGCGGGGAACATCACTCTGTTGTTGTTTTCCGCCGTGGCAGACAGACACACGGAAGACAAGAAAGCAGAGCAACAAGCGGCCGGTGACAACTGAGACACCAGACGAGGAAGAGCTCACCACATCACGAGCTACGGTTGGGACACGCACACGTGGGGGAGGGAAGATCCCTATCAGGCCGTAGTACCGCCGTGCCATTTTTTTATACCGCGACAACACTAATTCAGCCGATTCATTGATGATTTGCCTGGGCTCGAGATCCGGTTGTGCTCTCTGGTCGTGAACCTTCGCTTCTCAGGTACGCACCACACCGCGCGGTACCGGCGTGCAGGAAGAAGAGGGGGGGGGGAGGGGGGGTACTCTTATGTTTTGCATGCCTTCGCGGTTAGACCATTGACCACGCGTCCTCGAGAGGACGTCGCATTGTTCCCACAGGACCGATCACCGATGGCCAACCGTTCCTTCCTACTTTGCCAAAGGTGGCTCAAAAATGTCTTCCCTCGTCCATCTATCCTGTCGATATCACTTCCCGCCTTTTCAACCCACTTCCTGTGCCCCAGTACGGCTACCGTCTTGGAACAAGAGGGGGGGCAAAAAATACTCGCACACCCACCCAACTGACACGAACCGGCCAAAAGACATATCTCCAAACCATACTGACCCCGTCAAGTGTTAGACTAGTACGGACAGAAGAAGGTACTGGGCAGAGAGAACGGAACGGTTTTTAAAGTTAAGACAACAACAACAACAACAACAACAACAACAACAACAACATTAACGTCCACACACACGCACACACATGTGCATGCGCTTACGCGTGCGGACTAGAACCAAGATCACAACGACCACGACCGCGCGTGAGACGCACACCCGCTCCAGCCCCACCCACCCGTACCAAGCAGACGGCACCACAGAAAAAAGAAGAGTAAGCAACAACAACAACAACAACAACAAAAGTGAACCCGCTGCCTGGAAAAAAAGCACGTACACACGCATGGACAAAAACAACAAACAGACGAAGTCGGAGCGGCTAAATCTGCTTTGGCGTGTCAGCACACCCAAAAACAAATCGATCGTACAGGTGACGACGCCCAGAGGGTGACACTCCAGAAACCGAGAGCACCCGTGCGTTGCGTATGTAGGATGGAGGTTTACCTGTCGACGGCGTGTACGGCGCAGAGGTGTGCGCCGTTGAGGGCGTAGGTGTTGCTGGGCCGCGGCGACGTGCCGCAGTCATGACCCACCCCGGTGCCATCGACGCACTGAAACACCCTGAGAGTTCCACACCGACGACAACGAATGGGTGAGCACGGTGGATTTGTTTGGCGTGCGACGGGACGCCGAAAAGGAGGAAGGGGCTGGGAAGAGGGGTACAGACAACTTATGGTAGGCGGTGGGAAGCGATTGGTTGCGTACGGAGCGTGTTTTCTCTTTCGGCGGTGTTGACAATGGGCAAATCAACACACAACTCGCGAAGGAGTTCCCCATTTCCCCGTACACTTGACAAACGAGCAGAGAGACTTCGATGACGGTCTTGCTCGCCCCCCGCGCTGCTGATTCTCTCACTTTCACCTCTTCCTGTCTCCGTGCGAGCGGTCTTTCGTGCGCCTCTTTCTCCCTAGCCTAGCCGTGACTTTTCCTCGCCTCAACCCCCAACTCTCTTCCCACCTGCTGAGTTAATCCGCTTGTGGCTCTCGTTCTCGGACTCTTGTCGCTCCTGACCGACGGCATGTTTGGCTACCCTACAACCTCTTCCTTTCTTTAACTCTCGCCGCAGACCCGCCCGCGAAGGCCTACATAAGGGGGTACCCACCTCGTAAACTCGGCAACCGGGACGAGGGCAAAGCCCACCCGCAGGAGAGAGAAACCTCCCGCCAAGATGTTTCAAACGGATATCATATTTGGTACCACAACCATGTGAGCTAGGGCGAGAGAGTGCCAATTCAAAGGCGATCCGTCTCGTGTCGCCTGCGCCACCCGATACAATTGTACCCCTCGCTTGCTCTCTGTCGTACGCGACTCTCCCTCACCTACTTCCCTTTGTACCCCGGTACCAAGCATGGCCAGTAACTTGGAAACATCTTGGTAAGAGCTCTCTCTCTCTGTCCCTCTCTCTCTGCTTCTCCGGCAGAGATTGCAAGAAGCCCTCCTACCCCTTTCTCCGTCTCACCTTGCCCCGTCGACGTACACCTCCCTGTCCGCCACGCCGTCCGCCGTCCCCGCCACGGCCGACCGAGT
>FN648528.1:33876-58985 GCA_000310025.1 Ectocarpus siliculosus
GGGGGCGGGGGGGGGGCGGGGGGAGCACCCCCCCGGCTTTTTCCGGGGTAAGCCCTGCGGAGGAGGGACCAAGAACCACCACCACCTTAGGTTTCCCAGAAGGGGGGGGCCCCCCGTTCGTCCCCCCTTTAAGGACCCTGTTCCTAAACCCACCCCCCCGCTTTAAGGCCAAAAAAATTTTCAGAACCGGGGCCCCTCCCATCCTTGGTTTAAGATGGGGGGGGGGGGGGGGGTACCGGTCTGAAGGACACTTCCCAGCGCTAACAAAACTTTCAAAAAAAAAAAAATTGGGTGTCCTTAAAGCGGGGTTGACTGTAGGAACAACTTGTTGTGTTATGGTCCAGTGGAGTGAAAGGGCTGATGGGTTCTATCACACCTAGTACCTAAGGAATTTCGGCAACAACGGCAGGGAAAACGAAACGAACTGTTATTTGCAACGGGGTTAGAATGCCCTCTGTCGTGGTGGTCGAGTTTTGAGTGAAACGGCTGACGGTTCAATCGCGCTGTACATCGCCACCGACTTCGGCAGCAACAAAGACAACGACAAGAAGAGAGAGAGAGACGAAGAGAACGGCCACACACGAACGGGAGGGCAAATGGGGGTACGCCGCCTTTCAAGAGCACGAAGGCCCGGCTATAGCACCCTCGGCGACCCAACGAAAGAAAAACGAAACGTTGTGAGGGGTGAAGCTACACGGAACGAACAGACTGTGACGATGGCGAAAAAACAGTAAGAGCCGTTATGGACTCAAACCGCTTGCCACCGACAGTGTGGAAGGTGCAATTTTGCCTGTATGCGCCATGTTCTTTGACTAGCACTGCCTCTGCAATAGTGTGGCGACGTGAGTTGAAACGGGGTCTGAGGGGAAGGCCACGCCGAGGAGGGGTTGGAAATCCAAAAAAATAAAAAATAACTAGCTCGCCGTGGTTGCACGAAGCACAAAAAGTAATCCCTCCACCCAGTGGGTTACAATATAAGGTCACCTTGAAAGTGAAGAGGTAGAGTTAAGAAAAATGTTCGATACACGGCCATCTCTTTCAAGATCTACTTGCCCGCAAAGACTGAACCCGGACCAGGCGAAAAAGGGGAATGGTGGCTACCGCTAGCTACGGCTTCTTGTCGCGTCACGCTCCGGGGGAGGGGGTCAGGCATGTAACCCCGTGAGCAAAAGGCAGGGGAAGGCATGTCAAGAGCGGGGTGGTGAGCTTGAGATGGGGCAATCGCCAAGAGCCGAACCACACGCACGATCGTGAAGGAGCGAAAAGGGCCAAAGACCGCCAGCACAGCAGTCGTTTTTGGTGCTACAGTAACAACGACGAACGCGCGGCACATATCATATCATACGGGAAAGAACGTAGCCGGGCTTGATGACCTGACCAACCACGCACCAAGCGATGGCGACGAAGACGACGACGATGTTGAGTTAACCTCGTACCAAGGCCGGGGGGGGAGGTCTCCGGCGGCGATCGCGATGTCAAAAGCCTGGCCGTTGGAATCAAGAAGAGAGAGACAGACAGAGAGAAACACAGAGAGAGAGAGAGAGAGACAGAGAGACAGAGAGAGAGAGAGAGAGAGAGAGACAGAGAGACAGAGACAGAGAGAGACAGAGACAGAGAGAGACAGCGAGAGGGAGAGAGGGAGAGAAGAGGCAGACAGACAGACAGACAGACAGACAGACAGAAAGTGAGACAGACAGAAAGTGAGACAGACAGAGAGTGAGACAGACAGAGAGTGAGACAGACAGAGAGTGAGACAGACAGAGAGACAGAAGAAAAGCGAATAAGGGTGCGGGCGGGTGCCGAAAGCATCATCTCATCACGCATGCCGGTTGCTGGAACAAGAGTCGTGACCGCTGACGTGAATGAACGCCTGAAGATTCACATCCCAACACTCCGCCAATGCAAACGCCGACTTCGTGCAAATCCATCTCTTCCTTTGGTTCCTTTCGAGCGGACGGCAGCACGCCGATTCGGAACAAAAACGCTGGTTGTTGTTGTTGGTATCTTCACAAAAAAAGAATAAATCTGGTGTCTGCTCATGTCCTTCTATACATGTAACACCCGTCGTACCGGTTCCAACTGACGCCTGCCTTGTTCACAGGCCAAAGGCCCCCCAAAATTCGTGAACCACAACTATGGTTCCTGCAACCAAATACGGTCGTTTAGCTTGTCGGTGACTCCGGGGAGGTTGAATAATAGCCGGTGCGGAGGCCCCTCCCCTCCCCTTCCGTTCCCGACAGCAACAAGCAGGCCAAGGCTGTGAAAGCCGTCATTTCTCTCATGCTTCTTCCATCAGACAAAAATTGACGTGGACACAACAACGAGCACCGATTCTTCATGGCCTCTGTGTCTCAAGCCAGTGTGTCCTACTTTCCCTACGCGACCCTTCTTTCCCCTTCATATTTTCTGTAGTGCTGTTCCTGCTCGAGAAAGAGCGCTATCGATGGCTGTACACGGGCACCAGCCAGCCAACGCCAACAACGAGAGTCACCCCCGTTAACGTTCCACAGATCAACAGCCACGCCGACTCGGCACAAACAACAATAACAACTCACAGCGTCCGTCGGGGCAAGGACAGTCAGAGGCCCCTCCTCCGTAAGCGTCGTGTTCACGAGCGGCCACGCCAACCGCACCAGCTCCCCCATAGCCCCAAACCCGCTCCCCGGGCCGCCGCTCCCGCCTCGTCCCCCGGCGGCGGAGAGCGGGAAGGGGGGGTTCAGCAGCACTCCCGCCACGGTGTCGGGTGGGGCCATGACGGCGGCGGAAAGGCGGTGGACGACCCCGTTGGTTGCCGTGATGTCGGCCTCCGACACCGGAACTCCTTCCACCAGCAACGACAACGCGGAGTGAACCGGCGGTCGCAGCTCTGGTGGTGGTGGTGGTGGTGGTGGTGGTGGTTGGTGTAGCAAAGGGTCTTCTTGCTGCCGCTGTTGCGACGCTAGGCACGACGGAGAAGAAGAAGATTGAGACGAGGACGCCCTGGAGACGTTCAGGAGCGGCCCCGCCAGCGAGGTGAACTGGTGGAAGAGAGAAAAACGAAACAAAGCGAAACGTCGGCGTAGCAGCCGCAGCACCACCATCACCGCCACCATCACAACACCAGCAGCATCGGCACCAACACCAGCAACGACCGCAGCAGCAGCGACAGCAAAAAAAAAAGGGGGGTCATGAAGGTTGAGAAAAGCTCCAAGAAACGAGCGGAAGGACGCGGACAGACACCAACACCCACGAGAGCCATGCCGTCCCTACGCATACCTCTTGTCTGCCTATCCCTCTCTCAAGGATCCGCCTGGGGTTACGTCACGGCGCTGCATTTCTGCAGCCCGTTCAAGCGCAAGCAATCGCGCGGGTAGTCAGCAAATCGATACCTCCTTGCATACACACTCGGGGTTATCAAGATCGATCAACTGAAACAACTGACGCCGCGTGTCTCCTCAAAGTGGTCGGCACGCTTTCGACCCACACGCCACACGAAACCACAAGTGCAAAATTTAAAACTCCGCTCACGTCCCATTTGAAACAAAAACCTAACAAGAGAGCGAGAGCGAGAGCGAGAGCGAGAGAGAGACTTTACCCACCTGCCCGTCTTCGAAGGAATCGGCATAGAACTCGCGGTAGTAGTCACGCGACAGGGATCCCGAGGTGGGATCGACCTTGTACAGCTGCTGCGAGAAGTGGGCCCCGCTCAGGGACAGCGGGTAGACCCCGGCCGCGAGCGTGTGGAACGACAGCAGCACCTCCAAAGCTTTGGGGTCATCTTGATTTACATGTACAGCGGCCACAAGACAAGCAAGACCAAAATGGGTGAATTCCGTCACACAGTCATGAAAAGGGACGGGGGGGGGGGGAACAACAGATTATCACAGTAGCGCATTCCAGTGTAAGTTTGTTTCCAACCGTTCACAGCAGAGAGACAACCGTCAGAACCCACGACGGAATATATCTGCGTCACCACGGCAAAGGCTCCTCCGCCCGCGAGCAACAGCTGACTTCGTGAGCGAGCGCACGAGGGCGGGTTACGTCCATTAACTATGCCGTAGTGTCACAACACGAGGAAAAATTTAGCAAGACAACACCGCAAAAAACACTGAACCTGACAAGCCCACTCGAAACCACAGGCACGATACTCCCACAGGACGTTGAGGCTAGCGGGACATCTACGGGACATCTGCGCCCGCCAAGTACGGTTTGGCATAACTGAGTACCTGCGTCTCAAAACGTGCCAACACTCAACCACCCCAAGCCTATGCATGAGCCTTCAGGATCGAGAAGAGGTGTACACATGGCGTACTTGTACAGACCGGCCAAAAAAAAAGGACTTACAGAAGCACACACGTTTTCACAGCACCTTGCGGAAACTCCGGGGAGGCTTTTATGGCGTCGTCGTCGGGGGCGAAGAGGGTGTACGCCATAGCCCCCGCCCCGCCGCCGTTCGCGTCCAGAGTGGCTGCCAGGCTCGTAGAGTTCAGCGCGGCCGCGAGCAGGGAGAACGACGGGTCCGAACACAAGGTTTTCCATATTGTGCCTGCGGTTTGGTTCGTCGGGGGGTGGGGTACCGACAAAAGCACGATTGTTTGAACACTCGAAGAAGAGCCCCTCTCTCCCCTGTCTGACAGAGCTCCGACCGCGTGCGCATCGGGATGAGGTGGTTGGTTGGTCCGTGAGCAGGGTTGATGACCATGAGTCCGGCGATAAGCCGTTTTCAGACCGTTCGTGCGGGCATTTGACGCGTCGGGAATGAGGAGCGGGGGGTGGTTGGGCTGATTGAATGTCCAGGCAAGTATGCGGCTGTCGGCGTAGGAGTCCAAATCGTTTTCTCTACAATGAGCCTCCCGCTAGAGCAAAGCGAACGGAGAGAGCAAGGGAGGGACTCCCAACCTCTTGATCGTTCAAGCTCCTTGTTTTTCTCGTCGTCGTCGTTGTCGTTGTCGTTGTTGCCGTCATCTTCACAGCTAAACACAAACAAACAAACAATACATTGTTCCCGTTTATCTTCGTCCCGGGTGATTCAAACATACGGGTGGGCAAAACAGTGTTCGAGGTCACGGACGATCTGAAACCTCGCCGTCCCGCCACAGCCGTCGCTCCTCCAACAAACAGCGATGCCAGCATGGCACAGGCGCCACGGTTTTCGTCCCAGCTGGGAGTTGAAACAAAAATCGACAAACTGAGTGCGAAGCATCCGCGTCAGCTGCACCAGCCAGGAGGTCAGTTATTGCTGCGCACGGGATCTGAACGTTTTGTTATCGTGAACACACCCGCACCAAAACAACGACAACGCTAACGACAACAACAACAACAACATCAACATCACCAACAACGCTGTCGTACAAATCAAACTCGAACTCTCCGTCCCTCCCCCGTCTCACCGACCGGAGGTCGAAGGACCCGATCAACCGGGAACAAGTAGCTCGGCTCCCCTCCTCCTCCAAATCCTCCTCCTCCTCCTCCTCCTCCTCCTCCTCCTCCTCCTCCTCGTCCGTCTCTTCTTCTCCCGACCGCGACCGAGGGCCCGCCGACAACAGTGGGCGTCGCCGTGACGTTCGCGGAATCGACGAATTGGATGGGAAAGAGCTCCGCCGGCACGTCCGGCGACTTGGGAATGCCGTAGTAGCGGGGGGAGAAGTCCTCCCCGAGCAGGCTTGGAAACTCCTCCCCTAACCCAAGAAAATACGCGGAACGGGCATGCCACCGTTTGAGAATTGAATGCATCCATGCATCTGTTCGTTCGTGCACCTTTCGCTCTCCATTCTCTCTGTTTGGTGCATCTCTACGCAGAGTCCATGCCGGGCCTATATCCTCTCCCCAGTACCAGTGTGTAACGGCCGAACCTCAGCCCATGGGTTCACACGCAACACCGTGCCTCTGAGGCTCCCGTACTGCTTCCACTTCTTCTGCGGCTGGGAAGCTCTCTCGACTCACCGATGTAAGGGGTAGCGGAGGCCATCGTGGACACGTGGTAGCTCACCAGGGCGGTCGCCGACTGCTCATCTCGGCACCTGAGCCCCGTCGCAGCGGATGCATCGAGGCCGAAAAACATTTGAGCTGTGTATACAAGACGAGCGGTAGTATTTTGCATGTTTCGACATTTGTTCAACCCCGCCGCACAGAGAAGGGAGGTGTAGCGCACCACTTCACGTGTCCATAGGCACACCTTCGTGCAGGGCATGGATGACAGCCGAGCCGTTGTCACAGGGTGCGTGCATGTTTGGTCTCCGCCTAAACGCGGTCGAAGGTTCGTGTGCGCTTTGCATGCTGATCCCGAGTGCCCTACATACCGTACAGCAGTATATAGCAGCGGCTCAGAGGTACGTAGTAGTTGTGGCCGTTGTTCGCTGGCGGGACTCATTTACCTGTCGTCAAATATTGTGCCGTTGTGGTCGGCCTCCCCGTTGCCGCCGCCGCCGCCGCCGCCACTATATATTCTCCAGGCGGGCTGCTCGAACGCCAGGTCTGTGGGCGCAAAGAGCGTCAGCGGCTGCGCGGTCGCCGCCGAACCAGGCGATGCCTTCAGCAGGTCCATCACGGAAGGGCCAGCCACCTCCAGGCACGCCGTCAGCTTGGAGAAGTCGGGATCCCCGCTGATGGTATCCCAGAGGCTGTCATCATGCTCGGCAGGGGCAGGAGTAGGGGCGACAGTCACGCCGCCTACCCGGCACCACATCGGAGAGAGGGACAGCACCACCGACAGCAGCACTACTTTCGCTGAGCGGGCACACATAAACGTTCCAACACCAGCGACAGCGACACGAAGACGATCTCTCGCCCAAGCCCCTCTTGCTATCCTTCTTATCCTCGTGCGGGGTGATGCTCCCGATGAAAACAACTGTCCAACTGCAACTTCAGCGGGGCACAACAGATGATTTCCTCCGCGCCGTCGCCGCCGCAACAAGGGTCTATGTCGATCCATTCTAGCAGCCGCAGGACCTCGAGACAGACTCCCCTCCACCAGCTCTGCCATATCCGACGGTATACCAGAGAGGCGTGGCTCTCTCCCCTATGTTCCCTGTGCCCTTCTCGAGCGGGCTTGCTTTCTGCCCCCGGTGGCCGCACGTAATGGGGATATGTAAGCTTTTTTTTGTGCGCGATTCAGCGGAGCCCCCCGGCCGCCCTTTGGTGCAGCGCCATTGCCGTGGCAGCAGCCCAGCATAGGCCATGCCGAGGATAGTGGAGTTGGAGGACGAGCCTCTTGATGGGGACGATTATGGTGGGTCTGGGGACCACGGCTACGACGATGAGTACGACGACAGCAGTACCGCCGATGGAAATTCCTTGGACGGCGATGAGGAAGCCGCCGGCACCGGCAGCGCGGCCAACGGCGGTAGCAGTAGCGCCGCCGCCCCTGTCACCCTGCCGGAGTCCGAGTACCGTGAGAGCCTGGGATTCCTGCGTGCGTCGAGGAAGCTGGCGCTCCCGGGCACAGGTTTCGATGCAGCAGACGACGGCCGTGTCGTTGCGCTGGCTGCTCTGGACCGATTTGGGCTACTGCTGGTATCCTCCGCCACAGGTGTGTTGTGTATCCGCCGCAATGGCGAGCGGCAGTATATAGAGCAGAGGCAGCTCTGCTGTACATGTCGCGTACCGGCAACCGGCAACACTTGTTTGTGTTGCAGGAGTACGTTGGACTCGTCGAATGTTGCCTACCGTCTGTTGACCCCCGTCCTGGCCAAGCAGAGGGGAGGGCCATCGAGTTTTCAAAGTGTAGTGTTGGGTAGTTGGGCGTGCACCTCGCGCCCCTCCTTTCGGCAGCTAACGAGGCAAGTTAGGCGGTGTAACGGCTACCTCCGTGCAACGTGCTGCCAAAGCGACTGATAACTGCTGTGCTGCCGCCTCCCTCGTCTTATTCGATGGTGTTGCGATTGTTTGTTTATTTTATTTTATCTCGCATGCTTGATCCAAAGAGTGGAGCGGCGTTGCACAAGAATTTGGGCAGAGACGTGGCCAAAAGCAGCGTGCGCGGCAAATCTAAACGGGAAAGGATAGCATGTTCATGTAGGAACATGTGTACATGTACGCTCTGCAGCCGGGTTTCGGGTCTAGTACTGAGGTCTCACAAATGTCCACGTCCACTACTGCGGCCATTGGTTGCACAGAACCCCCCACAATTGTTTCAAAAAATCTATTTAGAAGCGTCTTCGAGATGAACGACAGCGGTGAGGTAAGGTCTGTCCAGGCGTTGCGCCCGAAAGCGTCGCGCCTGAAGCATCCACCGACTCTGACGGTTACAGCGCACCTGGGTTATATTTCACGCATGGAACATTTTTGACTGTACATAGTACATTCGGAGATACCGCACTGCCGACTTCGGCAGGGCTCAAAGTAATATCTATCGCCGGGGTATGAGGATTCCTGCGCAACCGGCGGAATTTCACGTGTACCCCGCTGTGTGGAGCAGCACCATCACACCATAGACAACGTCATATTATGCGCCTCTTCCACCCCCACTGGACTTCTATCCCGCTCCCGTTACCCCACGACACGGGTGGTTGTGCCAGGCAACCCGAAGGCGCACTTGTCGTATTACTGATGCCGTCAAATAAGGCCCTCTGGCGCTCCCTCCCCTTCGCGAAAGAATCGAGCAGCCGCTCGTGGTCCAGGCGGGGAGAGTGGTGTGCGGTGTGAGAGAAACCCTAAAGCGAATAAGACCATGCTTTCGGCTTCCGCTTCAGCAGACGGAGTTGATCTTCTCGATAGGATTGATAATTTGATTGCACCAACCGCTCGCTCCTTTGCAGGTTAGGAGATCCAGTTCCATCCCCGGTGTTTCTGTCTCGTACCCAACAGCAGTGTACCTCGTCGTGGCTCATAGTGGCCGGGTGGATTGCTCCCTGCATCTACGCCCAATCACGGCAGTACTCAACCAGTACCGTGTGCAAACCCTAGCCATGACCCCAGTTCCTATCTCCCTTGGTCTTATTTCCGTCTAGATGTCACAAGTGTCGATGCGTGTACGGCTTTTCCGACCCCCGACCTCGCGACCCCCCCCGCCCCCTCCCGGCCTCTTATCATCGGTGGTATTGGTGGTGTTGCAGGGATCTTAGTGTACGCCATCGAAGACCTGTCGTCCGCCGCTTTCGGTCAGGGCGGGCAGCAACAGCAGCAGCAGCAGCAGGACCCCGCGTCGCCGGTCCCTGTCCGGGCCGACGTGGCCCTGGCGGGGCGGCCTTCGCGCATGGTGGCGTCGCGAGACAACCTGCGTGTCGCGATTGCCGTGGGAAACAAGGTGCGTGGGTAAGACTGCTACATTTTGAGTAAAGACTTCGTAACGTTTTCCTTTTGGTTCGTTGGGCTCTTCGAATCAGAAGGCTCTTGTTGCATCGACTAGCACTGGTGCCGCCTACGGCCGATGAAGCGCGAGCCGTGCAGCCGCCGGTGACCACATATGGACGTATATGTAGAGGCCCCTCTCGATGTGGCCAGACATTGTGTGTGTGCTTGTCTTTGTTGTAAGAATCGGGCGCGCTAACCGACTGACTAATGGAGATACGTCAGTCTCAGCAGTGCAGCTAATAATGGGAAATGCTTCGAAGGGCCGTGGGTGTGTTTTTTGTGCTTATTTGATCGCGTGTATTATCAGCCGCGCTAACTAACTGGCCAATGAAATATCGTCAGTCTTCTTGCATAGCATGTAACGCGAATATGTCTGCTTTTGTCTGTGTTTGTTTTGCTTGGTTCGACCGTGCTTCTATAATCGGCTGACGAATGAGCAATATGTGTGTGCTTGTGATTTTTTTTCCAAATCACCAGCTTGGACACGGCAGTATTCCTAAAGAACCCGCCCTGGCAGCTTAGAAAAGAATATTACATCTACTGCCCCGCCACAATGCTTCTGACTCCCCCTCAATGGCTGTCTTTTTCCAACCAGGTCCTTGTTTTGGACACCGCCTCCCTCGTGAACGGCGCCGCCGCCGCCGCCGCCCCCGTGGCAACTGTGGCCCTGTCCTCTCCCGACGCCGGCGACAGCGGCGACCTGCCTCCCCGGGCGCTGTCCTGGGGCCGCAAGAGCTCCGGCGACGGCGACGACCTCCTACTGGTCGTGCGCGCGGACCGGTCGGCCGCCGTAGCGCGCATCAGCGGCGGCGGCGGCGGCGGGGGAGGGGGAAGCTCTGACCGGTGCTCCGTGGAGGATGTCGCCGGGGGCCAGAAGGTGTTTACCGCCGGGTGTTGGCTGGGGCAGGGGCGGGGGCGGCTCGCGATGGGCACTCGGACGGGGGACCTGGAGGTGTATGTGTACGGGGAAGGGGGGGAAGGCGGCGGCGGCGGTGGATTGAGGGACTGCGAGGCCGTGGTTTGTTGCCCCTCGGAGCTGTGCATGGGCGATGCTGATGCGGAGGTACGCTTGGTGTTTTTTTTTGCCCAACCTCTCTCGGCACTGTTTGCTCCTGTGTTTTCCGCCCCTTGTGGGTGTCCTAAGAGTTTGGTGCTTGGTCATTCGCTAGGTATTTTTTTTTACTTGTGTGGGACGCCCTCATTGGCTGACGACAACGCTCAAGCAGAAGTGTTCCGATTTCCTTTGGTCCTGTCTGGCATTGTCAAGAGTCCCTGTCTTCCGAACACTATCTTGCTTGGTCTCCCGACTGCCAGCATTTCGATTTCTTCAAGTATGCTCCGAACCTGATCAAAATCCTAGGTAGTAGCTTAACGACAGCCAATTAACGGCCTCCTCCACCACCACCACAACCTCAACACCAGTTTGCAACAACCGCGAACAACAGGTGAACCACTTGGTCACGACTCAGATGGGTTCGCTGCTGGCGGTGTACTATGACCCAACAACCGAAGAAAACAATGAGGTGAGTTCGGCTGTTTTATTTGTACCTTGTGTTGCGAGCATTCTGCGCTGCGGCGAGGAGAACCATCAGGAAATTGGATGTGTTGTTTTGCTATGGTCTTGGGCGGCGTCTCTCAAGCTCTTTCCACGAGATGTTAAGGTCGCATGGGCAAGGGACTGCGAGAGGGAGGTCGACACGTCTCTCTAATTTGGCGGCCAGCCCAATGAGTTCGCTTGCGCGACGGAGCATCAGGAAGTCCAAAGCAGCCTGGAGTTGCGCTACTGCTGTTGAAATCCGCCCGATATGCAGACGCTGACATGCTTCCATTTTTGTCGGCAGGTTACCAGCGGCGACTGCACCACCGCAAGAAGCGCACGCAAACACTCTCATGCCGGTCCTGTGTCTTTGTCTTGTGTGTGTGTTTCATTTTTTTTTTGTTCAGTTCGCGGCAAGGATGGCCGAGTTCGACGTTTCAGCGGAAGACCTCACAGGGGGGCCGACGCTGAAGGCCTTCGAGGACCCCGACCTGGATGGCAAGATTTTTCCCTCGTTCGACACTCCGAAGTCGGTCAAGTTCCGGTCCCACGTGGCGGTAAGTGGACAGAGGCGCAAAAGGCGGGGAGGGGGGTGTATTACCCGCGCCGCCGACTCACCCCTTCACGGGTGGGGCGCCGGGACGGGGATTTTGATCTAGTGTACTGTGGGGCGGGGAGTCTGGAATGTCACGGACGATGACACGCACGTCGCGTACCGCGTTTGCCACCCAACGACAGTGTGAATCCCTACATTAGCTGTGCTCTGTGGGGCATACAGTGGCCAGCGCGGTTGCTGCTGTGTTCCGGTAGCTTTTTGGTGTTGCTATGCATACCGTAGTGGTCGCTTTTTTGTTGGTGGTGTTGGTGTCGTTGTCTTCTGGGTTTTGTTGTCCTGATGTGTTTTCGGTCGCCGCTTGTATCTCTGTCTGTCTGTCTGTCTCTCTCTCTCTGTCTCTCTCTGTCTCTCTCTCCCCCTCTCTCTCTCCCCTACCACGTGTTTGTCCCCAACGAAAATTCCTCACCCGCGTGCTGCTGCCCCCTGTCGACACATCCCCCGCCGCTGCCTCACGCGCAGCTCGCGACGCTAGAGGGAGAGCACGTGATGGTCGTGAGCCACAATAGCTTGGACGGCACTCCGTCCGTGCTCACCACCAAGACCGGGGCCGTGGCCGGCGACAACGGCAGGTGGAGCTCGTACGAGCTCCCGGATGGCTTCGACTGGGACCTCGGCGGTACGTTTTTTATTTACAACGAACTCATCCCTATCCACAGATGGGAATCCAGGATGGAAGTTAGCGAAGTTGATGTTTTCGCCCCTCTCTGTTTTGCTTGCCTCTTTACGATGTGCTGTTATAGTTGGTGCTGAACCCTCTTTAGCGACCCTTTGTAATTATGGTCAGGAGGGAACAGTTCAGGGCAGGTCGCCATGGCCTTTACAGCGGCTATGTTGTCCGGATGCAATGGTGCCTCGCGATTTGCATAACATGTTGCTTAGCAGGGGCCACCACTGCTGCTGTATCGCTTATCCTTGGAACGAACGGTACTCAGCTCAAGCATTCATTTCCGAGTAGGCTTCACCACTTAAGAACCCCGTGGTTTGCTCCGAGGCTGGGTTCTAGAATTGTTGTCTGCAGGGTATGGTCCTGTGGGGCATGGCCCAACAGCGAAGATGGCCCAGCCGCGACTACTACGGGCGTTGTCGTCGGCTTCGTGGAGGAGCACCTGTTCTTATGGTCCATTTGTTGTTGTTGGGAAGGCCACTGGACGTGAATTTGGATCTTCCTAGGCAGTGGTGGTGCGGAATGTAGTCCCTCCCCAAGGGGTCACCAAAAACAGGAAGGACCGGCAATGTATCTATCGTTCATGGGACGCACGATCCAGGCCGCCATCAGGGGATGCAGCCGGAAATCGTCAAACCTCCAACGCGCGCGCCGAAGCCCATATCGATTTAAGCCGTGCTCCACCATGTTTCCCATCTCTCTCTTGTGTGTGGGTCTCTCTCTCTCTCTCTCTCTCTCTCTCTCTCTCTCTCTCTCTCTCTCTCGCTCTCTCTCGCTCTCTCTCTCTCTCTCTCTCTCTGTGCGTGTGTGTGTCCCTCCCTCCGGCCTGCTTCGGCCGAACAGGCGTTTTTTCTAGGGGGTTGTGCTTCTCCGAGTGCTGCGACACCCCGGTGCCCGCTCAGACCAAGAAAGGGGCCACCGACTACGGGGCCGGGCCGCTGGCCTTCATGCTCATGGCCAACGGGGACCTGCAGTGCGCGGCGATGGTGCACCCGCAGCAGCCGGAGGTCAGCCTGAGGAGGAAGACAGCGCCACGAGCCCAGGCGTTACCTGCTAGGGCGGTGGTTGAGGAGGAGGAGGAGGAGGAGAAGGAGGAGGGTGAGGGCACGGATGTGGAGGTGGAAGAAGACAGCGAGGAAAAAGTGCAGGTGCGTGTGATGATGGTTGGGAGCGTCAGGCTGGGGGGGAGGGGTTGCGCACAGAATCGTTCTTCAGTCTCTTGGCCGAAGTCCCGGCCAGGTACGCGGACATGGCCGGAGTGGACCTGTCCCGGTTTCGTCAAAAACGACTTGGTTTCTCTTTCTCAACAGCACCAAGGGCGAACCGCCCTGGTACTTGACGAGTTGCATCCCTGCCGTGTGTGTGTGTGTGTGTGAGAGAGAGAGAGAGAGAGAGAGAGAGAGAGAGAGAGAGAGAGAGAGAGAGAGAGAGAGAGAGAGAGAGAGAGAGAGAGAGAGAGAGAGAGAGAGAGAGAGAGAGAGAGCGGCCTGTGATGAGATCTTCGACACGTTGGCGTTTACAGTTAGTGCCCGTAATTAAGAAGACCTTGGGAATATTGAAATGCAGGCTCAAATACAGACAAATTGAACCATAAGACCGGGTGCTCAGTAAAGAAGCCAACATTGCTGTACCCTACATAGTCGCTGTTGGGGTACCCCATAGACCCATAGAGAGAGTCGACCCTGGGCGAAAACAAGAAGTTTTTGAGGGTTTTGAGTGCGGGCGATGTTTGTGGTACTCTCTTGCACGCATGTATCGAAACCGTTCGCGTGGTCCTTGGTGTGGACGTTCGGTGTGTCCCCCTTTCCTCAGGCAGCCATTTTTTTGTTCTTCTTATTCGCCACCGTGGCTGCGGTGCGGAAGCCACTGGTGCGGACGTTGATGCAATTTTCGTTCTTGCGTGGATTTTCGGTCGTCCATCGCAGATACTTGGCGGTGTTGTCGACCTGGATAGTCATCCCTGAAAAATACTGTTTGACCTAGCTAATTGGCTAGATCACGCAGAGGTGGCATGGCAACGACGCCTTTGCCAAGTAACATCAAGCCCGTCGGGAGGGGGGAGAAAGAGAGAGACAGAGAGAGACAGACAGACAGATGAGAGATTGTGAAGAGCGTGGCGTGGGAGCTCCGCGTGTGTTCACAGGCATTCTGAAGAGACGGGGAGGGAATGAGGGTATTGGTCGTGTGTGTGGTTGTACGAGGCAGAGAACGTGAAAGGCGAGCATTCACCGCGGCGTTTGTGAGTTTCGTGTAGAGGCGAGCATCTGTTTTTGAGAGGAGGACAACAGCAGCTACCCGCGTGATGACTAACCGAAGCTTCCCCCCTGCTCCATTCCAACCTTGCGCAGGCCCCCGCCCCCGCTCCCGTCCCAGCAAAGAGCCCGGTGTTCGGCAGCGGCGGCGCCGGCTCGCTCGTTTTCGGGTCCGGGTCTCTGGTAGACCCCACCTCCGCTGAGAAGAAGGGGGCCGGAGGAGGGGCTGCGAAAGCGTTCGGTTGGGGTGGGTTCGGTGCGAAGCCGGCGTTCGGCGCTGGTTCTTCCTCTCCGTTCGGGTCGTTCATGTCGCCGCCCGCGGCAGGCGCGAAGGCGCAGGCGACGGCTGGATTCGGCAGCTTCGCGTCATCGACGGCTCCCGCCGGAGGCGGGTTCGGGTCGCTTAGCAAAGGGGCCGGTCTGTTCGGCAGCGCGAGCGGCGGCGACGCTCGTGCTCCTAAAGGAGGGGCGGAGAAGAAGACCGCGGCGGCACCGGCAGCGGCGGCACCGGCGTCTACTTATCCCCCCATGAGCGCCAAGGCCCCTTCCGCCTTCGGAGAAGTGGCGAAGAAGAAGAACCCGCCGCCGGCGGCAGCAGCCCCGGGGTACCCGCCTATGAGTGCCAAGGCCCCCGGTGTGTTTGGCGCGCCTGCCCCCGCTCCTGCCGCAGCTGCTGCCAAGAAGCCCGCCGCAGCCTCGGGGTACCCGCCCATGAGCGCCAAGGCGCCCGGGGTGTTTGGCGCTCCTGCCGCAGCTGCTGCCAAGAAGCCCGCCGCAGCAGCCCCGGGGTACCCTCCTATGAGCAGCAAGGCCCCCGGGGTGTTTGGCGCTCCTGCCCCCGCTCCTGCCGCCGCTGCTGCCAAGACGCCCGCCACTGCAGCCCCGGGGTACCCGCCCATGAGCAGCAAGGCGCCGACCACTTTCGGGGCGACGCCGGCGGCGGCGGCCCCTGCCACGGCGAAGAGCAAGCCGCTCGCCGCAGCAACGCCGGCTGCCGGCTACCCGCCGATGAGCTCCGCGGCTCCCTCGGTGTTCGGGGCGGCGAAGGCGGCGGCGAAGGCGGCGGCGAAGGCGCCGGCAAAGGCGCCGGCGTACCCGCCCATGAGCGCCGCCGCGCCGTCGGTGTTCGGCGCTGATGCCGCCAAGGATCCCGCCAAAGGAAGCGGCGGTGCCGCCGCCAAGCCGCTAGCGTTCGGAGGGACCGCCGCTGCCGCTGCCACTCCTGCTGCGACGGGCGGCGGCTTCTCGTTTGGGTCACCGAAGGGGACGGTCGCGGGCGCGCCGCCGAGCTCGGGGTTTTCCCTCGGGTCCCCGCAGGCGAAGGCTAAGCAGCCGGCGCTCTCGTTTGCGGCGCCAACGGCGTTATCAACCGGCGCCCCGGCCCCGGCGGCGACCTCTTCAGGGTTTTCTTTCGGGGGGGGGGCGCCGCCGCCGAAGGCCTCCGGGGCGTTTTCTTTTGGGTCGCCGAAGGGAGCGAGCTCGAAGGCGGGGACGGGCTCGACGGGGTTCTCGTTTGGCTCCCCCAAGGCGAAGTCTAAAGCGCCGCCGGCAGCCCCTGCTGTCGCCGCGGACGCCAAGAAGACGTCGTCGTCGTCTGCGTATCCGCCCATGAGCAGCACCGCTCCCTCCGTGTTTGGAGCAACAGCTAAGCCGCC
The DNA here is from genome assembly GCA_000310025.1 of Ectocarpus siliculosus. Lineage (NCBI taxonomy): Eukaryota > Phaeophyceae > Ectocarpales > Ectocarpaceae > Ectocarpus > Ectocarpus siliculosus. The sequence continues at coordinate 49,871 of FN648528.1, forward strand.
GGCCAAACCGGTGGCGCCGGCGAAGCCGTCGGCAGCAACCACCTCTGGAAGTGGTGGTGGTGGTGGTGGTGGTGGTGGTGGTGGAGCATATCCGCCCATGAGCGTCGCGGCCCCGTCGGTGTTCGGAGCGCCGGCGGCCGCCGCAAAGCCGGCGGGGGCGACGCCGGCCGTGGCTCCGGCGAAGTCGGCGACACCGGCGCAGGTCGCGTTCAAGAAGGGCACTGCCGCTGCTTCCTCTCCATACCCACCAATGAGCAAGACTGCACCGGCGGTTTTCGGATCTTCTGCTGCTCCTGCTGCTTCTGCAGCAGCAGCACCGAAGAAACCCGCCGGCGGGGGCGGAGCCGGCGGCGCCTACCCGCCGATGAGCGCGAAGGCTCCGGCGGTGCTCGGGTCCGCGAAACCGCAGCCCACCGCCGCTGGTACGAAAGCTGTTGCTGCGCCGTCTGGCTCGAAGCCGTCTGCTCCCCCTCCTCCCTCGTCGTCGGCGTCGGCGTACCCGCCCATGAGCATGAAAGCGCCCGCCGTTTTCGGCGGCAGCACCACCGCCGCCGCCGCGCCAGCGCCAACCAAACCAACAACCACGGCGAAGCCAGCCTCGTCGGGCGGGTATCCCCCCGTGAGCACGACGGCGCCTTCGGTGTTCCGAGCGCCTGTAGCAGCGGCAACGGCGGCGGCAACGGCGACATCTTCGACCCCCCAGGCCAAGAACACGGCTCCGGGGCTGTTCGGCACCGGGAGTAGTAACCCGTTCGGCGGCGCGAAGCCGGCCGCCAGCATCTTTGCTTCGACGTCTGGGGCGCCGTCTTCCACGGCGTTCGGGGGGACATCGAAGCCGACGTTTGGCGGTAGCGGCGTGGGTGGCGGCTTTTCGGGCTCGTTGAGCTTCGGGCAGCCGCAGCAGCAGCCGTCGCAGCAGCAGCAGCAGCAGCAGCAGAAGCCCACTCCGTCTGCGGCTACCCCGGCCGCCGCCGCTGCTGCTATCCCGGCTGCCAAGGGCGCGGCGGGTGGTGCAGGAGCGCCTCACGCGTCGTCGTCGGGCGGCCTCTTCGGCGGTGCGTCTTTGGCAGCAGCGGCGTCCGTTCCCCTGCCGACCGAAAAGAAGGCGGCAGCGACGGTGGACGTCCGTTCCGCTGCTTCGGTGTTGCCAGCGGCAGCGGCGGCGTTGGCGCGGATCGGAGGGGGCCGCAGAGGGAGGGGCAAGAACGAAGCGAAGGAATGGGAGCAGGACTTCGGGGGCGGGGACGACGACGACGAAGACGAAGGCGAGGAGTTCGGGGTGCCCGAGATCCCAGGGATGAGGTCGCCGCGCCGGCCGCAGTCGGTGGGAGGACGGGAAGGCGGCGGTGTCGCCGCGCCAGGTACAGGACCACACCATGTCTTGTGTGCACAATCGTGTTTGCTTGCCACTGAGTGTTCCTGCCCGCCCCACCCCCCTCGTTGTTTGAGCACTTGCTGGTTTCTTCGCAGAGTAATGTGCTTGTTTCGATCTGAGCGTTCCCTCTCCTTGGCGCACCCACTCCTTTCCAATCATGGTCATGCATGCGATTGTGCATTGTTTCCTGCGGACGCAGTTGTCCCTCTAGATGTACGGCGTGGTGGATGATGTAGTGACTTTTAGGAGCCCACTGGAACTCCCCGCCAACCTCCTGTGGCCAAGAAATACTGATACGAGGTCTCAGGACAATCCCCTAGCAACACCGCAGTATGGTCTCAGGACAAGCACCAGCAACATCGCAGTATGCCTCCCATGTGCGTGCCCCCCGAACGAACCGGCCGGCAGCGGTGCGAAGAGCGGTTCCGTCTACAGCGGCGGAAGGCATCGCGTGGAAGAACGTTCTCGAGGTTCTCGAGCACCTTAGGGACCTGCAGGGGCAGGGCGAGGCGGGGCTGCTGCGAGACCCGGCGTGGAAGGACGGCATGGAGAGGGGCATCTGCGGGCTGCGGGACACCGTCGGCAGGTGAAAGTTGTGGAGAGCGAGCAGAGAGACGGAGACATGAGGCAGAGGCAGGCCGTAGTAGAGGTGGAGGTGGAGAGAGAGGGAGAAACAGGGAGTACAGTCAGAGGAATAGAGACGGGGAGGGAAGGGAACGGAGGCTTAGATTAGATATTGTTTCTGCCTATTTTTTTTTGTTTTGTTATTTTCTGGTGTGTTGGCGAGCGTAGGTTGAGTTTGCAAGAGGGGACAAGGCCGAGGGATGGGGTTCCTGGTCACGCTTTTCTTTACTGCCGCGTGCTAGAGCCCCACGCACGCGTGCCGTAGATGCCATGGCCCTCCCAACAAGCTGCTGCTGCTGCCGTTGCTGCTGCTGCCGTCGTCGTCTGTGTGTTGCGTGTTGTTCGGCGCCTCATCCCGCCCTGCCCTCCCCGGAGAGAAGGCTTCGAGAGGCGGTGAGCAAGCTGAGTCAAAACACCGCCGCCCAGGTGGAGGAGATGGCCACGCTAAAGGCCAACAACAAGGACATCAAGTGGCAGGTGGGCGTTTTTCGCGTGTTGGTACTGTCTTGATGTTGTTGCAGGAGTACCGCACAGCTGCTGGCTGTCGTAAGAAAGCAGGATGTTTCTCCATCGTCTCTCTCGGCGCTCCTCAGCTCCTCTCTCTCGACGCCTGACAGCATAGCATATTCTTTCCCAACACAGTCTTCTCGATAATAGTTCCGATTCTGCGGAGCTCTCCGGTGCACATTGCAAGCTATGATGGGCACACTATGATGGTCACACCCTGGCACGCATTTTCATCGATCGACGACGTGGGAAGACGCTCTTCTTCCCATCACTCCCTTTTCCCCCCACCACGCCGTCTATTCTGTCGCTGCCGTACGGTCTCACTCGTTTATCATCTGTCTTCCACAACATTCACGGTATTTTTTCCCGTCTGGACGCGTGGACGTTTTTGGTGTATTCGACTCTTCTTCTCTAAGAGCCACCGCGCCGCACTCTGTCTGTCTGTCTGTCTCTCTCTCTGTCTCGTTCTCGCATTGTAGTCGATCGACATCATGGATGAATGGGCACTAGTACACCTACCTTCTCCTCCCACCAGTCCTCCACCAAGCCCTCTCTACTATCCTCATCACTGTCTATCGGACTCACTATTTCGTTTGTCTTCAACTGCACACACAGCTGATTATTCTTCTGCTCCCGTTGCCACCGCCGACGTGTATGCATACATAAATGCGATGCTTTGATCTCCTCTTGGAAATACTCCGATTTTTAACAATCAACAAGAAGGCAATCGGTTTCTCTTCGTTCGGCCGCGGCGGGAAGCGCCAATGACCCGAAAATCTACCGTAGTCATTCAGGGACACCGGATTGACGGGCAGGGCGTACCCCGTGTTTTTGTCATTGATGGCAGTATAAACAGTGTCAGACAAACAAGGCGTTTTTGCCTCCGTCCTCGTCCCGGGCCACATGAGGTATAAAACGGTAGACATGGCCATCATGGTGACGACGCGGCAAGCGCGGTAGAATTTATAGTATTCTCTTCCAGATGAAAGTCTACATGCGAACGCCCGGCCTTTTAGTGGTCGTTCAATTAGGTTCGTTCTCCATTCAGCACAACGCAGCACAGCAGTGAGTGGTAAGTGCGTTTTTCACCTACTGCTTGACCTCGGCTCTCTATGTTGACTTTTCCCTTGGAATCGCTCAATTTTGGCGGTGGCGCGAAGGTGCAGAAAACAACCAACATTTAAGGGCGTTGGAAATCAAGCGTCCGAGTCCAATCCATTCCTCTCTTGTGTGTGCGTGTTTCTCTTATTAGCAACGACGGCGCTAACCGACTGACCAGAAAAGACGTCAGTCCCAGTGCGGTTGAAAACACGAAACACTTCTAAATTCGTGTTTGTTTTCTTATCTGCGTCGACCGCGCTAGTGTAACCTGCTGGCCAATGAAAATACGTCAGTCTCAGTGCGATTGAAACACAACATGTGTGTGTGTGTGCTTTTGTTTTGCTGATCCCTGATTTCCTGATTTCCGGATTCCTGATTTCTTGATTTCTTGATTTCCGGATTCCTGATTTCCTGATTTCCTGATTTCCGGATTTCCTGATTTCCTGATTTCCTGATGTTCGGTTGCGGACACAAGACCACGACGGCCCAAGACCTGCTGAAGTACGAGGCCGGCGAAGGGGAACGGCGGGAGGAAGGGGAGGATGATGGAGGTGGCCTGGACAACGGCAGAGACACTCTGGATGCGGACTTGGTCGAAATTCGAAAGCGGATCAGGGAAAACGTAAGGAGGCTCCAATACGCACGCCATTTCCGTCTTGACCGTTGGATTCAATACCTACCGCAGTGAATAAATGCCTTGCTTAAGAATACCGCATTTGTTCGATGTTCACGACAAGGAAGTTTTCACTGGTGTTTGGCTGTTGCCGAACGCCGCACACAGGCGGGTGACGATTTGAATAGCGATCCGAGTCGCGGTTTATGTGCTTGTTTTTTGTTGTTTTCAAGCTTTCATCAGGAGCATGTTGTGGGCAGCGCTACGTATCACAGCTTCTTGCTGCACTTTTTTTTTTTTTCTTTCGAGCACAACCAGCCGTTTCGCATGCACGCAATAGGTCTACGGTTTGCGCTTTTCGCGGAAGCAAGTCTACAGGGAGAACGCAATGCACGGGCAGCGGTTTTCGTCTCGAACGAGGCGTGGTTTTTCGGGTTGCTGGTGCCGGTGTTGGTGCTGGGTTGCGGATGCAGTACTACTTCGGCGCTGCTGCTGTACGTTGCTGTTCACTCCTCGCCTTGCCTATTCCTTTTGCCTGCCCCTCCCGGTCCCCGTTCCACTCCTTCGCCCCCCCCCTCAATGGTCTAACCACTTAAGGCATGCCACACAAGAGAGTTCGCACCCCGCCAATCTCTGAATTTTTTCGATGCCAACTTTTTCAGAGGAGCAAGATCGAAGCAGCCAAGTCCGACCTCAACGCGACGCTCAAGAGCCGTCGGGAGCGCGGACCCGACGTCGCCATCAACCCCGCTGCAAACGGCCGCGGCGCCAACAGCCAATCAGCGACGAGGACGCCCCAGGGGCCTCCGTCCCGGCACGCCGCCGTAACTCCGGCGTCATCGCGGCGGGAAGCGGCATCCCCGCTGCCAGGGTCGGCGAGGTCAAGGGCCGGCGGTGGCGGGCATGTTCGCGGGGGAGCGATTCACGGCGTTTTGCCCCGGACACGGCGTGGCGCTAGGGGCGGCGGCGGCGGTGACGCTACCGAAGCAGCGCCGGTGCCGGTGTGTGACCCCTGGGACTATTTTCGTCTTTGTGCAACCCGTTGTTTGGGTGTTGGCTGCGGTGCCCGCTTGAGTAGCTCACGTTGTTGTAAAGGGGTGTTGTACATGCCGGTTGTAATGTAATTGTTGTCTTGGTTCTCAGCAGAAACGAAGGGAGAAGGAACCTCCCGAGACACCTCTTCGGATGCCAAATACCAGCTTGTGTGTCTGGTATTACGAAGCGTTGGGGCTCTTTTGTGTTCTTTGCTTTCTCCGGACCTCACCCGTTTTTGTGGAGGACATTCCGTTGACCACCTTCGTGGCGTATTTACAAGTGTGTACATGATTGCCCCAACGCACCCCGTCGGTTTCCCTTCCGCGCTGGCCCCGGCACGCCTCAGTAACGTCTAACGTCTCGCGTGGACGTCCAGCCTTCTCGCGCGCTCCATCCGTTCCTCCTCATCCCCGCCCCTCTTGTATTCCTTTTTCTGTATCGTCGACCACCGGTACCTACCGCCACATGCTCCCGCGGCCGGCGAAACCTTCTTGCTTCACAGGGAACCGCCGGCTCCTCTTCCTCGTTCGCTACCCCGGAGCGTGGCGTAGCCCCGCCAAGCGCCGCCTCCCAACGGAGACGCTCCCTCGGCGTCGGCGGCGGCACGCCGTCCGCGTCGGTGCCGTCCCCTTCTCCCGGCTCCACGGTGAGCAGTCGGGCATCCCGCCGGCGCGTGAGCGTCGCCGGCGGTAGTAGCGGCGGGGGTGGGGTGGTGCCCGGCGGCGGCGACGGCGGGGAGTTGGTGGTGGCGGCGGCGGCTGAACGGCCGGGGCTTAGGCTCATGCGGATCGTTGGGTCGCAGTACGACGCCACGGATGGCGTGGAGGCCATGGTGGCTAAGGCGGAAGCCAAGGTCAAGGTGAGAGAGACGGCGTTATCGATGCACCGAGAGTGTTTATTTTCGAGTGTCCATTTGAAGGTGCTCGATGTCGTGTTGGTTTTTTATCCAGCGAGGGGGTTGGTGAGTTGATTCGAGGTGCTTTTCCGCTGGTGCCTCGAAGGCTTTGATATGCAATGCTAGCCAGGCGTTGGGGATATAACTTTCAGACTCCTTTTCGTCACTATTGATCTGTGGTATGATGCGTTCATTGGCGTACACGCGTTCGGGTTGACGGCGAGCAAAGCAGGGGCGGGCTTTGGTCGTGTGTACCCTTTGTTTTTTACTCTTGTGGCTCTTGGGAATTCCCCAACCCACCGCTTGGATTGTCAGCGTGGTTGCTGTGTTGTAATGTACTAGAGAGATTCTCCGCTTGGCTCATGGCGACGTTTAGAAGCGTCATCGTTCCTTCTATTTTATCCAATGTTCGATTTTCTTTTTCTTCTCTACAGTCTACTCCTTTCGCCGACGTTTTCCTGTTTCATTCTCAATGCTTGATTCTCTCTTCCTTTATTTTGTCGACTTCCTCCGCACACTCCGTACACCCCCGCGAACATGCGCAGCAACTCGAGCGCGCGGCGGCGACAGTGGCGGCGACAACGGCGTCGGCAACGGTGGCATCCAAGTCTGGCCGTGCCGGGCGGACCACGTTGTTATCATCATCATCATCGGCGTCGCCAGGAGAAGGAGGAGAAGGGGCGCTAGGCTCGTCGTCGACCTTGGCGATGATCGCCATCGGCGGCAAGGAGCGGGAAGACGCCCTGGCCCGGGGACGGCGGCTCCGGCGAGAGCGGGAAGGGTTGGCGCTCCTGGCGAAGGAGACGGCGAGGCTCTCGTTCTCCTTCCCCATTCGTGAGGTACGCGTCTGATGTTGTTGTTGTTGTTGTTGTGTTTGTGCGTGCGTTTTTCAATTGTGTGTCGGCCTCGCTGCCATCGATCCGTGCGGGGGGTGAAGTCGTGTGTGCATCTGTGTGTGTGTATGTGTGTGTGTTTTTTTTTCATGGGTGGTAACTATCGGCCTTTCTGCGATCGGTTATTGCTGGAGGTGTAGTCGTGTGTGCGCCTGTGTTGTTTCTTTCAAAAACGGGCCGGCCTTGTTGCGATCGGTTTGTGCGGGGGGTGAAGGTGTGTGTGTGTTGCGTATTTGGTGTCGTTGAGGGCATGTCCTTGTTCAGAGATAGCGGCAGGTGGACGGATCCTGGCGAATCTTGTGCGGGCTCGGGGTCGGCCGTGCGTACGCAATGCTGGTTCGATTCGATAGGAGCCCGCGGTGCTATCGTTTCGACCCTCCTCCGTGTGTGCGTCGGTCATTAGAGTGAAGTTGTTCGTATACCTTTGCCCACAGCTTTTGTTGTCCACCGAACCATACCAAAGACACCCAGTGCGTGTACAAGGCGTGCGAGTGCTGTTTGTCTTTTTCTAGCGACGGTCATTTTCACTCCTTCGGCGCAGCATGGCATATCTCCTGGACCAATGCAGTTCGAGGGGTGGAGGGTTTACAAAACCACAACACACGCGTTCTTCGGCTCGGCGGCGTTTTTTTTGTTTTGTTTCTGTGCCCAGGCAACAAATGGCATAGCGGCAATGGCAGGATGTCAACCGCCCCCTCCCTGATTGGTCACTCTTTTGTTGTTTTTTGTGTCGTCCCGAACACGACGTGTGCCCGCCCGCAAGATGTCTTTCACCTGAACCTCAACCTCCCGGTGTTCTGGACCTGCAAACAACAATGTTGTCTGGGTGTGTCATCCAGGTCGGCAGGACGGTGACCCAGGATGAGCTTGCCAAGAAGTTGGGCAACAAGCCGAGCACCATCGCCACGCCACAGCAGCAGCAGCAGACGCCTTCGCGCCTGGTCACGTCCGGGCGAGGGCCGGGGTCAGTCCACCAGCCGTCGTCAGCGTCCTCCAGGTATGAAATCTCCTTTCCCACCGACTCGCTCCCGACATCGTGAGACACCGGTACGTATAACTCCACTCGCTTCATGTTCATGCCATGCCGAACGAGTCGCAGTATTTTACCGGAGCGACACACACCGGAATTTGTTATTTTCCTCTTCGCTCCGTGGAATCCACGCTCTGCGACACACGCATCACCCCCCGCCCCGCGCGTCTTCCATTTCGCTTTCTGTTCGGACAGGAGGGGTCTGGTATCCGCGTCGCCGTCCATGGGTGCGGCGGGAGCGGTGGCGGCGGCCAAGATCAGCGGCGCCGGCAACGCCACCGCCGCCGCCGCCGCCACGCCCTCACGTGGCTTCGGCAGTGTGTTTTCGTCGCCGAAGCCGACGCCCACGGCCGCCGCTGCCGCAGCAACGGTTCCGTCCGGCGCCACCACCACCACCGCCGGCGGGGGACAAATGACGAGGACGACGTCGGTCCTGGATGCCGGGTCGGGCCAAGGAGGGGGTGTCCGTCGAGAGAGATCGGGGGGGTTCGCCACCGGCACCAGCGGCGGCGAAACCCAGCGGACTTCCCCCGCGACGTTCGCCTTCGGCTCGGCCGCGGCCGCGGCCGCTCCGGCGGCGGTGGCGGCGGCGGCAGCGGCATCTTCGAAGCCGGCGACGGTGGCGACGCCTTCGGCGCTGCTGTTCGACTCAGCCGCCGGCGCCGCGGCGAAGAAGACGGCCCCTGCTGCTCAGGATAAAAAACCTGCGCCCCCGCCAGCCCCCGCCGCCGCCGCCAGCGCCACGAAGAGCAGCAGCAGTAGCTACCCGCCGATGGCCGCGACGGCGCCGAGCGTCTTCGGGGGCGCCAAGAAAACACCGACTCCTGCTGCTGCTCCTGCGGCTCCCGCGACGGCCCCCGTCCCTGCCGCTGTTGCTCCTGCTGCTGCTGCGAAGCCAGCAAAACCTGCGGGAGGAACCTCAAGATTCCAACCCATGAAGAAAAAGGCCCAGACAGTTTTGAGTTGGTAGAAATCTTGTTATGCCGCAGCAGCAGCAAAGGCGCCGGTCAAGGTTGTAAAAATCACCCAATCGACTCCTGTC
>FN648528.1:59085-162990 GCA_000310025.1 Ectocarpus siliculosus
GTGGGGACGCGTTTGGCGTTGCTGTTTGACTCAGCCGCCGGCGCCGCGGCGAAGAAGACGGCCCCTGCTGCTCAGGATAAAAAACCTGCGCCCCCGCCAGCCCCCGCCGCCGCCGCCAGCGCCACGAAGAGCAGCAGCAGTAGCTACCCGCCGATGGCCGCGACGGCGCCGAGCGTCTTCGGGGGCGCCAAGAAAACACCGACTCCTGCTGCTGCTCCTGCGGCTCCCGCGACGGCCCCCGTCCCTGCCGCTGCTGCTCCTGCTGCTGCTGCGAAGCCAGCAAAACCTGCGGGAGGAACCTCAAGCTTCCCCCCCATGGCTAGCGCGGCGCCGAGCGTTTTCGGCTCGGCGAAGTCCTCTTCTGCCGCAGCAGCAGCCCCGGCGCCGGGCAAGGCTGCAACTTCTACCACCGCCGCTCCTGCCGCTACCGCCCCTGCTACAGCTGCTGCGGCAGCGGCAGCGGCGCCGCTGCCGACTCCGTTCGGTGCCGGAAGCGGGTTCGGCGCTGCCAAGCCTTCGCCGTTCGGTGGGGTCGGCAAGGGCGCTGGCATGTTTGGCGGGGGTGGGTCTCTGTCCGCTGCAACCAGCGCTGCCACCGCCACCGCCGCCGCTGCTCCAGCGACGTCGACGGCCACGACCGCGACAACGGCGGCGCCGGCGGCTCCGACTGCTGGTGCTGCGACTGCTGGTGCTGCTGGTGCTGCTGCTCCGGCAACAACAGGGTTTGCGGGACTTAGCGCTCTGTCTTCCGCCGCGGCGTCAACCTCGGGTGCCGCCGCCGCCGCTGCCCCCGCTCCCGCTGCGTCAAGCGGCGGGGGTGCGTTCGGCATGGGCGGCTTCGGAGCGGCGCTCGGAACAGCAGCAGCGACGACGACCCCGGCCCCGGCGGCGGCGGCGGCCGCGGCGGCCGGGCCGGGAGACTACCGAGGGCAGGTATTGGAGATCTACAACAAGTACAACCCGAGCAAGCTGGGCGAAGTGGACACCATCCTCAAGAAATATGCGTGAGTGTGTGTGTGTTCCTCCCACCTATTCTGGCGCCGGTTTACCGCAGGTCTTTCGGCGTGTTGTAGGTGATGCTTTTTGCGATACTCTTGGTGTTTTTTTTTTTTCTTTTGGATGCTGTTGTTGTTTTGTTCTGCCAGCGCGCCCCTTTTCCTTTTGTCCGCACATACTCCATGATGAAAAACATAAATATTTGAGCGAAACCTCTCATCGACCCCATTTCCGTTCTCTCCCTTTCTCACCCTCCCTCTCGTCTTCGTGCTTCGGCACGACGACTACGGCCACACTCGCCCCCCCCCACACCCTCCCCCCCGCACGCCTCTTCACGGCTGTTTCCACCAAACTGCGGCCACCCACCGACATTATCACCACCGGTGGCACGTAGTGGTCGAGAGGCGACCCTGATCGAGAAGCTCAAGAAGAAGTACAACGTACCGGCCGGTGCGACCGGCGCTGCCGGCGCCGCGTCGCCGTTCACCACCCCAAGCAAGCCCGCCGCCGCTGGTGCCTCTGCGGCCGGTAATTTGTTCGGATCGGCGGCGGCGGCGGCGACGCCGTCACCGTTCGGAGCCGGAGTGGGATTCGGCGCCGCGAAGCCGACGGGGTTTGGCGTTGGGGGCGGGTTCGGTCAGGCGAGTCTCACCAGCTATGCTTTCAGTAGACAACGGCGACATTATCAGTAGGACAGCGGCCGGGATCCCTGTGGTTGGCCACATACACAAGACGTTCTAGACACAGATGGGATATTTTAAGCTGGCTGGTACCCTGAATAGAGCCGAGTGCCCGGTATGATGCCGCCGGCCTAATCCATTGGCACTATGCGTCTCTGTACGGGGACCGCTATTGCTGCTGTAACCGTAGCGGCAAGGTGTTCAAGCGTGGGTAGGGAACGGCAACACACACTTGTGAAAAGGGTGGTGGTTGCTGTTCGTGCCGCAGCGGTTGGTGATTGGCCGGACGGGTCACGGATGGATGTATTTTGCGCGTTTGAGGGGCGAACAGACACGTTTTGCGTATACACGTGCACTCGTGTCCCGTATGATGTTGATATTTAGAAGTAAGAAGCTGCTTGTGCTTTGACGAGTGAAATGACTCCGTTCTTTCATTGGGGCTTCGTCGTACTACGGCGTACATTTTCGATGAACTAAGGCACACAAATGAACCTTCCGGAAACCCCTCCCCCCGTCCCCGCTCGATTTTCCAGTCCCCAGCTGCCCCGTCACCCTTCGGACAGCAAACGCCTGCTGCCGCCGCTCCAGCACCAGCCGCGTTCGGCTTCGGCGCTACCGCCACCCAGGTCTCTAGCACCCCCAGCCCGTTCGGCGCCCCGGCCGCCACGGCTGCTCCCACCCCGTCTCCGTTTGGAGCTGCCGCCCCCGCCCCTTCCCCGTTCGGGGCTACCCCGGCCGCCGCACCGGCCGCTTCACCGTTCGGAGCTCCAGCCGCCGCCGCCGCCGCCGCTCCCGGCGCTTCGCCGTTTGCTGCTGCGCCGGCCGGGCGAGGTGACCCCGCGGTACTTCGGGCGTGGATGCAGGAGGTGTACACCAAGTTTAAGCCGGAGAACGTGCCGAAGATCGACCGGCTTCTGGTGAAGTACACGTGAGCGTGAGAGGGGGGAGGATATATATATATATGTATATATAGAGAGAGATAGGGCCACGGGAACGTACAGTCTTTGTGTTACAGACAAAACCCAGATTGGACTACCCCCGTAGACATACCTCATCGCTCAAGCTTCTGATTTGTGTTGATTGATGGGGCCTTTCTTTGTTGTGGTGGTATTTTTTGGTCCTCGTGGACGACATCGTGCACCGACACTCGCGTTGTCTGCCTTGTGTGTATTTCGGTTGGAGGTGTTTCTGTTACGCCCATGTGCGGTGTCCAAGCAAGCGTTACTTCCCAGGTGCATGTATCTCCCACGTCGGAAAATTATTGCGTCTTCTCTCCTCCCATCCATGCTCACCACAATGGCCCAAACACCTGACTTACTAACTGCTACACACACACACACCTCCAGGAACAACGAGTGGAAGATGATCGAGGGCATCCTGAAGAAGTATGCCCAGTACGGCGTAGGGCCCCCCGCCGGATGGTCGGCGCCCGGAGGCGCGGCTCCGGCGCCGGCGGCGTCCCAGCCGGCTCCCATGGGCTTCGGCCAGGTCTGTCCGTCTTAAAATATCGCCTCTCGCGTCTTTGGTTGGTAGCGGTGACAACGTCATGGGCTTTGGTTGAGCTTACCCCTTGTTGCTGCTCTATTTTTCTGTGGCGTGTAGGTGGGTTTCAGGATGTTGCGTGCCGTTGCGATCGTCGTCGAGGCAGGGTTGTCTTTGGGGGTTTGTTTTGGCTGGCTCTTGGTGGTTCGTTACCTGTTTGCGTTGGAGGAGAGCTGCCTTTGGCATCATTTTGGCGTTGTGTTTGGTCTTGTGCGTGTCGTCCTTCGTTTTTTGTGGCGGTTCGCATGCTTTGCGCATAGTGTCGACTAGAGCGCTCCGTCTGTGCTTGCTATTCGACACCAACACATCGTACGGCTCGCTTCTAGACACACTGCCCATGAACACTGTGATTGGCTTGGGTCGTCACTGGCTGGCGTCCTCTCTGACCTCTTGAAAACGTGACATTTTTGTTCGGTTTTCCCTTGCATTCTTGCCCCTTGATTTATCATTGTCCTATTCATTCTATCGCTCCAAATTAATTCCTGTCGTTTCATGTTGGTTTTGTTTCTGTCTATATTTCGTTCTTTTTCTTCCGTCTCCTCATGACATTCTCCTATCTTCTAATCATGTTCCAGTACTTCCCTCCCCTTTCACTCGCCCCCTCCCGTTTTCGTACTCCCCTCCCCTTTCGTTCCTCTCCGTTTCGTCAGTCCCTCTTCTTCCTCCCTCCACTCTTCGTGGTTCCATTGGTTTTTTTCACTTACTCTTGATGCCCTCTTGAACGATGTATTATCTGTTCTTTTCCTGCTATTTTTTTGTGTTGTGGTTATCCAGACGGCGCAGCCCGCCTTCGGCCAAGCATCCGGGTTCGGCGGAGCGACCTCGGGTTTCGGCCAACAGCAGCCACAGCAGCAGCCACAGCAGCAGACTCCTTTCGGACAACCGCCCCAAACTGGCTTCGGTGAGTTAGTACTGTAGAATGGTAGTTGTTACAGGTGAAGCTCCCGCTTTGACGCGGTACAGTCGTCCCCGCTTTAAGGACACACCGCGTTTTTTTTTTTGGAGTGTTAGTAACGCGGGGAAGTGTCCTTAGGATTCCGGGGCCACTAACTCACCGTCCCCGGGGCCAATGGAGGTGTAACACATGCCAAAATACGCGCATTTGAAGCAGGAATGCGACCACGAAACTGTGTTGCTTAAAAACTACGACCAACACGTGACTTGAAAGGCCGCAACACTACTGCTGTAGTACTCCAATAGAGTAACACATTTTGTTTCCCTCCACCACCGAAACGCCTAGAAACGCGGGAAGGAGTGCAGCACGACCTATTGTAATGTGTACGGCGGTGCGCTGGTGTTGCTGCAGGCTTTTCTTATTGTCAAGGCGTTATCCTCACCGTGAACATCATGCCCGAGATATCGCGAACACACCTGAGACACATCAGTTCCTTGGAACTAGCTCTGATACGATACACGCAAGTTACCTGCCACATAGGGACCAAACAAACCCAGTCGACCCCTTAGAAGGACACTAATAAACGGTCGGTACAACATACAAAAAAATCGGGCAAATACACCGAAAACAGGACACCGTTCTTCCCCAAAGGTCAAGACGAGGAAAAAACACCAAACAAAACCAAAATTTTACTCCACGAGAAAGGCAAAAAAATCCCAAACAACGACTGTGGGCATGCCAAGTGTGTTGTCCTCAAACACAAAAAACTAAATCGCCCACATATCCCGAAGAGTCGCCTGCACCTCACCCCCCTCCTTGACTTGAGTTTCATGAGTGAACGAATGCACAGTCTTCGAAAGAAGGTACACCGTTTCGCTGTACTCGCCGTCTCTTCCGTTCGCGTACAAATAGTAGCGGACATCCTCGAGACGAGAGCGAACCTCGGCCTCTGAAATCGTAGATTTCATGCACGACTCTTGCCTACCGTCCTGGTCTTCCTCTTCACTGGACGCGTCGTCTTCGACGTGTACTCTTGACATATTCTCCGTTACCTCTTCCATCTCGAGTTCTACCTCTTCCCTCAAGACCTCTTCATCGTCCTCTACACTAAGCCACGTGTCCACTGCGCTCCGCACTTCTTGTTCAGTGAGGCCGGAGGCGCTCTCGACGAACAAGTTGTCCGACAACACTCGCGGCATGGACCTAGCGTCCAAGTCCTTGGCACTCTCCGGCATGGACATCTTCTTGACCATATCGCAAAGGTCGTCCAAGGCGTCCGCTTCCTTGTCTTCTCGGTCCAGCCGCGTGTCTCTACCCTTGAGCGCGTTCTCGTGTTCCCTAGGAAGAATGGTGGCCTTGAGCCAGCACCTGACGACAGTCTGGTCCGAGAAGCTCTCCCACTTCTGCGAAAGGATCTCCGTCACATCCAGCATTGTTGCCTGGCCTGCGTCGCTCAGGCCCCGGCAGCCCCTGCGAAACAAAGATGCAAGGAACACAGTAAAAAAAAGACGAAATGATCAACAGTTTTTAACCGCCAGGAGAGAGGGTGGGTTTCGCTGGATGTGGTGTACGGCAGGCATTTTTTTGTCGGAGACCCTGTTGCAGCACTACTGTCGCATGGCACTCGTCTACAGCTGCAAAACCGTTAAGTACCTGCAACAGCTTGTCACTCGCCGAACAAGAGAAAGAAAAAACGGAACCTGCAGTCACAAGAACCAATCACTACCTTTGCCGCCCCCAAAAAAACACAGCAGTCTTTACCTTCGGATTTTGCGCGCACGCGCTGTGTCCCAGTCCTCGATGAGGGCCGCCAGCCTCATCACCATCTCCGTCTTGTACTGGCACTTGAGGGCAAACAGGACCCCCATGTCCGTAGACTGAAAGACGGACGTGACGTTGGGGGGCAGGAAGATGATGACGATTTGCGGGTCGTCGTTGTTGATCTTGTGGCCTGGGCAGTTGTCCCACAAGAGAGCCACCTTTTTCCCAGTGTTCTTCTTGACGAAGGGGACGAAGACCTCGTCAAACCACCGCTGGCAGATTGAAGCGTCGAGCCAGGCACTCTGCTGGGCGTAGTAGGCGCAAGGTGGCTTGCGAACGTGGCGGAAAACCATGGGGTCTTTCGCCGTGTGGATGACGGCCAGCGGTACCTTCAGCGACCCGGTGGTGTTGCAGCAGGCGACAACAGTGCATCGGTCCTTGGCCTTCATGGCCTTCGATCCCCGCGCGGTCTTCTTGTTGACTCCTGCCGCGCCCTCCGCCCTCGTGACGTACGTGCCCCTCGGGAAGCAGCGGTAGAAAAGCCCCGTCTCGTCCATGTTGAAGATCAACTCGACGTCAAACCCCTCCAGCTGCTCCCGAATCTTCGCGATTCCCTTCTTTGCCTTCGCCTTGTCCACGTCACCAGCTTCCCCGTGCAGGTTGATGTGCGCGCAGCCGTAGCGACCAAGGAAGCGATGTAGCCAGCCTTTGCTCGCCGTGAAGTCGGTCACGTTCATGTCGGACGCGAACCTCGTGGCCTGGGTCTGTATCATGAAACCGCTCAACCCGAGCTTGGTTTTCTGCATGGTCGTGAAGCAGCAGCAGCAGCAACAACAGCAGTGGACGTTCGAGCGATGTGGGGTTTCGGTTGGAATCCATGCAAGCGGTCAGGCGGCTCTCAACCTACCTACCTGCTGCAACAGGTCATCACATAAACAACATAGACTACCGTTTGACAGACAGGAAACGAGGCGGCGAGGGATGTACTGGTAAAAACATCAATCGTGACTGATATGGACGACGTGTGATCCTTACCTCAAATCGCTGTCGCGCAATCTTGATCCACTGGTTCAGACGAGCTTCCAGGTCCTCGTGTACCGGCGTTGGCGTGCGTTTGGTGTCCAGGTTGAGCTCCATGTCACGGGACTTCTCGAGCGAGGCGATCCTCTCGGGCTTCATCAGCTTGGTGATGTACGCCTAGCCCACGCCGAAGTCTCGCGCAACTTTGCTCCTTTGCTGGCCGCCTTGGACGGCCCTGACGATTTGCAATCGCTGCCTTACTGTGAGCTTGTTCTGGCCGAGGTCTGATCCGGGCTTCGCTTTGCGGTCCGCCTTGCCGCCAGTGCTGCCACCCGCAGTGCCGCTCGCGCCACCGCCCGCGCTGCCGCCCGCACTGCCGCCCATGCTGCCGCCGGAACTACATCCCGCGCTGCCGCCCGCGCTTCCGCCGGCGTTGCTGCCCGTGCTGCCACCCGCGCTGCCGCCGGCACTGCTGCCACGACCAGGTGCAGCCCGTTTCCCCGCGCTTCCGCCGACACCAGCATCAGCCGCGGGACGTTTCCCCTTTCCTCCAACCGATGGCTCCTCCCCTCGAAATGGTTGTGTAGTGCTGCACGGTCATCAGAATAAAGTGGGAGAATTAAATGCGTGGCAAGGAGATCAGGAAGTATGTACTTGACTCGAAAACCAATGTGTACAGCGTGCCGAGGTAAAAACTACGAAGTACATATCATATGTACTGCTGTACCCGACAACTGCTGTGTTGAAATGTTTCGTGTGCAGCATGTCATGTGCGCAGCACACATCATACATGCACACTGCGGTGAAACGGCGTCACTAAAGAAGCAACAAAGGCGCGTATGGAAGGGGAGGGCGTACTGCTGCAATCATGTTGCAGGGGAGTTTTTTTGACTCGGGAGACCAGCAGATAATGAGGATGAACAGAGAGCCATTTTTGAAGAAACATGTCAATCTTATAACGTGCAACAATAGTGCACGGTCGATATCTTCCGCAGGTTCTGTGTCGAAAAGCACCACAAGCTACAGCACAGAGGTGACTTCATTTTTGCTAAGCCAGCGTCTGCAGGCGCGAAAGAACGAAAGAACGTTTCAGGGTTACGAGGCGGGACAATGGTACAGCAGTTGTACCGCTGTATCGCGACGTACGCTCGCGGCGTTGGTGGTGAGAGAGCAACTGCTACTGCTGCTGTACAAACAGTCACACACGCTTCCGTAGGTTCGCCGACGGGACTGATGTAAAAATCACCTGCGGCTGTCCTGCTCGTTTTCTTCGGCATCCACTTCCATGGGACTGCTGCTGCTGCCAGCCTGGTCTCCACCTTTGCTCTTCTGGCAATCCGAGCACTCTCTCTGCTGTCCGTAGCCTTCCTTTCCGATGCCCCGACCACAAAACGCGTGCATGAATCGCCCGCACGGGCACTGGTGAACCCCTGACACGAGTTGAGACTTTAACTGGCACGTGGGTTCGCCACATGGCTTCAAGCCGGCAGCTGACCACCCGCCAGCAGATGGGAGGAATATCTCCATACCCACACGCAGTAGTGCGGGCTGCAGCAGACCGCTGTCGATGTTATACTGCTGTACAGGTGTGCTGCCCCAGCAAAAAAAATGGGGAGGGCCGCTTAGTGGAAAAGGTACCCCCCCTATTATGGTACATCCGCGGGGCACCATGTTCTGGGAAAACATTGTGTCCTTATAGCGGGGAGTTTCCTTAAGAATAGTGTCCTTAAAGCGGGGACAACTGTAGTTGTCACAAGAGCAATTTCAAGGAAGCTGTGTGCAACAGGGCAACCCTGGCTGCCTGCTTCTTCCTTTGCCGTCATCGTCAAGACGTGAATGCGCTAGACAAAAAATGGCCCTGAGGTTGGCTGCCGCCGATCCGGGGATCGAGGTGTCACTCGTTCCCGCGGTCTCCAGTGGATGAAGCGCCGCACATGGTGTTCCACCTCTACGTCGTGTCCTTCCCTCTAGTGGAGCTGATCTCGCCTCAGACGAGGCTTGCCGTGTGAATCGTGGCAGCCGATAGGAATGAAACTCGTGCCGTTGTGTGTGTGCTTTGTTGTCTCCCAGGTGCTCCCGCCACCGGCTTCGGGTCAGCGCCGGCTCCGAGCAATGCCTTCGGGGGCACCGGCTTCGGCGCGCCGAGTAGCCTGGGCGGCGGCAACGTCTTCGGGGCTCCGGCGGCGGCGGCGACGGCGGCGGGGGCCCCGGCCGCAACGGGAGCGCCTACGGTGAGACTTGTGGGTGGGATGAGGGTGAGCCTTTCCGCCTGCAGAGGCGTTTCTTGCGTTTTGTTGCTTTTCGGCGGTGCGAGGGACAATTTGATGCAGCGCAAGGTTTTGTGTCGGTAGGAGAGGGAAGAGGGAAGCAGCGAGCGGCGTGTGCGCCTAGCACGCTTGATTTCGCCTCTATCGTGATGTGTGTCTTTTGCCAGCTGTTCGGCGTGCAGAAGGGAAGAGGAAGCAAGCAGAGTCAATTGTGTGTTGATGTCTCCAAGAGCCAGCAGCGCACGGCAACTTCGCCCCCACTCCATACACCCCGTTGCCCGATGACTGGCTTGCTCCTTCCCTCTGTTGGTGTTGTGTATGGATCTCCATCACCGAAGGCCCGTGTTGTGTTCCATGTTTTTTTTTCTTTTATTCCTCTTTTCGTCGTCGTGTCGTGGTCATCCATCATCGTTGTCATCGTCGTTGACGTTATCGTCGTCTCATCGCAGGCGGGCGGTTTCAGCGCGTTCGCTGCCGCCCCCGGGGCAGCAGCCGGGGGGGGCTTCGGCGCCTTCGCTAGCCAGAGCGGCGGTGGCACCGGGTTTGGTGCGGCGGCGGCAGCGGGCGGCGGCGGCGGGTTCGGCGGCGGGGGAGGATTTTCCGGCAGCAGCTTCCGTCAAATGCGAGGGTAATTGACCTCCGCCTGCTACCCCGCGAAGGAAACGGGAGGGGTTATGTAGGAGGAGGGACGCCGAAACATGTGGTATCTACCGTGGGTTTTTTCCGCCGTACCAGAGCTGGGTTTGGGTGGGCAACTTAATGCGTCAAGTAGAATCGGGCGAGGCCGTTGTTTTCGGTACCGATGTGCCCGGGAGGGCGCTGGGCCCTCTATTGTAGTTTCAGGGCTGCTGTTCCCAGGAGAAAGAGGAGTGAGTGATAGTTGGACCATCCCCCTCCCCCGCCGTGTAATGTGCGATCGGGGAAAGGGAGTTGTAGCTGGGACGCAAAATTGTTCATGGGGGTCTCTGCTTTGTGCCTTCTGGTATCCGTCCCCGCTCCAACCGACGCTGATGCCTTCCGTGGTCAGTCGCAGGCCAGCTATCCTGCACGGAAACAGACCAAAGTATGTTCTGCACGATGTTGACGCTTGTAGTTTGTGAATGCGGACATTACGGTGTTTGGAAGTCTTGGGTGGTGGAAAATTGAGAGTACTTTGCTTGCGGCAGGGCAGGAGTGAGTTTTGACCGAGGAAGGGAAAATGTCTGTTTGGGTGTCGAGACGGGTTGGTGTGGGATGGGGGTGATGTTTTTGTCACTCCCGTGCTTCGACGCCGCTCTTGGGGGCAGCAAGTACGGTAAGCACGGCTCTCGAAAGACAGCCAACCGCAACACGCCTCGGCTAGGGCGGAGCACCAGAGATCATAGCGAGTAACGACCTTCGTTTGTCTGTAGTTTTGTTGAGCGTCCTCTTCCAATCAATAATGAGGTGATGTGATCGAACATTAATCAGCATCGACCAACTGCGGTGTCACGTGTCACTGGCCCTCTGCAATACATGGCGGATTTGTACCTTCGTTGATGACATGCTGGTGACATAGCATGCTGTTATCGGAGTTTGGTACTGTGGGGGATCGGAGTTCAACCATGAACTCAGTCGAGATCAGCTGAAATAGCGACAAGAGAACAATGCCAGCGTCTGGTGTCGTCGTTGTCACACGCCGAGAAAGTAGGCGTCGGCCGACTCTATTCGTCGTGCCGAAATCAGCCCCGCCGCGATTAGTCCCCCGATGATGGCACTCTCGTACACAACGTGCCAAGAGGAAAGCGCAACGAAGCAATCGAAGGGTGCTCGCACAGTAGATCGTCTCGCGGGGGATCGGCTTGTTTGTGGTGGAACCACGGAGCGGAGCGGTTTATTGAGGTGACACAGCAGTAGTAGTCTCCTGCAAGCTTTTCCAGTAGTAAATGATGATGCATGATGTTTTTCTCCGGAGCATGTATATGTGTGGCTACTATAATGTGGCGGAAGATCAGCGCGTCAGGCACGCGCATTTGTACGCTGTATTTTGCTTGCTATGGGCTCTCTGCTTCGCGTCGGATACACCGTCCACCGTCGGATACATACCCCCAACCCAGAACCGAACCGGAGGCAGCCGTCCCTGCAGTCAGCGTTCCATTTAAGCCGCAGGCGTAAAGTGCAGCAGTTGGCCGCAACAAGACGCCCCCGGAGGGCCGCCGGAGGCAATTTTTTTGGCGGTATTCGACGTAATACTTGCAGAAAATTATTCAAAAACAGATCAAAATTGTTTGTATGTATGTTGGAGAGTATTTAATTTACATCACGATGATTGATAATTCAAAGCAGTGTTGTTGCAGAAAATCATTCAAAATCAACTCACTCAGTGTCGACTGCTGGGACGAGGGACGAGGAGGAGGATGTTTTATTGTGTTTGTTCTTGGTGTGTTTGCACTTGAAATCTTAGAATGACATGGGGATATGAGCAGGACAAGACACATTACACACCAACAACACAAACAACAAAATCACACGTGAGGAAACACGACGCACCAACAACCAACAAGAAAATATTTCCGTTGCTATACCTACCGCACGCAGTAGAACAAGCCGTCGACAGACTACGGGCTGCAATCTGGCGCGTCACATCCAAGACATTGTCTGCGCTGGCTGCAGCCATCTTCTAGCACGATAGGACTCTCTTCTGTTCCTTGAGAGGTTGACATGCTGTAGCATGTCCGCGCGGACCGCTGTATGCTGCGTAGTAGCTAGCTGCGTCCGCAGCTTGCTTGTGTGAACAGCCGGGTTCAATTGCCCATTCAATAAGGGGCACCGTGGGTGTAACATGGGCAAGCAAGTACACCCCTCTTGAGTATTTTCTGTTTTTTGTTTTTTTTCTGTTTTCTGTGCTCTCTTGTCTCCTCTCGTGCCAACATTTTTGCCGTGTTTGAACCCATTTCTGGAAACGTCTCGCTTCTAAAAGTTCCTTCGTATCAAAAACTAAAGGGTCCAAACAATTTTTCTCGCCTCACAGCGAGAAGGCGAGAAAAAAGGGACCAAAACAATTTTCTCGCCTCACGGCGAGAGACGTCAAGTGCCGCACATTTTTTTTCGCCTACGGCGAAAATATGTGCGCTCTCTAACTCTCTTGTTGCGGAAAGCCGTAACAGAGACCCCGTGCCGTGTTGCGGATTTACCATTTCGCGGCGGAAATAGTGCGATTCCGCAACGCCGCAACAGCTAAATGGAACGCTGCCTGCAGTACAATGAAGATGTCAACCATACTTGCCTCTTGAATACATCTAACAATACCACACCCAAGGACAATTTGAACGACAATGATGATAATACTGGTTGATGTTGATCGATAATTCGGGTGGCTCGGTTCTTTGTGGTTGGAGCTCAAAGCGGGTGGCTCATGGCGGAGCGTGGATGGGTAGGAAACGTGTTGAAAACGTAATGCAAAAGTATTGGAAAGTATTGTATTCTTCGGGGGCGTGCTTGCGCTCGTAAATCTGTCACGGCATCAAGCACGCGTCACGCTCATCACGGTTAAAGTACCAAACAGACCTATCCGAATCTCCATCAAACTCTTCTCACTTCCAAGGAAAATGTCCAGAAAGTTCTGGACCCTTCGTACCCCATCACTGCAATTTCCGTAGTTATGTGTACCAAAGATAACCCGTCATACTATGCTACGAGTACCCCCAATATATCTAATAGCCCCCCTACTCGTATGCATCGTCATGCTCCGAGAAAAACCAAAATGACCCGTAGTCGACCGTACCACGAAGGCACGCCTTGTCAGCAGTCCTGCTTACTTCAAAACAAAACAAACCATCAAACCAAATTCCTCTTTACCATCTCTCCAAAACAATCAAGAAAATTCTCAAAACAAACAAAAACCAATATCTTCGCGCCTGGTGTCCTCCGCTGCTTGGCGGGCTTCCGCTGCTGGGCGGGCAGAAAATTCTCAAAACAAACAAAAACCAATATCCTCCGCTACTTGGCGGGCTTCCGCTGCTTGGCGGGCAGAAAATTCTCAAAACAAACAAAAACCAATATCCTCCGCTACTTGGCGGGCTTCCGCTGCTTGGCAGGCAGAAAATTCTCAAAACAAACAAAAACCAATATCCTCCGCTACTTGGCGGGCTTCCGCTGCTTGGCGGGCAGAAAATTCTCAAAATAAACAAAAACCAATATCCTCCGCTACTTGGCGGGCTTCCGCTGCTTGGCGGGCAGAAAATTCTCAAAACAAACAAAAACCAATATCCTCCGCTACTTGGCGGGCTTCCGCTGCTTGGCAGGCAGAAAATTCTCAAAACAAACAAAAACCAATATCCTCCGCTACTTGGCGGGCTTCCGCTGCTTGGCGGGCAGAAAATTCTCAAAACAAACAAAAACCAATATCCTCCGCTACTTGGCGGGCTTCCGCTGCTTGGCGGGCAGAAAATTCTCAAAGCTCAATTCGTCTACTTTCAGTCATACGGAGAGTTGCAGGGTGAGGCACTGCACCGATATCCCCTGATGAAGTCTGGAGGCGACCGGCCATGGCAGTCGCAATCGCGTCGGCCAGATCGTCTGCGGAAGGGTTGGGTGTTGGCCCCCAGGTTCTTGCTGGTGTGGTGCCTCTTGTTCCTCATTTCCTCGCCGGAGATCTTCTGATCTCTGCCGCTCGGCTCGATGCCGTGCCTCCATCTCGGCCATCGTCTTGGCCAGTTTCTCCTCCATCAGCTGCTCCATCCGAGCTGCTACTCTCTCGTTGATTGACCAGTTCTTCGATCCTGGCGTCCTCCGCTGCTTGGCGGGCTTCCGCTGCTCGGCGGGATTCATCTTCGCGCCTGGTGGTCATCGTGACCCTGCTCTTGATCGCCGCAAAGCGATGCTCCTAAACCAAGCTCGACCGCGAATCTCGTAGACGACGTGTCATACGCTAGCGTGATCGATAATTCGGGTGGCTCGGTTCTTTGTGGTTGGAGCTCAAAGCGGGTGGCTCATGGCGGAGCGTGGATGGGTAGGAAACGTGTTGAAAACGTAATGCAAAAGTATTGGAAAGTATTGTATTCTTCGGGGGCGTGCTTGCGCTCGTAAATCTGTCACGGCATCAAGCACGCGTCACGCTCATCACGGTTAAAGTACCAAACAGACCTATCCGAATCTCCATCAAACTCTTCTCACTTCCAAGGAAAATGTCCAGAAAGTTCTGGACCCTTCGTACCCCATCACTGCAATTTCCGTAGTTATGTGTACCAAAGATAACCCGTCATACTATGCTACGAGTACCCCCAATATATCTAATAGATGTCTCTATTCGGGTTGTTGTTGTTGTTGTTGTTGTTGTTGTTGTTGTTGTCGCCTTCACATTATTAATATCTTCTATAATGTCCGTACTGGTCCAACTGACGCGGACGCCTTCCGTGGTCACAACTACTGTACTTATTCCGGGTAGACAAAAGTAGTATACTTCTACAACATATATGTGAAGACAGCAACAAACGGCAACAACAACGCATGCATACAAGCCATGCACCCATGCCCTCGGCAGACCGAAAACACCGCCTGCAGGAACAAAAAAAGGGCAACACGTTCCGAGGTGTTCCGAGGCTCGAATGATACCCTGCCTTACAGCAGGCTCATCGTGGTTGGTTGTATTTTCAACCAGCGACCAGTTGATTTACGAAACCTAAAACGCTAACAACCCTAACCAACCCAAACCTCATCCCCCCCCGATAGAATAATAGGTGCTAGGTTGTCGCTGGGTAGCTCAGTTCTAGGTTGTGATGTGCCAGGATCGGCGCTAGGTTGGTGTTGACGGGGAAAACTCTACTGCAGGTTGTCTCTGCTACTTGGATAGGAAATGTTCATCGACCAGATAGATAGCCAGATAGAACTGTTCATCGACCAGATGTTCCGCAAATGGTTGAATGGAAGTACAGGACGTCGATTTTTCCGTCATGTCGCAAGATTGTATGTAGTGTCCTTGGTATGCATAGCTATGCATAGTCTTCACGCACCATCACCCTTCCTTTCAGCCTGACCCTGAGCACGAGGGCCTTTAAAAAACAACAACGAGCCATTCGACCATGTTGCTGTTGTCGCAATGAATGTTGTTGTTGTTGTTGTTGTTGTTGTTGTTGTTGTTGTTGTTGTTTTTTAGTTGATGTTGTTGTCTTCTTCTTTAGAACTTCGACCCAGGCTGGACATGTTTTCTTTCCTGAGACCGACCCTGGATACTTTCGGGAGTGTTTGCCGTGGACCCTGGAACATTCTGCAGGATGGGTTGCGAGTGATACGAGGGAAAAATAGATTGGACGGAAAGTAGCGCTGGCAAGGGGCGTCACTTTCCTCGAAAATGAAAATGACGGGGCTCACGAACCCCACGACATAACTATAGTCAGCGCTGACTAGTCTAATGGTTTGATTTTTGGCTTCTATAAACCGTTCCGTTCTCTCTACCCAGTACCTTCCTCTGTCCGTCTATGACGGGGTCGATTCCCGTGGTCACAGGCCAACTTACCGAGAAAAGGTTACAATGGCTGGAAGTATTTCCGAGAAGTCACAACAGGCATCTGGCCCCAGGCATCTGCCGAACGTGACGCAGGGGCTTGGTGGCGAGATGCGGCCCCCCATGTCTCCTGCCTTTTCGTTCGTTCCTTCGCCCCCCCCCCCCCCACAAGACATCCCCTCAACCCGGCTCTTGCTGTAGGTGAGACGAAGACAGAGAGAAGAGTGAATTCGCTGTGACCTTGAGCCCCAGGCAACCGACTCGAAGCTTGCGGCTGGACAACCTCGAGCCCGCTCACGTGCACCGCCTCCACAGCGCCAGAAACGCCACTTGCCACTTGCTTTTGATGATCACCAAAGATATCCAGTGTTGCACCTCTCGCCGCATCGGCGCCTATTGCATGTCGTGATTGGCATTCACACCCAGAAAATGCGTTAGTACGAGATTACGTATGTGTCGCCAATATATAGAAGCGCCGTCGCCTCACCACGCCTCGCTAGCGTAGTATCACAAGCTGCAAGTACAGACGAACGGGTCCGCAATAAAAAAAATGTTACTGAACACTCCCACAGGCGGTGTAACCAGTACCCCGGTACAGCAGTCGAACCTCTATTAGGGTAGTAGGTCTTAACGAAGAAATCAGATCTCGAAATCATGTTCAGATCTGGTTATAAGACCGGAAGATCCACAGAACTCTGTTGTTGATTGTCTGAAATGATTGGCTGAAATGTTATGGAACCCGTCGAATCTTTATTACTTAAAACAGGACGACCCAAAACCAAATCGGGATTATTTGAAAAAAGGTGAAATCATTTAATCGGATCCCGATTTGGGTGAACAGCGTCCATAGTTGCGGGACTACGCTCTACTCGCATGCACAGCGCGTGCCCGCCCACCCCCATCCACACGAACTCCATCCACCGCCGAGCACAGAGGAAAGAGAGAGCACAAAAAGCCAAGCCAAAGGGAGGGTGACTGCGGATCGTTGTTGCACGTGACTGGTGCCGAAAAAAAACATGTGTAGGGTGTGTCGGTCTGTGGGGTAATCTCCCCTGGGTTGTCGAACTTCAAATGCACAGACGAATTGGCGGCTTTCCGTCGGAAGAGGCTCGATTCAAACTCTCACATGCATATAGACATCGTGGCAGTACCGCACAGAGGCCATGTATGCGTTTGGTGTGTGCGTGTCGGGAGCGATAGCTCCCATGTGGTGTGACCACGTCATAACAGTACGTCACACAACAACAGCAATCTGGCAGTTGGCAAGCGGCGGACCTCTCGGGTTGTTCGCGGT
The DNA here is from genome assembly GCA_000310025.1 of Ectocarpus siliculosus. Taxonomy (NCBI): domain Eukaryota; class Phaeophyceae; order Ectocarpales; family Ectocarpaceae; genus Ectocarpus; species Ectocarpus siliculosus. The sequence continues at coordinate 76,001 of FN648528.1, forward strand.
GGACTGCGGAGATTCGTTTCCATTTGGCAGATCTCGGCCATTTCTGTCCGGATTTGGGTAGAACAACTCCTTTATTCATATTTTATATCGAAATGCGATTTCGAGAGCTCATTTCTTCGTTTAGACCTAACCCTCCCTCCTATGTGTACATACATACACTTTTTTTCTTTCTTTTTTTTTCTCCCATCATTGGACTTTGTCGACTGCCTCTGGCCCCCTTCCTCCCCTTCTACTACCTAGACAACCCAACCGGGGTCACATAGGAGGGGGGGGTTGGACCCCCTCCTGCGGTTCCTGCCTGAGATATTTTTTTCGCGAGAAGGGTACAGCAATCCCTTCCCTCGCGACGTATGAAGTCGATCTAGTTTACAAACAACGAGCTTTGCAGCGCGTCGCTTCCACCTACTTACTAAGTTAGACCAGGATTTATGTAGTTAGTGAGAAAAATAACTCACGTTCTTTGCCGGGACTCGAACCCATGACCTGGGCCTTTTGTAGGCGGCGAGGGTGCCCACTAGACCACCGGGGCGACCTGGACCGACCGTGGTATCATGAACACCCCGTCTCTCCGAAAAAAAAGTGCCGAAAAAAAGTTTGTCAGCCATTGGTGGACTGGCTACAGCCCCTCCAAAGAAACTGAGCTCCTTGCCAGACAAAGGGTGACTTGGCTTCAGTAGCATGCAAAGTGTCCCCGAAACACGTGGGGACACTTTTTTTTCAATACTGAGGCCGAGTCTTACGTCGTGATTATTTCGGGATTTGTTTTGGGGAGGGGTCCTTTTCTCAGCCCAAATAATTGTTTGAGAGTCTTATTTTACGCGGAGGAATTTGGCCAATTCCAAACGCCCAAATTCCAAATCGCCGAATTTTCCTAGGATCCCAGCTGCCGCGTTGGAAAATTGGCCCATTTTCCAAACTGGATCGGCTGATAATTTCCAGTTGGGATTTGGGGGGGGGTCACCCCCTGGTCACACCCCGATCGTGCCAGAACGAGGAACTACACCGTCTGCTGGCCAAACAGAGGCCACTATCATGAGGTCATGCACACCCCTACCGCAGGTATCAAAAATTCAGGGCGTTCTGCGTCGTGTTGGCAGCACACGGGCCGATAACGCCAACCCTGCCACGTTGCTCTGCTGACGACGTTCTTCTTGCCTTTGGGCCGAAAAGAGCCGTTTTTGTGCCTGCTGCATGTATAATATGTATGTATGTGTGACCAGTCAAAACGCACGCTAGAGAGAGGCTTTACGCCGTTGACATCCACAAACTGCAGCCAGTGGCGCGTGATCATACCTGCTCGCGTCCCAGAAACAGATCGAATTGTTGTCCAGTTTTGATTGCACACGGCCTGTAAACGTGAACCGAGTGTGTTGCGGTGTTGACTTTTGGGACTTTTTTCTTGTCCCGCCGCGTGTTTGCTCCGTGTGTCACCCGCTACCAGTCCACAACGCATGCCAGAGGGAGGCTTTCGGCCGATGACACCCACAAACTACTGTCAATCAATGGCGTGTGATCATACACAATCGCTCTGCTCGGGTCCCAGAAGTAGACAGAGCGTATTGTCCAGTATTGATTGCGGCCTGTAAACGTGAACCGAGTGTGTTGCGATGTTGACTTTTTTGAACGTTGCCTTTTTTTTTCTGGTTGCTCCGAGCGAGCGTGATCAGTCCCCAATGCATGCCAGAGAGAGGCCTTTGGCCGACGACATCCACAAACTGCAGTCACTGGCGTGCGATTACATACATACATACATGCCCTCTGGAGGCGACCCAAAAACAGGGCACTCGGTGTCTTTTGTTGGTCACACGCGAGCCAAAACCGTGAACTGAAGCATATTGTGACCCACAAAGACCTGGATCCGCCCTTGTTTTCCCCTGAGAAAAAAATCTGTCTCGAGGAACCGTAAGAAGGTCGTTTGGATCCAGATAATTTTTCCCTTGCAGACCACCCGAGATCAAAAACATATCTCCGAAATAATCACGACGTAAGACTCGGCCTGAAGCCAAGTCAGCAAATTTTTCCGGTACAGGCGATCTACGGTTTTGCGACCTAGGGGGCACGCGGGTTGGGAGATGTACACAGCAAGTCAGCGGCCCAGGAGGAGGGTCATTACACAGCATACATAACACACAGACAGCTCACCACCACCACCTGTGAGTCAAGCATGATAGACCGAGGGTTCTCACGTCGTGCGTTGCACACAGCGGAGCCTGGGGTGACTACAGTGCAGTAAATAGGCATTGGAGTGCTGCGTCCCCAAAGTGTCCCCACTGGGTTCCAGGAACCAGTACTATGTATGCATAGGTGGGTTAAACGCACATTCATTCGTCAACCCTCCTAAAGTAGTACCCTGCTACCCCCGCGAAAAAAAAAGTCAAAAAAATGTTTGTCAGCCATTCGTCGAGGGGTTGCAGTCCCTCTAAAGCATCTTGAGCTCCTTGCCAGTCAAAGGGTGACTTGGCTTCAGCATGAAAAGTGTCCCCAAAACACGGTAAATAGGCTTATGAGTGCCGTGCCCCCGAAGTGTCCCCATTTGGGCTTCCAGTACTGAGCTCCCTCTGTACAGTGTTGCTGTGTTGCTGTAAAGTCAAGAGGGCACGTGGATTCAAATACATACGTGATGCCCCCCCCCCCATTTTCCAGGCGCTTAATCCAGTTTGGTCAAGGCGTTTATTGTATAGGACTTAGAATGGTGAAAATAAAGCCTATATATTCCATAATAATGTATATGCTTTAGTATGACATTATAAAACCCATGCAATTGAGAGTTGAATGCATAGTCTACATACATGTAATAGTATGACCACACCAAATCCTAGACCTTATTTCTTTGTAGCCCCTTTTAGCAGCAGCAATCAATCAATCAATGTGGTCCTCCTGCAACAGCAAGGGAGGGTGACAGCAAGCAAGCACCCTGTGTGCTGTTGTTCCCTATAGAGAAGACAGTGTTCACAGCAGCAGCAGCATCATATATATATCTGGTAGGCTTTATACTCTACACGACACAGCACGACACTCAATCTACCTGCAATGTACCCACAACACACAGCAGTGGTCTAAACCTACTTCAGAAGAAGTAGGTATAGGTGAGAGAGGTGTAAGGTTTTGAATAGCCACATGCATACTAAATGCTATACAATAGAAAATATATAGGTTATACTATACCTCACTAAATCCTATACAATAAGGCATATACGGGATATAACAGCCCCCCCCCCCTGATTTGGTGCTTAATCCAGTTTTGGGGTGTGCATCACGTATGTATTTGAATCCACGTGCCTTCTTGGTGAAGTACGCAGGGTGGCCCGCAGAATGTAAAAAGAGGGCCCGCAGACGTAGACCTTTGGAGTTCGCGGGTATATCGCATGGCAGACACACCTGCTCCCTGCTGCGGTAGACATACACTCACTCGCGGCAGACAGCGAGATTACGATTTGCTGCGGGCCCGTGGGCAGAGCAGTATGGATAGGCCCCTACCACACTGGCGGTTCGCCTGCATCGAAGTGCTTGACATTTATGTGGAGAACAGACATGCCATGCCCGATTGATGCCCGATGAATCTGTGCCGCCATCACTTGGAGGAGTGCACCGGTGCCATCGTGGGCGGGCGATGCTTGGGTTTTGTGGTCGAGGCATCGGGGAAGACTGTTACGGGCAGAAGAGAGGATCGGCGTGGAGGACGACCCGGAGATGTTTGAAGAACGCATAGAACTAGATTTGCAAGCTGTAGAGCAGTGCCTCGCCGACGTACAAACAATCAACTACGGATCGAGAAGAGGATGACGGCAGGCAGTGCGTGGTAGTGGTAGGCCCGAGTCGTGCATCACATCGTCGCTTACAGCCGCTCAGGTCCACTCTCGTATAGAGGAACTTCGCTCCTTCTTGTACGCGAACGGAAGCGATGGCGAATACCGGGAAACACAGTACTTGCTGTCGAGAGCGGTGAATTCGTTCACTCCCATGAAACTCAAGTAGAGCATAGAGCGTCGTAGGGGGGCGAGGGCGAGGTACAGGCAACTCTTACAATAGTGACGTATGGAGGAAGTAGTGCGGTGAGGCGCTGCCATGGCTTGGTCCTACCATGGCTTGTCGCTGCCGTGGCTTAGCGCAACATTTTGTTTGGACTGCACTGTAGCACTACGGTACATAGCTCATTGCCAGCCGGTCGTGTAGGGGGGCAGCAGTTGATAGATTCACACTACGTAGCGGTATGTTTCCCCCCATCAATTGAACCTTGATCATGTGAGGGTTTTTCTATTAAGCAAACATGTTGGATAACGTTTGAAATCGGGGAAGTTGAGATAATTTGAAGTACAGAGTAGTACTACAACAACAACAACAATGGGTTTCACGATAACTACGGGTTTAACCTCGCGTGCAAAATGCATATCGTTGACCATTCGACATCTCGGGAGGAGCGTTGCCATGATTACGACTGACTACCGTGTGCACGTCGATGTAGACCAAAGTATTCGCAGCATGAAGCTTCCGTTGGAAACGCACAGCGGAGATCCGGATGCGGTGGTAGGCTCGTGAGGTTTTCTTGAGAAGAGCACGACAGAGCAGGTGGATGGGGTCGGAGCTGCAACCACGGTGGACATTAGCAGAGTGGGAAGTCGTGCGTACCCAAGAATTTTGAGAGGTGCTTCATGGAAGCGTTGCTTTCTTGTACACTACAGAGTGAACATTAGCTGGGGCGCGCTCGACGTTGAAATACGAAGGAAAAATCCGTATTCGGCGACGAGTGCCTGGTCAAAAGAAGAGTTTGGCCATAAAAGCAGGTGCTCGGATTTAGGCAGTTAACAAGCCTCGAGACTCACGCTAAAAAATAATCTTCCATGTAAGTGCGGGTGAGACCAACCGACCTTGCCCCATTTCAAACACGACGATCAGGTTTGTCGGGGAACTCCGAACAGATTCAGATTCTCCCATCATCATGCACCGTTTTGAATCCTGTAGGACCTCGGAGGCCTTCAAGCTCTCGTAGTTTGTGGTGGAGTGAACCCAAGCTTGGACCTCGGCGATTTTCAGTCTTTGACTTTCTACGACGTGAAACCAACGGTCACTTTCAACCCTTGCCGCCGCAGCGACAGGGCACTTACAAGCCCGTGGCGCCGGCATGGCCGACGGCCTTGGTCACGTAGAGCACCACTTCGAAAGAAGCAGGACCTCGGAGGCCTTCAAGCTCTCGCAGTGTGTGATGGCGTGAATATCCGTTTTTTCGGACCGCGTTTGGGGCCGCAACTAGCCAACCGCACCCCAAATCAATGTCATGAAGGCAGGTGAAAACCCTGAAGTTGTTTTGCTCGCAGACGTGGCCTTGAGTAAACAATGCGATTCCTCTCGATTTTGTGCTGCCGCAGTGCTCACATGGCGCGCACATGGGCCGAGTACGACAAATTAATGCGCTAAAATTTATCGGCGAATGAAGCGTTGGAGAAAACATTCCGTCGCTTCGTTTTCAGGGAAGTCCTACACGCCTACACGATATTAGTCTTTTCCGAAAAGCAGGTTCGACTTCGTAGAACTCCAACTGAATAGTTCGTGAGCCGGGGTTTGAACTGGATTCTCAACGGTCACTTCTGCCAACCCGATTATTGCAAGCTAGACTTTTTGAACTGGCCTGCAATCGCGGAACAAGGACGAACATGCCGCCAGTACTGCCGCATTCTACCGCGGTCAAAGCAAGGCCATCCAACTACGGCAGTCGGTCCCGACGCGCACCCTATTTGCGAATTCAGAGAACCTGAAGCTCGGTGCCTTCAGACGACACATGTACGTTTTCTTCTTGCGTTGAGGTCGGAGCACGTCCACGATTTTGGTAGTGACGGTACAACAACCGGTTTTGCAAACGAACGCTCTGGAAAACGACTATTTTCACCGATCGTTTGACCGAACAAATGCTTCGTTGCGCGCCATTTTCCCTCCCATTTCCTCATCAGGTGTCACAATACTTGAGGCTGGAGTCTTGGAAGTCGCTGAAAGATGAGGGTTGCCCTGTCCAGGGCACTGTCGGTGCTCGCCCCCCTGGCTGTTGTTCAAGGTGGGCCAAACGAAACGAGAGCAGTAGGCGGTGAAAAAGGTGCAACCCTTTCGGGGGTTCCTACTCTTCGTCGAGCCACCTATTGAAGGTTGTCGCATAACAGGGAAAGTGGTCCAATTGGCAGGTCCCCTATTAAATGTAGGAAAAACAAATTCAAATCCAACTGTCTTGTGATGTATTTGCTGGCTAAAAGTGCCATTGTGAAGTGCGCACTCGCCTCGTTAAGGTTGTCCTATCAATTTGCTTGAGACACATGAGAAATCATCGAAAGAGGTAACCCCCCCCGAAAGTCTGACTCGAAGGCTCCGCAACTCGTATCAACACCTCCACACATGTCAGTTCAATTTTTCTACAGTACTCATTCATGTGATGTAGCACCGTAGTTATCGGCAACCCGACCTTCTATTTCCACATACAGAACAGCATTTGTCACCTGCCCTTCACCCCCTGGCACTGCTCTGAATTTGTTGCAGCCAAAAACTCGTGTCTGGACCCCAACAGCTCCGACTACCGCTGCGGCGCGGCTATCGTGGCCAAGGAGCAATCGACGCTGTGAGTGCAAATGCCGTTTTGTCCAAGACGGCTGGTCGTTCTTGCACTACGGCCTTTTTCGACCCCATACTGCATCGCTCCGCACGCGCCTAATGCAATGCCGTTGAATGGAGGTGCGGGACAGACCATACCGCTCCGGCAGATAGTTACACGACCGATCATTGTGCGCCAATATTACGATCTCTCCCCCCGTGTGTGAACTTTGCTCAAATGACCGGCGACCCCTTCCTCTGGTAAAGGAGTCTTGTTGGCTGTGGTCTTACAGACGATGACTTTGATGATCTGGAAGTCTGCACAACTGTCGGGAGTCAACTCCAGGATCCATCAGTGGAACAACTGTGAGTGAACGAACTAGCGTACATGTACGATCCATACGATGTGGCAGAAGGAGAGCGTGACGATAGCCTCAGGATCCCGCAAGTAGCTCGGTTGGGATGAAACTCCTGAAGTTGTGTATAATCTCTTTCGAGTCAAAGCAGGATGCCACTCTGTCGACGGCCCTCTCTACGGGAACTCACGGCGTTTTGACAATCCAATCATCTATCGGCATACGTTCGGCGAATGAACTGCGAACTGCAGTGGCTTCGAGCCTTAACCACGCCTGAATCACTTGGTTGGAGGGATATATTGTACGAGTCATGATGTGACGCGACCGCGAGGCTGGGAGACTCACGACGAATTCGTTCTGTCCGCATGTCCTGGCTCCAAAAAAAAAGGGACCTCTACAACAACACCCTGACCACGCTTCCGGGGGAGTTTTTTCAATCTTCGACGTCATGGACATCCCTGTGAGTTAAGCTTGATTGTGAGGTGGTGAAGCGAGGTAATCAAATTTGTACTGTTTCCAGCGCTCCACGGTGAACCGACGAGCTATCGGTCCGTGTCATTGATGACCACATGGGTATGGGTGTCACCATAGCTAACCTTTGTGCTGGTTGTGTGGGTGGGCGGGAGATGAAACGCTCTTCACGCAGTAGTAGAAATCTCAGCTCCCACTGCTTCCATGTACGTATTGATGAAGGAGATTGTTGGAAACGTGTTGGACGGCACACACCTGGACATATCTACGTGCCATTATGCACGATGCGGCTATGGGACTCATCCTGCGTCCGGTGTTTTTGCATCTTCCAAATCCCAGGAACTTCTCCTACAACAACCTGACTACACTCCCGGAAGAGGTATTTCAACCATTAACGGCCCTTACAAATCTGTGAGTAGGTCGCAGCCTCACGGAACGTGTTATCGGGGACACAACAGAGTGAAAATCTACCTGGTACCAAAGTGTTCCTTTACGTGTCCGTTCGCGATGTCGTCGTTTACCGTGGTACTGTAGGAAGAACATGCTTACTACGCAACAACATAGGTGGCGCAGCCAAACTCGTTATTGAGTACCTCCGTGAGCTGGGTTTGACCGTCAACTTGGTACAAAATGGATATCGTGCTCCCCATTGTAACCCTACACGGTTGTTTTGCGTTATAGATAGCTCCACTCCGGCTGCTCTCCTGACTGGTAGACAGTCTGAACTGCTGGACTTCGGCCTCAATCATTCCTCCCGCCGCGTCTCTCGACTGCGTTCGACCTCAGGAACCTCTGGAGCAATCAGCTGACTACGCTTCCGGAAGGGATTTTCCTATCCTTGACGTCCCTGGAGCGGCTGTGAGTTGGCGGCCTCTCGACATCACCCGCATGCGTGCGTGCGAGGGTGCCATGGGCCATCTCGTGAATAGCGGCTAACGTAGTGATGTGGTGACCCTCACCTAGTACTCGGTGGCTGGGTGGCACGTCCATGGCTGTTCACGCCATTCAAACAACGCGGGTCCCAGTGAGGCCTGCACGGTGAACAATCCAGACCTGCTCCCAGTACATTGTGCAACTACGAGGCCGAGACCGCCGTCATTCGCATTCGCTCATTTCGTCCATACCTAGGTACATCTTCGAGAACAAGCTGACATCTCTTCCGGAAGGGATTTTTGGATCCTTGGCGTCCCTGACAAATCTGTAAGTCGGTCGCAACTCCACAATTCATGTTTCCTAGAAGGTAAAAAGATGTGTCCACACGTGTCGAATGCCGTTGCTAGCACGCTTGTTGAAGGGTCGGTGTGCATCGCGAGCATGTGCATGAAACCCACCTGTGGAGCACGGTGTGTGGCACATGGAACTGGTGGGTTCACGGACGTCCGTCCAGCCAACGGCATAAAGTCTACGCTAGTGTCAAGCATTGCCATCTCTCCGCCGCTCAGCTCGCCGTTGATTTCAGTCATATTACTACGTGGCTTGCGCAATCGTTCCCCCTGAATCCTGTCGATTGTTTCGAATTCAGGAGCGTCGGAGCCAACGACCTGGCCACGCTTCCGGAAGACATTTTCGAGTCTTTGACGTCCGTGACGCACCTGTGAGTGGTCGGGATGATTCCGTCAAAGCGTGGTTTACAGATGCGCTAGAAATCCACGTGGTGACCCGCTGCGTTTTGGTCAAAGCCCAATTTGTTGTCACGTCATACTCGGAGAATGCACGATTAAACGAACAACTGGAACTCCCCCGGCACCAAAAGGTCAGCCCGAAGCACCTTCAGTAGTAGCACCACGTCACCCTCCCGGTAGAGGAAGCATGGATGTGGATCATTTGCAGGGCAATGTGATTCTTCCCGGCCCATGATCTACGAGTACTGTGGAAACTTCGCCATACATCCATTCGGGTCATCAGTGTTGACGTGCCGCTTACTCCGCAAACGCCCCCCCCCGCCCAAATGAAAAAGGCACATCCAAGACAACCCGCTGCTCACGCTTCCGGAGGGAATATTTCGATCTTTGACGTCCCTGACGACTATGTGAGTAGGTTGCAGCTCCACAATAACATGGCCGCGTAAAGCTGCCAGCTAGTGTTTCGCGTAGACACCCTCCGGGGTTGTTAGTGCTCGTTATTGTTGTGTATACCCTCGCCAAACTGTCGCCGTAGCTGTCCCGGGCGCCGTAGCTATCCCTACATTAGCGGTGGTACACGCCTGGCAGGATTGCACAAGCCACGCTGTTTGCTCACGAGTTCTAACTCTTGTTACCCGCGTTGGTCGGGTATAAAACGGAATCGCTGGAATCGTAAACCCGACCAATGCAGCTACGGTCTTCCGCTGGAGGAAACCGTCTCGACGACTGCGGTTACCCAGATTGTGTGATACAACCAATCTGTGACGTCATGGACATCTACCCACGTTGTCAAACATTGCCGCAAGCTGAATATTCTGCCCCTGCCAGAGTTCACCATCTGAGCACCCTTAAAAAGCTCGCGTGTTCGTTCGCCCGTCGTCCTCTTGATTTCGTGGAAAATGCAGGAGCATCTCGACCACCAGTCTCACCACGCTCCCTGAAGGGATTTTCCAATACTTGACGTCCCTTTCAACTCTGTGAGTATGTCATCGCTCAGCACAACGCCCGTTGGTGCCACGCACGGGATGGGTGTTGCTTTTGAACGCGCTCGACCCCACACGTCAGGAATGCTAGCCAAGTGGCGCTGTTGAGAGCCCCATTGTTGTCACGTCGCATTCGGAGAATTCACAGTGGGGCGAAACGTTTCTGCGCCCTAAAACGTAACTGCAGTAATACGCCGCTCACTTCGCACGTTTTCCCATGTCGACTTCCGAGCCAAGCTGGATCCGAGACAACGACAACCTGAAGACGCTTCCGGAAGGGATTTTTCAATCCTTGACGTCGCTGGCAATTCTGTGAGTGTATCCGTGCTTGGAAGAATACACTTTGCGGAACCGTCAACATGAGGACACATCGCGAGCTCTTTCCAACATTCAACGTGGCGATTGGTTCGGCTGTCGACATGCCTAGGATTTGCAGATATCTGACCAACGACCACAAACCCTTACTGATCATTCAGCCCAACCAAGCTAGCGCCCCCAATATGTCGCTTTTGGCGATTCCTTCCCACCCCCCGGCAAAACACGAACAGGAACCTCAGTACCAACAAACTGATGGCGCTTCCGGAAAAGATTTTTCAACATTTGACGTCCCTGGAATATCTGTGAGTACAGGAACGTGTTTCCGGGACGATCAAAAGAGTGTCATGATAGATGCACCCTAGGCGGAAAGAGCTGTCGTATCTTGCTGTACTCAGGAGTACTTGACCACGGCTGAACTCGATAGTGGATAGCTAAGCGGGTGGCGGTTGGCCCCTCGCGTTGGTCTAACTAGAGGGGGCAGCGCTCGTTGTTACCACGTTGCCAGGGGGAGGCGGCTACATGCGTTCAAAGCCGCACACCCGAAAAGCCATACAAACTGCGCTGTTTTGAACCACGCACATCTCGCGAGGAACCGGCACACAGTGAGTGGTACAGGTCGTGTTGAACGGACAATAGTGGATATCCGTCCGGACTGCGAGCTAATGTCCAAGCTGGTCATATGGGCGAATCATGTGAATAGTCAGCCCTGCCGCTATCTTCCATGTGATCCGTAAACTCTCTCCGCAAACGTTTTCCCGGCAAACGTTTTCCGATGTATCCCCTTCCGAGCCAAGCTGGATCCGAAACAACGACCTGACCACGCTTCCGGAGGGGATTTTTCAATCCTTGACGTCCCTGATAGAAATGTGAGTGCATCCGTGCTTGGAAGAACAAACTTTGTGGAACGTCAACACGAGGCACACCTCGCGAACTCTTTCCAAGCAGTGACGTTTACGCCGACACGGTAAGTCATCACACGGCATGGTCTATCGTAGAATAGTCTATGAACGGAGAACGTGCAGAACCCTTTCAATGGCAGATTGGCCGGTGATTGGTTCTCCACGTCCAAGCACACTTGGCCGAACCACATCACTGACAAAATTGATCAAACCATGGGTCCCTCAAATCCAGGCTGCATCTGGACGGTTTCGATACTACTCATCGATCTCTGCTCATTCGGCGACTTCGAGCAAAATTCGGCGAAATGTCTGTTAGACTTCTGGCCAATATTCTCGCCATCTCACATGTACCTGAAACCTAACGATACCTACCATGATTTTGTTCCCGACGTTGTCTGGTACCGGACCTTCTTCCGAACGCGTTAGTGATGGACACTCCTCCATGGCGGTTGTTGTTCTTTGTCATGCTGAAAACACCAAGCCCATTGTTGCTACTCTTGCGTGCGAGCGTGCGATGTAAAGTCCCCATCGCCTTTTCCCAACCATGGCCCACGTCGTCGCCCGTGACAGAGACGTCAATGGAAACCCGAATCTGGAGTGCCTGCCTCCAGCACCTGAACCAACGTGAGGACGGCTGACTGTGAAGACACGTACCTTCCTGTGGATCACTCGCGTATCAAGACCCGAACGTTTTCGCGTATACCAAATCCAACCGAATCTGCATGCAGTGTCTGATTAAATTTTCCCCTACGGCCCGCACTCATCGTTTGCCTCCACATAAAGGACTGATGTTATCGGATACACTGGGGCAACAGGCGTGTGCGGTAAGTGGCGACGGTTGTGGTTCGAAATGGGACATGCGTGTTCTTACAAACGTATTCGTTGCAACGTACATCCCATTGCACAGACGCTCTCACTGTCGATCGATCAGTCACCACAAAAGTTTCCTGATTTCCGCGCAATCCTCTCCTCCCTGGAACGCGCTGGAAGGGTCGGGTTCAGAGCGTAGCACTTATTCTTCTTTCACCCTCGTTTGCATGAGCATCTGGACCAATTGCACACCATCGGGGTAGCGATGAATGATGAATGTGAACGTTCCGATTCGGCAACATGCAACAACGAGCACACCTCTCAATGTGGATGGATGAGTTGCCCGCAGGGTGTGAACTCTCGGACGGAACAAGTCCATGTGGCCAAGACCCGGCGTGCTCTCCTGGTCCCGAAGGGTACACGTGCGGTGAGAACATCACTGGTGTTGTTCATTGGTCGCACTCTGCCTGTAGGGTCACCGTGAATTAATCGCCCCACTCAAACGTTGAAAACGTTCACGCCGTCCATGATTTTCTCTCTGGTACCTGAAGTTTCTGCCTCGCTCTTTATCCGTGGGCAACAGGCAATACATCCCTGGCTTCCCTGGCTCCTACCCCTTCTCCCGCGCCCGTGCTAGAAGGTGAAGTGCACATGTTGCACACAGTTACGTATCACGTGCGTGAAGTCCCTCTGAAGCCAACCCCCTAACGCCGGCTTTGTAGGGCTGCGAGGTCAATGGTCTAACGACTACGGCATGCACGACTATAAGTACACCCCAACGCCGCCCTCGAAAGCGTCCTGCCTCGAGCACTGCAACGATCCTAGAGAGAAACCGCAAGCCGTTCACCGCCGCAACCCTTGATCAACATTGCCGCGGGTTGGGTGTGTTGCTGGTCATGATACTGTCCTCCGTGCAGCCCAGACCTTCATGCCACCAGTGTTTAACCGTGCGCGCCTAAACAGCCCAAACGTGCTCCAACGGACTTGCCGGTTACGAGAATTCGGGCGCCTGTTGTTCAGTTGGCTGCGGCACATGCGGCGGAGAAGGATGTTCGCAGCTCGGCGAAGGTATGGTGTACGTATCCTCGTTCCTCGCAAGGGTTGAGAACTTCTCTTTGAGTAACATGAAGAACTCTGCGTTGCGCTCTCGATGACGCCATTCGACGCACCACAATCAAGCGATCGCTGTTGTCGTTAAACCTTCTTAGGTGCGGAGTCGTGCTGCACGTCCAACATCATTGCTGCCCGCGAACCTTGCAGCGAGAAAGGGGCAGCTCCGTGCATCATGGACACCGGTGAGTCATGAGTACCCCTTCCACTTTCGGTTGAAACCGCTCCAACACACCGAACTTGCAGGACCCTGTCGCGGAACTGCCAGATGGAAAGCCGTCCCAGGGTAGTGTCCTTTGAACGTAGAAACAACCAAGTGCAAGCGGAGACGTCGTAAAATCTCCACTGTTGTCAACGCCACGGTAAGGACCAGTTCCAGAGCCGGAAACTCAACGGGCTTGTTGTTGAAATAGGTGTCGGTTTTTAGCGCTTTGCTTTCCAGTTCTCCTTGCAAAGTTCTACCGTTTTTGCAGTTCTGTATACGCTGCTTAAGTTTGCAAGAAATCCCATGACATGTCATTTCCTGTTTCGACCTTCGTTTCTTTTTTTTGGTTGAACAGATCAAACGTGTTCTAACGGGCTTGCCGGTTTCGAGAATTCGGGCGCCTGTTGTTCAGTTGGCTGCGGCACATGCGGCGGACAAGGATGTTCGCAGCTCGGCGAAGGTATGGTGTACGTATCGTGTTTTCTCGCGAGCGAGCGGTGACGACTTCAAAGTTTTGTCTTCGCCTTGGGTAGCGTGAAGATTCGTGTTCTCGATAACCCCCCGCCGGTGTTTGCCATAGGGGTTGGGTTTCGTCGCTTGGCAACGACGTTATCAAACAAGGGGATCTTTTCGTGAGCCCGACAAACAGGTTACCGCTCTTGTTTTCGCCTTCGCTTTTCTTTTGCGGTACAACCATAGTGGTGGCCGAACAGAAAATGTTGTGCGCGGTCGAGAACCCTCACTACGCGCAAAACGGATGATTGCACCACGTCGTGTCAAGATTGGTCAAGCACCCTCGAGACAGTACACTGTGCTTATAACTGTCTCTGAAAGCATGAGCACAATGAAATGTGTTATTATAATAGTCATTCGGAGCTGTCATCCGTATGCGAGGAAGAAAGCACAAGATGCCGAACACCATTAGCAGGATGCAGCGCAACCTCCATGCGACGAACACCTCACGGCGCTTCGCGCTTGGGGATGTGAGAGCCGGGTCCTGTGAGAACCCGGCATGCTCCGTCCCGGCTTCGTAGAGATGAGAAGTCAATGGTGTAACGACTACGGCATGCACGACTATGAGTACGACGAAGGTTCAAACACCGTCAAGCTACCCTTCCTTGTGTTTGCTAAACTTCTTGCTCAGGTGCGGCATCGTGCTGCACGTCGAACATCATTTCTGCCGGCGAACCTTGCAGCGAGAAAGGGGCAGCCCCATGCGTCGTGGACCCCGGTGAGTTCATGGGCGTCCCTACATTGCGCTTCAGGTTGAAACGTGAAACTGAACCCTAGCCTGATGGTGAGTCTCGTAGATCTTCACTTTCCATGCCCCGTCACGCCGGTGGAACTGCCGGCTGAGCAGCCTTGCCAGTGACGTGTAGTTTACCCTCCACCGTTATCAACGCTAGGGCATGGACCAGTTCCACCCTGGCAGTATCGCCGGCAGTGTTGCCTCCCAGCTGCCCTCGCCAGTCAGAAAATCGACAAGCGGAAGTCACTTATCATTCCCTATTTCGCCCGGTTTCCCTGTGTTCCTGTGTTGCTGAACAGCTCAAACGTGCTCCAACGGGCTTGCCGGTTACGAGAGGTCGGGCGCCTGTTGTTCAGTTGGCTGTGGTATGTGTGGCGGAGAAGGATGCTCGCAGCTCGCCGAAGGTATGGTGTGCGTGTCGGGGTTTCTCGCGAGCGAGCGTTGACAACTTAAAAGGTTTTCTTTCTCTTTGGGAAGTTGTGTTGTGTTCTCGATGACGCCACCCGATGAAGGTTTTTAAACACCCTTCTGTTTGCTAAACTTCATACTCAGGTGCAGAGTCGTGCTGCACGTCCAACATCATAGCTGCCGGCGAACCTTGCAGCGAGAAAGGAGCAGCTCCATGCGTCATGGACCCGGGTGAGCTACACACATCTACATGTACTCTCGTTCCGTTTGAAATCGAGTCAGGTCAAATATGTTGCTTAAAACTGAAACTATTGTCTTCCACTGTCGCGGTGAATCCATAACCTAGCGCCGTCTGCTAATGCTTGGTGATGTTGCGACATACTGATAACGACATCAATACGTCTGTCGTTTCCTCTCGTTAAACCCGGATCATGGAAATCAAAGATTCGGGCATGTGAGGTCCTGCAGAACAAGGCAGGACGAGAAAGTCAGGGAAGAAACTGCATCAACAAACCCATGCCTCGGTGATCGACGTCTTCAGAATGGCCTAAGCTGGTTCTTGTTTCTCTGGGGGATAATCCCTCATCTATCAATTTGTCCTACTTTGAATTCTCGAATAAGCACCTGTCAAGCTGTCGGTTTATTATTGTGTTGATCATTTGGGCCAACTGCCAATTCTTGCGTAGTGTTGGCGCTTACTGTACGAGAAACTAAACCAGTTTAGTATTGGGGGGAAGAAACGATCATCGCAAGTCGTCGTCAAGTACTCAACTCCATGCTGCCGTATTGTTGTGAGAGAGAATCTATTCTGCGAATATGTATGTGAGGTTTTGTGCGTTGCTTCCGTATTGCCTTGTTTCACGCTATGTCTGGTGAGTTGAACGTGTCGTTGCGAGGGTTTTGCGGCAGTGGTGAGATGCTGTGTACAGCATGTGTGGTTGTCTCTCTCCACAGTGCTCTCCACGACATTTGTCAATTACAATGCTGTCCGTCGAAGGGGGTATAGACTAAGACACAGCGGCGTGTATTCGTTTTACGGTTGTAGAAGAAGGAACACACGGTTGTCGTGCAATCATAAGTTCTTGTGCCAATTCTCTCACCGAGACAGACCACGAAGGAGAAACAACGCTGGAAACGGGGTGGTTACCGGGGATTGATATCGTTAGTCTTGCTGGGGAAGGAGATTGATGTGTTGAGGGCGCACGACATCAACGTAGGGTTCCCTGTTGTTTGCGATTTTCGATCGTGGCTGGGAAGCGGTGTCTTGCGAGTGGCCTCAGAAGACGCCCGAGCCGACGAGGGGCCAAATGCAGTGGCAGACGAACCTTAAACGTTCCACGACCCGCGACTCAAAATATTGATACACTGGCCTTCCGTTGTTCAACGCCCTGTGGCGAGGTACGCTTATCTACACATGCACACACGAACGTTTTCGTTTTTCGTGGGCGGATTGCTTCTTGTAACGATGCGGGCATTCTGTACGCTGGACACCGTACGTGCGATACGTTGTCCAGCGCGAAAGCTCCGCTTGGCCCACCTTGAATGGGCCAGAGTCGGCATGCTGGTTGGCCGTCCCTGATCCCCACAACGCTCTGATCCCAGATCGTATCGAACGTTTCTTTCTTCGCGCACCCAACGAGGTTCGCAAACAAGGAGCTAGTATCCTCATTGTCATAATAACGCCGGTCAGCAACGGCACCATACAATATGTTTCCGTTCAATTGCTCCTTAGGCATCATGCACCAACCAACGAGCCAACACCTGTCCCCCCAAAGACGAATTTCCGACTCGAACAGAGACACTAACCACGCTTGCCTCCGTTGTCGGTGGAGACTTGACCGTTGTGAGCCCGATACCCCCCATAGCCGTGTCGTCTAGAGGAAAGGCCGACAAAAACAGCCACGTGTTCTTAGGGTGGAGGTGGACTAGGTCCTCAAGACCTAGCCAGTGATCTACACCCACCCCTTCGGCAGCTGCCGCTCTCACCAACAGCGCCGCCCCTGTGGCCGCCGTGCTGATGACCCGCCAGGGTACCCACTCTTGTTGCCATCGCAGCATCTGCCGCCGCCGCTCCTCTCTTTCTGCGGTACCCCCGCGGCCGGGTGCCCAATGTTCCGCTGGTACCACCATCCCCCACGGCGTTGACTCCACCACCCCGGATGGGATCGGAATCTTGTTCTACAAACATTTAGCGGCGCATGGTCGTGAGGTGCTTGCCGACGAACTCGACATCATCTCCCACCCCGATCATTCTCCTCCGCCTCTCGATGGTCTTGACGCAGGTGCCGCGCCCGCCGCGCCCGCTTGCGCAGGAGGAGGACTGGCGAGTGTCGTTTGCACTGGTGCTATAGCCGCCTCCGCCTCCGCCGCCAACACGTGCCCGGCCGTCGTTTCCACCGGAGAACAGGTCGGCGTTGTTGTTCCCTCTCTGCCTCTCAGTTACGCCGCTCCTGATACCACCGCCGCCATCGACGATGAAAAAACGGTCGGGCCCCTCCCTGCTTCTGCTGCTCTTGCGGTGTGTCGAGGGCGCCGGCGTTCGAGCAGCTATAATAGTGAAGCCAACGACATCTACGTGATCCTGAAGCGGGGTGAAGCCTTCACCCCGCTTCATGGATCACCTAGATGCCGTTGTTTTCAGCGTTTCGCTGCACCTGCACGCCTACGTGCAGGCCCTCAAACTTCACCCCGCCTCAGGATCACCTAGATGTCGTTGTTTTCAGCGCTTTGCTGCACCTGCACGCCTGCGTGCAGGCCCTCAAACGCGCCTGGAGAGAAACGTCTGTGCTGTCTCCTGCTGCGGCTTCAGCTCCCTCCGTTTCACGATCTTGAGGCCGGCCATGGCGTCAACCAACGCCACAATCCCTTCCCGGTCCGTGCTGGCCTTGAGTGTGGCGATGTCTTCCACCTGCTGAGTAAGGGTTACTTCATTGTATGCGGATGACAGGTGCCGATAACTTGATGAATTTTCTGGTGCTTCCTTTCACTTCCAGAGGCAGTCATAAGCGATGTGAAACTATTTAGCGCCTCGAAGGTGTTTGGCCAATTGATTACCACGTGGCGCGATCATTACTCTTGCGCGGAGTGAGGGTTCTCGACCCCGTACAACATGCTCTACTCGACCACCATCTTCATGGTACCCGCAAGAAAACAAAAGGAAAACAACCCGGCAAGCTGGTTCTCGAGCTCACGAAGCGGTCGACTTGTTATTCAATACATCGTCGTTACCAACCGACGAAAACCCTGGTAGGGGATTTCCGGCGTGAGGGGGGGGATCATACACAGGTGGTCGCATCTCCCCAACGCCTGTGGAGGACGTCTCCCTCGTTTGGCATCGGTTGGCATTGACGAAGAGGAGCTATCCGCTGTTACAAACCACGCCACCCACGGTTAGCCTGTGTACACCAGAACCACCAATCAATAGCGGAGAAGAAACAGACTGCTTTCTTCGAACTACATTACTCGTTGTGCGGAGTTTGTTGTGTGGAATTTTCTCCTTCTGTTGACGTACGAACGCACCCTTAAAAATACGTAGAGAACATTACAAAGGTGTGGACTGACTCACCAAACGACCAACGACCAGACAGGAATGTTTTTTTACTTCTTCTGGATATTCCATACCTTCTACGTTGCTGATAACGTGGCGGACAGACTATACAATATTGGCGTTCGTCCTGCACTAGTCAATGTTCATATTGGCGAACTCCTGCACTGTAGTCAATGTTCAGTAGCATTGGTCTCTATCGTAGATCAGCACGGCGGCCACAAGGGGTGGCGGTGTTGGTGAGAGCGGCCCGGCACAGCGGGAGGCAAGCGGTGGCAGCGACAGTGGCAAGGGCATCGGTCCTATACATTTCCGCACCCTCGCACCGCCACCAGCAGCTGCATAATACCAGCATCAACTGCCCCCCGCTAGGGTTGTGGCTAGAATTGTGGTTGCATTGGATTGAGGTACTGGGCTGGGTCCAACGGAATAGACTTAAGCTTCTGAAACGTTGAAGGGAGCTGCCATACAGCCACACCACCACACATCAAACATATAAACCAATATGAGGCCGGAACGCGGTACCATACATAATGCGAAGACAACAACAACAACAACAACAGTAGAGAGAGAATCAAACCCACAAGCTGCTCCTACTAGGTTCGCGAGGTTAACCTACTTGTATGCGGAATATGATATTGCCCACTTCGCGTGAAGCAACCTTCTTTCCCACTTGCAGGCCGCAAGGTCATGACGGAACGGATATTTTCAACAAAGATGAACGGCCAGCCAACACTTCATGCTCACCCTCGTACGCTCCGGGTCACGGCCCGAAACGTATCCCTCAAACTGGAGCGCGACTCTGCTCTCCGACACCTTCGGTTTCTTAGAAAGTGGCTCCTGAAGCAGCGGCAGGAGGAGATTCCGACGGCCTCACGGTGCTGCTTGACCAGGTAATCATCTGCGTGGTGGGGTACGCCAATGTCCAGGCATTGGTGGAAGACGTCACCACACTCAAGGCCAGCATGGACCGGGAAGGGATGGTGGCGTTGGTTGACACCATGGCCGACCTCAAGGTCGTGTCAGGCACCGAACTGAAGCCGCAGCAGGAGACAGCACAGACGTTTCTCTCCAGGCACGTTTGAGGGCCTGCACGTATGCGTGCAGGTGCAGCGAAACGCTGACAACAACGACATCTAGGTGATCCTGAAGCGGCGTGAACCTTACTCCCGCCCCTATGAAGGGGACGCCGTGTCCGTTTCCGCCATAATCTAAACAGTAGGATACTACGGAATTGGCTCCTGAAGCAGCGGCAGGAGCAGGTTCCAACGGCCTCGCGGTGCTGCTTGGCCAGTTTAGCATCTCTTTAGTGGAATCCTCGGGTTTACAGGCATTGTTGCCAACATGGTCACACTCAAGGTCAGCCCGGACCGGGAGGGGGTGGTGGCGCTGGTTGAAGCCATGGGAAAGTTAAAGGTGGTGGAAAGGGACGAGCAGAGTGCGGAGGGAGGCGAGCCAGGGCCAGCCAGTAGCTCCCGGTCCGTGCTGACCTTGAGTTTGGCCATGTCGGCCACCAATGCCTGAAAATCCGAGAATCCCTCTATGGAGATTCTTCCCTGGCCAAGCAGCACCGCGAGGCCGTCGTCTCCTCCTGCTGCTGCTTCAGCAGTGAGAGAACGGGCCCGACAGCTTACAACTACACACGCCCAACAGTGCGTTCCTTCTTTTACAACCACACGCACAAAGCCACATAGTCGCAGAATGCATTCCCTCTAGCGCCTTGAGCGGGCCTGGCAGAGGCAGGACGGCACCATGCAAAGGGCCAAGCTCGACCAAGCCAACCGGAGGGAGAAGAGGGAGCGTGCGGGAGCAACGATCTAACGGTAATCGAATATAGGCCTCCCAAAGTGGGCTTTTCCATGACACGGATTAGTCGCGCCTTGAGCGGGCCTGGCAGAGGCAGGGCGGCGCCATCCAAAGGACCAAGCTCGACAAGGCCAATAGGATATCTTAATCGCGCTTTGAGCGGGCCTGGCAGAGGCAGGACGACACCATGCAAAAGGCCAAGTTCGACAAAGATTACCGGAGGGAGAAGAGGGAGTGGGAAGGACCAGGGATCAAGCGGTAATCGAACACAGACCTCCCAAATTGGGCTCTTCCGTGGCGAAATAAAAATATGGCAGTCACCAGCGACAACAGCGAAAACAACGAGGGAAAATGATGAAGTGAGGAAAGTAGAAATGGATATTTTCTTGATCCTCGGGGGCTTCAACTCGCTCGCTCTCCCATGTGTGTTGGTCGTTTCAAAGCGGGGTACGACGTAGAGCCCGCGTTATGCGACCCCTACGTTCGACTTTGACGTCCGGAATATCCTGGTGTTCGCAGATTGACCAATCTGATGCATCCATTGATCACTACCCAATCAATATCCAAACACATCTCGAGCTTCCCCCCCTTTCTACTGTTGCACCAAGACCGAACATAGGTTTGTGCGTGTTTGACTTGCTTGTTCTGGCGCCAGTCTAGACGCATCAGCCGGGCTCACACTGGAGGACGGTCACAGAGGAGCTCGTTATAGTTATTGATGTCGTTGCCTCTTCGGTGCTTGCCTTAGCTCGTGCCGTGAGAAGGGTTCCGCCGTCCCTTTCCTTGTCGGCTGTGCAGTCGAAGTGCGAATACTCACGAAAATCGTGTCCCCTGCAAAGTTGTACGAAATAAAACCCTTCAGAGAGAGAATGAAACCCACAACATTCTACAAATAGATTTGCGACGTTAACCACTGGACTACTCGTACGCGGAATATCCAATGCCCCTTTCACGTGAAACAGCACTCTGTCCCCACTTGCATGAGAAAAGTATTGCTGTGTGCACGACACAAGAATGCAGCGCGAAAGGCCGCAAGGTCGTGACGGGACGAACCGTTACGACAAAGACGAACCGCCAGCCAACACTTCATGCTCACCCTCGTGTGCTCCGGGTCACAGTCCGAGACGTATCCCTCAAACTGGAGATTGACTCTGCTCTCCGACACCTTCGGTTGTTAAGAAGTAAATGGCTCCGGTCACCAAGGGCAAACATCGTTGAAAAGGCGGGGGTTCGGGGGTTACCGGAGGTTGATATCGTTCGTCTTGCTGGGGAAGGGGGATGGATTGATGTGTTGAGTGCCACCACGCCAACTGGTTCTCTGCTGTTTGTGATATGCGATCTTGCTGGAAAGCTGTGCCTTCTGAGCGGACGGTCAAAACACCCGAGCCGACAAGAGGCCGATTACAGTGACAGACGCAACGTTCCACGATCCACGACTGTAAATATTGATACACTGGCAGTTGTTGAGCGTTCAGTAGCGAGCTACGTTTAAGTACACGTGCGCACACAGGCGGTGACTTGCTTTCCGTGGGTGGAATGCTTATTTTACTGATGGGGGCTTCTGTGCGAAGCGCTCGATCCCTGTCGTCCAGCGCGAATAGCTTCGCTTGTCCCACCTTGAGGGGCCTATAGTCTGCTGACTCTGCTGACTGGTTCGCCGTCCCTGCTTAGCACAACGCTCCGATCCGAGATCGTAACGAACAGATTTCGTTTCCTGCAAGCCAGCGAGGACAAGTAGGAGCAGAGACAGCCAGGCAGAAGGGGCTGACCGAGAAGAGCCAGAGGGATACACCCACCTTGACTTGTGCAAGCGCCGTGAGGACATGATTCGTTGCTTTGTGCTCACGTTCTGACGCTCGGGCCGAGCGCCAACACTGCTTGCTCCGCCAAATGCAAGGGAAGAGGGGCAAGGGAACCCCAGAACTTTACCGGACGAAGGGTACCACGCGCCTTACCGAATCTCACCCAGCCGGGCATCCACATCATTATTCTACCCGTCAGCAACGACATCATGCCAATACAACTTGCTCTGTTGAAACGCTTCTCAGGCACCACCCACCACCACCGAGCCATCACTTGCCCCCCCCCCAAATCGAACATCCGACTCGAACAGATACATAAACAACCCTTGCCTCTGTCGTCGGTGAAGATTTGGTCAACACGAGCGCAATAGTCTACCCGTGTTGTCTAGAGGAAGGGCCGTCAAGAACAGACCCTTCTTCTTATGCTGGAGGTGAACAAGACAAGTTAGCGATCTGCACCCACCCCTTCCTCAGCTGCAGCTCTCTCTCCCGCCCCCGCCCCTGAGACCGTCGTGGTGATCAACCGTCACCGTACCCCCCTTTTCGCGGCGGCATCTGTCGCCTCCGCTCCTTTCTTTCTGCTATTATCCACCCGCGGCCGGGTGGCCAATGTTCCGCCGGCACCAGGGTCCCCCTCGTCGTTGACTCCGCCACCCCGGACGGGATCGGAACTTTCCCCGACACAGAGGTAGCACACGGTCGTGAGGTTGATGAGGACGTACTACAGTAGCATTTCCCACCCCCCTCCTTCTCCTCCGCCTCGCGGCTTCCTCGGCGTAGGTGTTGCGCCCACCGCACCCGCCGCACCCGCCGCACCCGCTCGCGAAGGAGGAGGATGGACGAGTACCGCCGCTGTTGCCGGCGCCGCCGCCACAACGTGCTCTTCCGTCGTTTCCACCGGGACCCAGGTAGATTTCACTGTTCCGCATCTATCTCTCCGCGAAGCCGCAGCGTTGGTGAGAGTGAAGCTCCCCAATGCAGAGGTTCTCCTTGTGCATGGAATGAGGGTGTTCCTTAAGGCACAGGTCCCGTTGCTGCTAAGCCAACGGAGGTTCCGTCGCGCGCCACTTCCCCTTGCACTCTTCGCGTAAATGGTCCAGTAATTCAGAGGTTTCCTGCTGCATTCCACCCTCCTCTCAACACCGCCGCCGTCAAAAGGATCAGACATCGAACCCGCCGCCGCGGCAGCGGCGCTTCTGGTGTAAAGACGAGATTTTGCTGGTGGTTGCACGGTCTGCTGGTGCTGGTGGGAGTGCGACGGGTGTTTCCCCTAACAGTTGTCGACGATGATGAAAATACAGTCGGATTCCGCCCTGCTGCAGCTGTTGTTGTGTTGGGTCGAGGGAACCGGCGGCGCTCGAGCAACTACCTCGGAGCGGGCGGCCACCGAGGGCGTAGTGGGTCCGCTCCAGAACCCACAGCCAGTTGCTGCTGGTATTATGCAACTTTTGGCGACGGTGACGGGTTACAGAAATGTACAGGAAAGGACCGCTGCCGCCGCTTGCCTCCCACTCCCGGCTCTGCCCACCCCCCTTGGCGGCAATACTCCCGCCATAACCGCCTCGTAGGATAGAAACCCCGTGCTCGTAGGCAGGTGGCAAAGGTGCACCGCGTCTCCCCGGAGACTAGCGCCCACGTCAACCGAAACGCCGCCGGTGGGGGTGTCGGTGGTTCCACAAAATAGCAATGGCCGCGTAGGGTGACAGAAGAGTCTGGAGCTGGCCATCCGCCGGAGTGTGGAGGGCAAGGCCGTGGTAACTGCTATTGCGATGGACAGTCTATTGTCAGAGTGGCGCAAGGGGGGACAGCTGTGATATGGCACAATTCTCAGGAGCGAGTGCCAATGTGAGGAGTGCACGGGGATGTGTGCGTGCACGGGAATGCGTGCGTGCGCGCGGTGGCGTGCGTTTCATTATATTTAGCATCGACCGCGCTAACCGGCTGACCAACGAAAAGACGTCAGTCTCAGTGCAGCCTAAAACAGAAAAATCATGTAATGGCCGTGATTTGGGCAACAGAAACGTTAGCAACAGAAGCGAACTGCACGTGTCTACCAAGGCTGGTACTTTGCCCTCGTTTCCGATCGTACCACTTCGCGTGCCGTTGCTGCTTTCATCGTCCTCTGTAAATTCACCGCTCTCTTTGCTACTACTACTGTACATTCCTCCCGCTTTTGTTACGGGGCTCTCTTCGTGTGTCTTTATTTTTTAGCATCGACCGCGCTAACCGGCTGACCAATGAAAAGACGTCAGTCTTCGTGCGGTTGAAAACACAAAACACTTCTATCTGCCATGAACTGGGACCCCGTGAGGGGGCAGCATGGGGGGAGCTAAACTATCCGCCGGATCGAAGACAGAAAAGGTAGCCACAGAAGAAAAATTCGTGTGTGTGTGAGTGTGTTTTGGGCGCGGTCTGGCAGCACTGTCCAGTCTCCCAAATGGTTAAGAGTAGGCCGCGTGGGGCTGGGCATGGATGATGGTGGAAATGCGCACGGAATCATGCGTCATCCTTGTATTTTGTTACAAGAAACGTGTATTGATTTTCGCCCCGCGCGCAACAAGGAGCGGAACTATCAAGACTCGAAAATGATATATTTTGCGCTTGAATCTACATCATATCGAACACCAGAAATGATGCCAGGACAGCATCAGTACTGTGAAACAACCCGCAGTAGCGAAGGTTGTGGAATGGACAGGCACCCCCGAACGAATCTTCAGTATCATCCATTGGCGAAATGAATCTTTCATCGGAGAAACTTGCCAAAAAGTTACGTGCTCGCTGCCAGCAGGTAATCAAATGGGAATACGACGAACAATCGATATCACCCCAAACGCTTGTCCGCCCTCTGTACGCGGCACTACGGTCTCGCTCGAGAGGCGTGCATGTTGAAAGTACCTTTCCAATAGCAGCTCTTATTGGCATTCACATGGGAATCGCCGTACCCAAACAACGAATCGACTGTGGGTGGCGCTGTGAAACGCGTTGTTGGCGCAAGGTTTAGGGAATCGATCTTGCATCTCCCAACCCCCGCATCGCGTGAAACCATACGTACAGTGATAATCGGAATTCGCAGATAAGGTCATGCAACCCCTCCTGGTGCTACATGAAAACGCGTTCGCAAGCGCGACACGGTCCCACATCTACTATTACAGCGCCGTGCCACACCTACGCCTAATGGGTGCGGGACAAAGCGCCCACCGCGGATGTTTGATCGATTCACGGAGATTAGTAAGTCGTCGCTTCTTAACTTCTCCTCCCCCCCCCCCTACCGCCACAAACCGACCCCGCGGTGTCTGACCCGGCGCCCCATCACGACACTTCCACCCCTTTCTGCATGAAACCCGGGTCAAATTCACTCGCGATCAAGCAATGTAGGCCCAGTTCATGATCGTCCAGCACTGGGAGCGAAGAGTGAGTTCCATACCGGCAAGCTCGACGAGCCAATCCCTCCCGCGCCCGCTGACATCCAAGACGTAGGCCTCGCACACGTCAACGATGCGCTCGAACACCTCGTTGTACACTAGCCTATAAAACATTGGATGGAGTTCACAGGGCCAGAGAGAAGGAAGCACGGAGGTGGCGGTCAGTGTTTTTATATCGCTGAACGGGATATTGAGATTGGCCGCGAGGGGAGGGGGATGAATGAGGATGAATGAGTGTATCTACAGGTATTGTATTGTTGGCGCAGGACTCCTTTAGGAGTTTCATTCCTGCAATGTTGTGGATAGAGCTGAGGACCGCAGTGCTTGCTTTCAGCACGAGGCGGGGAATACAGCCTCCTGGACACGGAAGTTGAACGAATAAATCGGCGTCAACCCAAGTATATCGGCTCAATTCACGACGTGGAGCTCTGGAATTTCCTAACGAACACATCGATCATTGTGCTGATAGACTGTAGCAGCAATCCCAAGCCACCCACGATAGCACGCACTTCAGAAACGGATCAAGTGAAAATCAATCACCGAGCCCACGAAACGACGAAACTCAAATCAGCTAATCACCCATTCGAAGGGGCACATTTGTTTGGCCTCTCGCACACTCGAATACGTCCCGTAGGAATACTGCAGAGTGCCAGCACGAGATAAAATACCGAGGACGCGTCGTCACCGAACAAAAAGCGGATGACGAGAAAAACGCACCACGTGTTCCCGAAGTTGGGGTTGGTCGGGTCGGTGACACCGGTACCGGCGATGACGTCGGGAAACGTCATGGCCGCGTTGCCCGCCTCACCACCAGCGACGACGTCGACGAAGAAATCCACCGCTCTCTGGACGTCTGCCTTAGTGCCGAGCCGAGTGAGGTGGCCACCGACGAGGACGTCGAACTCTTTTCCTGGAAAAACAGAAACACGTAGGGCGCTTGGTCTAACACCCCGGTCCCTTGTTCCACACGGTTCCGTGTGCCAGTGAGGGCGGGGAGGGTGGGGGGGGGCGATCCACCGATCCAGCGATATTTCTACATACCTCAAACGCCCGAGGTTAGTTTCCCTTACATCCTTGCGCTCACCGTTTATTTCGTCGAGAGCTTCCAGAAAGTCGCTGACATCTTGGACGATATTCACCGAGTAAAAGGGAGCCCTGGTTGTCCGTGGATGTGGGGGAGAAAATGGGAACCGCAACCAAAGAGTGAGCGACGCGTTTCATCGAAATAACGCAAGAGGAAGGGTTGTTTAGGGGGACGCTTGCGATTTTCAGCAGGATTCCAATACGAGTCGGAATGCGGGCTGATTCAGGAAAGGGAGTCCTGTACTACAGTACTGCAATGAATGGCGAGCTCCAGCGTGCGCCAAATATTGGTAGGGGCGTCGGAGGCCTATACTCCGATTCTCAACGAGACACACGAAAACAAAACGAGCGAGAGAGGGGGACAAAGTGACAGAGGCAGAGAGAGCGAGAGAGAGTAGTATACGACACAGGCAAATATTTGAAATCAGCGAACGCCAAACCTCTCTGTTTCTAGATCTCTGGGCGCCAACTGCATGCCGTCTCACCAGCCTGCGAACACCGTGTCGGTGACCATGAAGATCGTGGAGTCGATTCCTGCGGTGTACGGAAATAGTTTTTCGATGAACAACAAGCGAGCCATCCGAGGCAGGTGTGGTCAAAGAACGGGGAGCCGAAGTTATTCTCAAGTGTTTATTGCGATTTGACGTAGAAAACATAGCTAACTGTAGCCTCGTTTTCTTGGTCCATGCGTTTAAAAGAAGTTCAGGATCGATCAGCACCTACCTGCAGTATTGTCGAGAATTGGCAGCACCAGAAATGCTCAAACAACCGTTATTATTTGCGGCCCCTTCTGTACGGACGCCTGTTGGGTGGGTTTCCGTTTCGTGGTCGTCTGGGGATATATTTTCTTCGGGCAGGCCTGGCACAGGGTTGGTTGTGGTGCGCACCCAAAGCCAGACGGTTCCGGCACTCCTATAACACAACTCGTCCATGAAAAAGCTGTAGCTAGTCCCCATTCCATTGTTCCTTGAGCGTCTGCTGCATCATTGTGCGCGTGTGCGGGACCGGGCGGGACCGGTGCATGTATGTCTCGAAGACATCCCCTCTCTTCTGGGGAGCTCATGTAATTAATTGTTGGGTACACGACCACCTACAATAGTCTCGAAATACGCTTGCTTACGAACAACGCGGAGTCAATTTTGTTCGCCTCAACTTTACAAGGCCCCGTTCGTTACTCGTTTCTACCCACGCGGGAAATTCAAACGATTCCCCCATTCAGTAGCCGCCAGTCACGCTTTGCCGATACGCCTTAGTTACTCTACGACCTCCCCAAGCTCATTCAAGCAGTCTGCCCCACCCGATGGAATGAGGCTGTTGGTAGTGCAGGGCGGGCCCGCAAAAAACATTATCTCGTTAGGAACCAGACGCTTGAATTTTCGCGAAACCTACACATTACTGTGACGACGAGAACGAAGCTGAGCCTGGGTCAAGTACTTGCGTTGCTGAAGTGCCCGCCTGTATTATCCAACACCCACGAAGAGAGGGCTCATCCTGGTACAAGCGCCGCCGACAAATGAATATATTCCAACTGTAGGAGTTCCGCTCCGAAAGTCACATGAACGTTGTTTTTATCAGTTAAAACGGCCGCACAAACAATGGTCGATCATGTGCCGCACCTTCTCCAGCATTCTGCGGATCGTGCTTGTCGAGAGTCACCATCAAATCCCCCCCTTGGTGAGCGTTGGCCTTCTCCAGCGTGAAGCGGAGACCACCCACCTTCGGAATACGAGAAGTAATTAGGACTGGCTGTTCAAGCACAAATGCTCGGCAAAAATACTCCGCGGGCAAACACGTCGAAGGAGGGTCGGGAAAACGTGTGTTTCATTTCGGTTTCATTGGCACAGCTATGTCTGCGGTGCCGTGGTAGTGGGTCGCCGAAATGTCTATTCTATCGCGATTGATAATAGATTATGCTTGATACAATCCGACGGTGCCTTTGGGTCCTCTCTGTGGTATTTGCGGCAGTAAAGTCCAAATACCACCTTCAGATATCTCCATGTGTGTACGTCGACACGTACGTAGAGTTAGCTAGGTCAGAGTGTCGAGGAACTCAAAAGGGGCCCGCGCAAATAGAGGTGGCAGAAGAAGCAGCAGTAGAAGAAATATGTTAAGGAAAAGCGGCAAAGCGGCGTATCCTATACTAAACTCTATACAACAGCCTGTGCTCGACGGTGGCAATCAAATAAGAATTGTGCTTGGAACCCGAAATTGAAGTGCCTTAGTTGAGGTCTGTTCCGTAGTGGAAAGGACCGGATGAGGGTACAACCGCCCCCCTTATACGAAGGTCACAACAGTAGACCCCATCCCCAAGAAGAGCATCAACGCCACGAACAAAAACAACAACAACAACGACCATAACAACAAGGACAGTAGTAGCCGCAGAAGCAGGAACAGCAGCAGGTCGTAAAGCGCCGATTCCAGGCCTTTGTTACCTCAAGCACTTCCTCTTGGTACCACTCGGGGACAGGGACGCCCCGGTTGTTGCCGAAGACGGTGTTGGGGTCCTTGGTGTCACGCTTTTTGACGGCCAGGCGAGTTCGCCGGCTTGCGATAGCGGTGGGATTGTCCGCGGCGAAGTATTCAACGACAAGCCCTGCCGCGCCCATGTGGTCCTGCATAAGAATTGTTTGGGGCCGTGACCCAGCAATACGTCAATTTGTCGTTGTTGTTTACGTGGTTGTCGGTGTTGTTGACTTGCAACGAGTGTTTGAGTCTGTGGAAGCCACACGTACCGGGCCGCGGCCGTGTGCACCCAAGAAGGAAAAGGAGCGTGAGAACATCAAACGAGGTATTCGGCGCGTGCAACTCACCCAGTGGCGATGCGTGTAGACGATGTACTTGAGCTTGGTACCCTCGGAGAGGAGCGCGTCGATCGATGCCGTAAGCCAAGTGCCGTTGGGAAACTTCTCCCCGAAACTTGACGTGAAGCTCGCTGAATACACGACCACAAAAAAGAGGGTTACGTAACATGCAGTGAGAGAGACGGTATTCATCGGGCAAAACTCTTGTTGTGGTGGGTCGGGTCGTGGGCGAAGTTGGTGATCGGAGTGAGTGAGAGGCGGGAACGGGTGTGCTGCTGTGTCT
This sequence comes from Ectocarpus siliculosus, assembly GCA_000310025.1. Taxonomy (NCBI): domain Eukaryota; class Phaeophyceae; order Ectocarpales; family Ectocarpaceae; genus Ectocarpus; species Ectocarpus siliculosus. Next base: position 105,740 of record FN648528.1, read on the forward strand.
GTGACCTAGAACGACTTCAAACAGCGTGCGGCGTGGGTGGGTGTGGTTCGAGGAGGAAGACGGGGGGAAACCGACAGGGTGGCCATCTTTGCAGCCTTAATATCGCGATGTCGTTACGCCATCACTTATTGAGGCACTGGCGATTGGGGCACCGGGCGTAGTCTAGGGGTGTTGTTGCCACGGTCTTGGTCATCAAAAACGTTTTTTGTAGAGGGGGCAAAGGGCTGAGTTCGGTGGAACCCCCCATGACCAACTAACTAACTGCTCGAACACCGCCGCTTGTTCTCCAGAGGTTTTTTGTTGGCGTCGCGTGTTGTGTAGCGCCATCACAGCACAGGCTAATCCATGCACCCGCCGCTACCGCGCAGTAGATGGGGCCGCCGAGGTGGAACGACAAAGTTGGTGCACAGATGATGTCCACCCTTTCCCACCCGAAACGCCGTATGAGCCGCCAAATCTCTTGACAATAAACTTTTTTAACTGTAGCGGCATTCCGACACACTCACCTTCGGGAGCATCGAAGAGCACTGCCTCGCCGCCGCTTTCCGCCAGCATGCAGAAGTAAGCTCCCTCGGTGAGCGCGTACACGGCGGTGGTGCCCTCGCTGCTGCCGGTGGCAGTGGCGTTGTTTCCCCCGATTTGCTTGTACATTACCGGGTTCGAGTCGTTACCGCTGCTACCACCTGGTATGGGCAGAAAATCCTCCCATACGTCTGGATTAATGGGCTGCGGGTGCAGATAGATATAGCGGGAGGAGCAGTTTGTTTGTCGTCAGCATGGTTGAACTACAGTGTGTTTCATTCACAGGAAAATGTTGCTGTGGCGTACTGCTGCGTACAAAGCGTGGTGGTGTGGATACTTTCGTGCTACCTGCGCTACCCGAAATTAATTGGCTTGATGCCATCTATCCTTTGCGACATGTGTCGGCCTTTATCATGTCGGTTGCGCGTGGTGATTGAACGTGGGTGTTTCACTGGAAAAAAATCTAGGGGACTGTAATCTACAGTACTGAGTTAGAGAGTAGAGGGCAGCAACGACGACCAACCTGTCTGTATTTATAGCCTAACATGATCAGGTTCAGTGAATACCGGCTGATGGTGATGAGGCAGCAGAGCAATCGTTTCGCATTTTGCACATTTGCCGCGTGGCAGTTATGCTGCTAAGTTAAGGTGACTCCGCTCAGAGCACCGATGGAACATCAACCCAAAACTTGCCGTCAGGGAGTCGCATATCCAACCCGTTTCGCCGACGTCTCCCTCACAGCGCTTGACAGACTGGCTCTCGCAGAGCTTGGAGGGGAACGAAATGAAGAGCACTATCGCCGTCACGGCTGCTGCGAGAGGAGAGAGGTGCATGACCAACGATCGCTGCTGCTGTGGCGCTGTAGAAGAGTGTGTGTCGGCGGCGGCGGCGCGGCGGGGCGAGGAAGTTGTCCGATGATAGAATCTGCGGTACATTTGAGGAATCTGAATCTGCCGGCGGGACGATCTTTGCGACACAGCTTGCTGTTACGAACTGTAGAACATGTTCGAAAGAAGGAGAAAACATCAAAAAACAATCTGCGGAACGTTCTTGGTGATGCCCACGATTCTGATGCTGTGCCCAAATGCTAACAGCACAGCACAGCAGCCGTGTAGCACTATGCGTTGACCTATGCACATAAGCCTTGCCGACATTAGGACAGTGCCCTTGTCGTGCGTGTGTATGCTGTTAGTGCCGGTGTGCCCCAGCGTTCCTGTGGGAGAGAGCGAATTCATCATCATCACCTCGAGACGATCCTCTCTCCGCTCCCTCTCCGTTACACAGCAGCAAGGATACCGTATATGACACAAGATAACACACCCCCTTCGCCGTTTTTTAAAGCTCGATTTCTCAACAGCAGCTACCTGTTCACCCGGCAGGTCAGTCTGCCGACGTTCACCAGGAGAGCCAGAAGCCAAGCATGTTTTTGATCAATATCACGCGTGCCGTAGCCCGCAGCAGACATGCACCTCGAAAAATGTGAGACCACTCTCTCACTCTCTCTCTCTCTCTCTCTCTCTCTCTCTCTCTCTCTCTCTCTCTCTCTCTCTCGTACTTGTTGCCGTTTTCTGGTGCGAACGACAGATAAAACGGTGAAGACCAGGGGGGGTAGGGTGAAAAAAGAGTATGCATACTCGTAGTACGACTACAGATGCACATCATGGGTGTTCACGTACGCAACGGAATTGACTCCAGAATTGACCGGAAGCCCCGGTCAAGACCACAAGAAACCGTTTTCAGGTGAGTACCGCGACCTGGCATCTTGAGTCGTTTTTCACGGTATTCTGCTGTAAAAGAGTTTGTCTGCTGTGAGATTGATTGGGATCCAAGTCCGTGGCTGATTTTCATTCCACACATACATACGCATGATCGGTGAGTTGAAAGTTAGAGATGCAGTCGCATGGCATGGCCGTTGTTCGGGAAACAGAAAACGGTGAACGAACGCCTGTTCGAGAAGCCCGGTCGCATCGGAGTATGTGCTGTAGGAACTCTCCTTGCGGGGCCGCGGCAGAAACGACACTACGTGTTGTACTCGATGGTCGTGGCCATCAATCAATGTGGATCCTCGGGGTCAATTTATTGCTGAGGTCGCATGGAACCGCCGTTTTGAGTCACTCAACAACCCCCCCCCCCGGTAACCGTGTTCTTTCTGTCGCACATACGCCTTCCATACCAATCTCCGTTCGTCGTGTGGATGTGACCTTTGAAAGCGTACGGATCTCCAATATCTGCTTGTCGAGAAATATCGATTTCCTCGTTTCGCGTTTGGGGTGTCGAATATTTTCGCTTCTCCTTCATCAAGACCTTCAACAAGTAGACCATATTTCCAGCCCCCCCCCCGCCACCCCATCCACGAAAAAAAACAACCATGAAAACCCGGACAACCTCATCAGCACCCGATTCAATCAATAACATCTCTAGACAATGCGGAGAGTACAAAAAAACGCGCCACCACTCGAAAGTCTCCAATTTCGCTCAACCCTCCCTCCTTCTTTCATCAGTGGGGAACACCAACAGGGAAATCAATCATGGGATTTGTCATATATCTATAGCGGTATCGGAGGTTTCAAGTTCGTCAATTTCGTGAAAACCAAACCCTCAACTTCTAAACCGGTACCACCGTTGGACGGTCCGGCGTTCTTGCAACACGAACAACCCTCTGCATCTCGTAAATCAAGACATGTAACGATGCACACAAAAACAATAGGAAGGGTAAAACGAACGAATGAATGGGTGGCGCACACCTACCAACCCGCGTGTATTTAAGTCCTATATTTCCGCATCCCCTGCCTAACGGCCCGAGAAGATCAACAATTGCATCCCCACCCCTACAGGCTAAAGGTCATCGACCCCTATCGTCATTTTTCTTTTGCAATCAAACAGCTCCCGAATCGTAGCCTGCACTCCGACCGATTCCCAACAAATCACCGTGCCTCAAGAAAAAGCGTACATAGTAGTCCGTTCTCCGACAGACTCAGACGCTTGAGGCAAAAAGAAAAAACACCTCCGCCACGAGCGAAACGGAAAGCGACTGTCGCCACCAAGAACTGAACCTGCTGGGCAAATATCCAGTCCTCGCAACACTCGCATCGTCTGAGCTGATCCGCCAAGGAGGCGGGCAGCCGCACACAACCCAGTGTACTGCTGCCTGTCTCCCCTTGACAACAGTACCCACTCGAAAGACACTATATAACGTATATATTGGTACACACATTTTTTTGCATGGAAGCAAATTTTCTACTCCATTCCGGGAGCAGCTGCCTGTGTGGACCGGCCGCAACTTTCAAGCCTCTGAAAACACTGATGCACCTCTCCCCTTCCAGTGCCGTTCGTCAGGTTGGGTCCGCCAAACCTATGACCCGTCCCCTACAAAAATCCCCCTTCCCCTCCCTCAAGACCGGTAAATTACACACGTGGCGGCAAGATATCGAACCGCCTGTACATTGTAGGTTTGGTGCTCATGCTACTGCCGCAAGCTACATGTAGTGCACCTTGCCTCGAACATCGCGAAGCACAAGACCCATCGTCGCATGAATATTGCCCCCGAAATTACGAACAACCGCAGCAAACAATCAATCCTCTCGCATCCGGCCGGCGCGTACCGATCGGAAATTCCGCGCGAGAAAGCACGCTGCTACTACTAAGTGGCCCGAACGGTCCTCCCTGCCTTGCCTCCCTTGGAGACAACCATGGGGCTCTTGCTGCTGCCGTTATCGCCACGCGAACCACCCCTTGCAGACTGGGGTCCGCTGCGAGAGAGCATGCCGCCGCCGCCGCCGCCACTTCCCCCGCTCGCCGCACCTCGGCTTCCGGCCACCGTCCTTGCCGGCTTTCCTTCGCCGCTGCCGCTCCCGCCACCGCCGAAGAAGAAACCTCGCTCTCGCCCAACGCCACCGCTCCTGGGAGACTTGGATGTTGACCTGGGAGACTTGGGCGTCGACCTCGGAGACCTGGACGCCGACCTCAGCCCGCCTCCCCCTCTGGGGGACCTTAGCGGCCCCGGCGACTCAACCGGCACGCGGGACCTACTCCCCGCCCTGGGCAGGCTAGCGGGCGAGAGGGTCGGGATTGTGGCGCCGAGCGACCTCGCCGCTTTCGAGGTCTTGAACCGCGCCGACGGGCCGGTAGAGGAAGGCGCCGGCGGGACGACCGCCATTCTTTCGGAGGCCGGCGACAGGGCCACGGCGGCCGCCGCGGTAGCGGCCGCCGAAGCGGGGACGGCCCTGACCTTACGCGGCAAGACTCCGGCCCCCGCCGCCGCTGCGACCGCTCCCGCCGCCGCCGCCTTTACCGCCGCCGTCACTTCCTCCTTATGGGCCGGGGAGAGCCGGGTGGCGAGCGGGGACAGCGAGGGCGACGGAGATGGCGACGAGGAAGACCCCGCGGTGGCGACCTCCAGCACGCGAGAGCGGGCCCGTCCCCGGTGCGGGTCACTTCCCGCCGCCGACTCCGTCGTTGGTGCCGCGGTTCCCGCCTTCGCAGGCGCGCCGACACCGCCGGCCTTGCCTGGCGGGGGCGGCGGTGCTGCTGTAGCACTAGATGGAGAGGCACGGCTCCCAGAAGGCGTCCGCTTGTGGGGCTTGTTCCGACGGATAGCGCCGGCTACCGCTGCCCGAGGCGAGGGCTTCGCTCCCTTCGCCGTTCCAGCAGTCTCGGCCGCGGCGCTGGCCTCCTTCGCCGCGCGGACGGCATCGCGCTCCGCGGCCCTCCTGGCTTCCACTCGAGCGGCCGCCCTCTCGACCGCGGTGCTCGCGTTGAGGTTCCTCGAGTCACCGTTCCGGTTGCCAACACCGGCAGTACCCCCACCACCACCAGCGCGAGCGGTGGCGGCAGAGGGACGCCCTCCACCGACAGCAGACGCAGACCGCTTGTCCACGCTCTTGTCAACCGCACGGGCGCGGTCGCCGCCGCCGCCGCCGCCGCCAACACCACCGCCACCGGGGGTGGCCGCACCCCTCGGTTTCGCCCGCGTGCCGGCACCACTCGTCGCTGCGGCAGCGGCGGCAGTGGCGTGCGAGGCATCGCTGGAGTTGTTCTTCCGGCCGCCGTTGCCCGTGAAGCCCCCGTTGATCCACCCCTTGAGCCGGTTGAACGAGTCCTTCACCTGGTACTTGCCCTTACGCGGGGAAGGGGAAGCACCGCCGCCGCCGCCGCCGCCGCCGCCGCCGACCATCGAACGCCGGTCGAAGGAACCGCCACCCTTACCCCGCTCGCGCGCGGTTCCTCGTGCGACGGCCCCGCGCCGAGCCCTGCCGTCCTCGGCAGCCCCTCCCGACGTCCGAACGCCGGACAGGGTCATGGCAGCGTCAGCCAGCTCCACCGCGGGGTCCATGACGCCCTCGTCGATGGAGCGCGGAAGCATACCGGCGGACGTCGAGCGGCGGTGGTGCCCGCGAGCCGGACGCGGAGTGGTGGAGGAGGAGGAGGAGGCGGGGACCCCCGAGAGGGGCGGAGCGCCTTCGACCTGTTCCTGCGGGAGAGGAGTCGGTCAGAAGGTGAGGACAACCGGAGGCGGGTCAATTGCCTGGTATGAGGGCCGGCTTTCTCGGCACGGATAAGAGGGTGACGTGCCCGGCTTCGAGGTTTCACACGTACGGATGGAAAACACAGCCTACTGTGTGTGCAAAGAGTATGAGCCGACTCCTTGCGGAACACTAAATAGAGGACCGTGGGAATCTCAAATCATGGTCCGGAGGGCTCAAAATCTCTCAAGTTCAAAACCTCCCTAAATGAACAGCTTTATAGGGATCATTTGAACAGACCATCCAATCAAGTCGTCTGGGCTAGGCCATTCTTCCAGTGCCGTCTTCAGGGTCAAGGGCACTTTGCCCGATCGGAACGTATCGGAGATTTCAGGGTCCTGGGGAACAACATCTGCACCTACGTTTCACAAGCGAGTAGGATGGTCTACAGAGACAAGTGGAAAAATTTCTGTCCGTTCTTTGCCGAAGCAAATGGCTAACCGCTATGAATATGTTGGTGCTCTGTGGAACCAACCGCCGGCCGGAATCTGAGATGAACTGTTGCCAAGAAAGTGAGGGGTTACATATATGCCGAGCGCCTAGACCAGAATAATCCTTACCAGCAAGAGCACGGACTGCCGTACACTACCGTGTTGCAGGACCAACCCAAAACCATGCGAAACGACCCTGTACAGTAGCGGCACGAATCGTTACCGTAGGTAATCCATCCTGTCACCTGTGCCGACGTCAACAGGTCGGAAGGAGTGATTATGTCCGCGCATATGCCCTCGACCCGAGCAGAGCTGAGTCCTCCATCTCGCAGCTCCGGCGGCGGCGCCGAAGAAGAGAGCCTCCTGCAACCCCTACTAGCGCCGCCGTTCGATTCTTCGGGTCCCCTCACCCGGTCCCGCCCGCGGCGATCCTCTGCCTCCTTGCTGCGGGGGGATTGCCTCTCCTTCTGCCTCCTCTGCTGAGACCCTACCCGCCGCAGCTGCTGCGGCTGCTGTGAGGACGGGGACGCCCTCGAATAACCGGCAGCAGCGGTAGTCGCGCCACCACCGCCGCAGCCAACGTCGTCGCCACCGCCGCCACCGCCGCCACCAACTCTCGCCTTGGACGATTTCGTCGGCGCGGAGTAACCGGCTGGGGCCGGCGCCGCTCTTGGGGCCGATGCGAATCCGGGCTTCCCCGCCGACCTGGGGGACCCCGCTCCTTGGGCCGATGCGAATCCGGGCTTCCCCGCCGACCTGGGCGACCCCGCTCTTTGGGCCGGTGCGAATCCGGACTTCCCCGCCGACCTGGGCGACCCCGCTCCTTGGGCCGGTGCGAATCCGGACTTCGCGGCCGTCCTGGGCGACCCCGCTCTTTGGGCCGGTGCGAATCCGGACTTCGCGGCCGTCCTGGGCGACCCCGCTCTTTGGGCCGATGCGAATCCGGACTTCGCCGCCGTCCTGGGCGACCCCGCTTTAGCGCCCGCCACCGCCATCGCCGCGGTCGCCCTGGGCCTACCGCCGCCGCCTGACGCCGAACAAGGCGCGCCGGCGGAGGGCGTCGGACGCGGAGCAGAAGAAGCCTTCACCCTCCGGTCGCCCGCATTTTCCTTCGTCAGGGTCGTGCTCACACCCGCCCATGTCGCCTTTGCCGTCGGCGCGGACCTGGGGCTCACGGGGGCGGTGGCTTCCCTCCCCTGCCTCCACCCTCTCCCGCCGACCCTACCGGCAGCAGCCCCGTCCGCCCTCGCTTCCACCCTCTCCTTGGGCAGGCCCAGCTGTGCCGTCGTGGAGGAAGACGAGCACGAATCAAACCCCGTAGCTTCCGCCGCCGCGGCGGCAGAGGCGAGAGTCCGGGCGGAGAGCGACGCTCCCGCGCCGCGGGGAGCGGCAGACGGGGGAAGCATCGTGGTCGATTCCGCAACATCGGCGGCAGCACCAGCATCAGCACCAGCCGGAGACGGAGGGTTTGTCGGCGGCGACGGCTCCTCCGTCAGCGGCGGGGGCTTATTCTCGTCGCCACCAAAGGAAGACGAAGGCACCACCGCAGTCTGGAGAACCCCCGGCGCCAGCGAGGCCGCCGCTGGCTCAACGGCCTGGCCGGCCAAGGGCGTAGCTTCGTTCGGCTTGCGCTCACCGAAGGCGTCTTCGGAAGCAAGGACACGAGCAACCCGCACCGGCTCGTCGTCCACCCTGCCTCTCTCGGCTCCGCTCCCGGCGCTGGCCTGGAGCGTACCCCTGAGACGACAAGTGCAGGGCAAAACATTAGGATCCAAGCAACGGGCGGGAAAAGGGGCGGTAAACACGAATGAAAATCTCTGTGCACAACGCCCGCTTGCGAGATATTTTCATCTTACGGGCCCCGCTGTGTCTGGAGGTGACCTGAGCGAGCGCAAAGGGGGCATGGTGCGGGGCATGAAGCCGAACACAGCCGACTGAACACCCACGAAATTCTACAGGGGCATGAAGCTCCTTTGAAAGGGTGGTCAGTATGGTGAGGTGACTGACCAACTTCTCCGGGATGAGTAGTCTTCCCACAGCAAGAAGCTGACGACATGTGACTCACTGCCAATTTTCTGTTCGTGTTCTTCGGACACAAACGACGAATCAAAAGTTCCGGGAAAAATCTACACCCATTTGTTCCCGTAATAAGAAACGAAAATATCACGACATACAGTACTCCAATTGAATGATTCATAGCCCCGTCGAGGGGCTTACACCAAAAAACGAATGGGACGTCGTGTTCTCAGAGGAAGACATAAGACGCACCTCGCGGAAAGCCTATGCTCGTCCTCGACCTCTCCCTTTTCCTCCTGCCGGGTCTCTTTCCCCGCACCCACGTCGCCGCCGCCACCGCTCTCCGTTGCTCTCGCGGGCGACTCGCATGGGTCCGACACCGCCCCCTCTCCATCTTCCCACGCAAGCAGGCTCTTGCGGCGGTTTAGCTCCTGTGCGTGAAACCAAAAGGAAGGACAACAAACGGAAAAGAGTAATTCCCAAAATATTTCCCCGCAGTGAGGGTACAAGAGAACTCGACGAAAACACGTTGGTGAGGGTTTACCGTCTGAACGTGTCGTTCCCGTGCTTCAAAACAAGAATTATTGCGGAGGAGAACAACGCGGAATGCACAGGGAGCAACAAAGTCTCAACAGTCAGACGACGACGCGACAACGTACAGCGCCCAGCAACGATCGCAAGATAAAACAAACACATGAGACACACCCCAAAACTCCCGTCCTAACACGCTCAAGGGTCACGAGCGCCTGCGCGTCAGGCGAAAACCCCAAGAGCACGAAACTACCCCATCGACCGCGCCTCTGGTCCCACGTCTCGTGATCCACAGCCTCATCGAATGCCATCTACACAACTCTTCATTCAACAATGGATAAACGACCAAAAAAAACTCACCGCTATCACGGCTTCCAGGTCGTTAGCTACGCCGAGGCGCCGCTCCTTGTCGTGCTCGAGCTTCCCATCGCCCACTCTCGGGGGCCGCACCAGCGCGGCCGGGTCAACGGCGTGACCCACGACCATGTCCGCGCCGGGCCCCCGCGCCATCCCACCGCCACCGCGACTACGGCCGCCGCCACCGCTCTTCCCCCCCTTCTTGGGTCCTTGCGCTTGTTCTTCTTCTTTCTCCGCCGCTTTCACGGCGCCTTCTCCCTGCCCTCCTGTCGCAGCAGGCGTTCGCCCAGCCCCGGTATCGCCTCCAGACGCGGAAAGGGGCTCGCCAGCACCCCCCCAGACAACGCCGCCGCCGTCGCCGCCGCCGCCGCCGCCGCTAGCACTCGGCACGGTGACCGCCACCGAAGCGTTGGATTCGAAGTACGTGCTCTCCAACGACTTGCGCGGCAACGTGTTGAAAGAAGCCAGCAGCGACCCCCTGTTGATAGCACCGCCAACGGGTAATCGGTCAGTCCCAAGTCAGCAAGCACGTGGCGTGAACACGTCGGTTTCGAAAGTTCGGGCATACGGGCTTACGAGGTGAGGTATCGTGGCGCCTTGTAGCAAAACGAAGGGGGGTATCACATGCAGGGACCCACTTCGTCTACACCGACACTCTCCATTCGCCCTTGAAAGGACCGCGCCAACTCCACGCACAGGAGTCGTCACGACACGCCGCCGTCAATCAAATCCCCAAAATATATAACCTTTCCCACAGAGCGTGCCGCACAGAGGAACACCCAACGAATAGAAAACCACACACCACCTCTCACCTCGCGTCACCAACCCCCGAACAAAACGCGGAAGAAGTGACCGTGCCGTAAGACGCCTCCCTTCCGGGGTTCGCGGTGCTCGCCGCACCCCCGACCTTGTCGTCCTCGCCCGCCCAACTCTTCTCCTCAGGCTTCGCGGTGGCGGCGACGGATGCGGCGGCTCCGGGGCACACATCGGTTCCGCCGCTGGCGCCAACTTCGGTGACCTCATCATCGACCCCTACCCGTGGCTGAACCGGGGACTCCCCCCGCTCCTCGTTCTCCGCCTCGTCTTCCTCCGGCGCGGAAGTCAGCTGCTGCGGCGGTGCGCGGGCGCACCCTTGCTCCGCCCTCTCGGCGGTCCTACCCCTGCCTTGCTCCGGAGGCCCCGCCGCCGCCGCAGTCGTAGAAACAACAACCTCCTGGTTTTCGCTCCCGCCGCCGCCGCCGCCGCCGCTGCTAACACGACCGCCGCTCACCTTGCTGCTGGTGCTCGACCTACTGCTACCACCCCCTCTGGTCCAGGACCCAGGGCCGCGGACGGGACCCGTACCGAGACTGAAGGCCGAGTTGGAAGAGCGACGCCCGGAGGACGACGAGGACGAGCTAATGCTGCGGCGGGGGCCACCGCCGTTTTTCATCGCTCCGGCGCCGGCGCCGGTGCCGGCGGGGGACTGGCGGGCCTGGCGGAAAAAGAGCGACGGTGATCAATAATGGTGCCGTTCGCCGTTTTCGACCGCGGGGAAATGACGAAAATAAAGGGCACTAGAATCGTCGGGAAAAGGCGCCAACGGAAGACAGAATCGAAAAGCCGGGGTTTAAAGTCCCCGCGAAACGTTCAACTTCAGTGCCCAGGGAGGAATCGCGGCGGTGAGGCTCAAAACCTGAAGCAGGGGCAACATCGTCAACAGGCCCACAAACTCGGCGCCATACACTTTCGCCGATACAAAACTGTCAGCGAAGAAAGTACAATACGCACCAATTCCAAATCGCTGGATGCCCACACGACGTTCCCATAGCTTATCCACTGCGTGCTGTGCCGTTAGCTATCCTTGCCGATACGTCACGGCCAGCAAAAAAAAAAAACGCACCAGTATCCACAAAATTCCCACTCCGCCACATGCCCACAAGGAACGTGTCCGAAACTTACCCACTGCATGTTGTGCCGGTGCAAGGCCGGAGACGGTGACAGCGATCGAGTGCCCCCTCCGCTCACGGGGAACGATTCGTCGCTTGCGGCCGCTCGCCGCCGCTGCTGCTGTAGTCCCGTGTGCCCATGCCGAGTGGGCGAGTGCTCGAGAAGAACGCCTGGGCCGTGGTTGTCCAAGTCTGGGGGGAGGCGGCGACAACAAGACGGTTTCACACGAAACGGGCCCGACGTTTACGAGGAAAATAGCAAAGCTTTCGTTCACCATAGAGTAGGTAGGGTGTACGTGTATGGTACGCTATTGAAATCACGCCGAGACATGAGGGAAACGTGAAGCGATCACCGCTTCGTGTCGCTCGCTCGCCACCGCCTCAACCGATGGGTCTCCTCATACCTCGCACAGAACCAGACCAGTCGCGGGGATGTCCGTCTACGTTTCTGTCGCACACCAATCAACTAAACACCCCATCCACCTCAACGTCAACCACACCAGCAGCATCTTACCGCAATCGCAACAACACCACGCAGCAGTAGAAAAACAGCACAACCTCAACAACAGCACAGCCACAGCAGCAGCAGCAGCAAGACAGCGCATTCGCAACAATACCACAAGCAAGAGTCAGCCACGCACCCATGGCGAACTGCGGCGCCTTCCATGAGCGGCCGCTGTGGGCTTTGGCCGTCCCGCCTCCACCGCCGCCCTCGCCGATCGGCGGGGACATGAACCTCGGGGAGGTTGACGACGGCGGCAGCCGAAAGCGGGATGGCGACAGGAAACCGGCGGCGGGGTCCTGCGAAACAAAGCAACACGCCGCCACACGTGACGACAGCAAACAGTAGTACCGATCGGTTAGCGCAAGCCGGGACAGCGGGTCATGCATTGCAACAAGAGAAACAGACAATACGGCGGGTATTCAGGGGCTTCCGACAGTTGTACACGTGCCGTAGCAGCGTTCACCGCGAGCAACTTAAGGATGGGTCGCGGGAAACCTGACAAAATGTTTCTGTACGAAAACTTATACTGCGAAGAACAGTGAAAACACCCAAGTTGGGGTTAAACGGAAGCACAGGATGTCGAGGTGCGGTCGGAGTCAACGCACGAAACACTACCCCCCTTCGACCCACTGTCGAACAAAGAATTCCCATTCTCATTCTTTCTCTCTCGCACACACACACACACACCCGCCACTAGTTTCAGGCTTCATATCTTTACCGGAGGCACCTGATTGCCTCTGACCTACTGTCTCCCAGCCCAGCTTCGACCCACTAAACAAATCACGGCAACGATCAAGAACACCAACACACCTCTCCCCTCGTGGACGTTGACGCGGCGTCATCGTCACAGCCGCCCCCCTTCCCGCTGCCTCGCCCGCCGCCCAAGCTGCTCCCGCTCGATTCGCCAGAGTCGTGCTGCTGCTGCAGCTGCTGCTGCTGCTGCGCTTGGTTCGACAGCAGCGAGTCGCGGTCATGATCCCGCTCGCCACCCCCACTCCCACCCCCGCCGCCCCCGGTCCTCGAAGACCCAACCGATGAGGTCGACATGCGCCGTCCGCCCTTGGGGGACAATCCCTCCGTGAGGTAGTCCAGCTGCCCGGTTTCTGTTGTTGAGCGTGCCAGGCGCAATGCCAACGGGAAAAAATAAATTACACAGTACAGTAGTGGAAAAGAGAGGGGACAACCCGCCGGTTCACAAGGCGGTCGGCGGGAGGGGCACGGCAACTAAGGTGGCTGCAAGTGCAATCTAGATCGTGGCGAGCTACGCTTTACGCTCTCATGGACTGAAGGGGGAGGTTGGGTGCTGTTCGGGTCCTCACTTGAAACATTTATCAGTAAGAGCTTCGGTTCGGTTTGCTCGAGGGGAGGGGGGGGTGTACTGATAGTCGTGCGTGCCGTAGTCGTTAGACCATTGACCTCGCATCCCTACCAAGCCGGGACGGAGCACGCCGGGTTCTCACCGGACCAGGCTCTCACATCACCAAGCGCGAAGCACCGTGAGGTATTCGGCGAGTTGCATGAAGGGTGGTCGGCATCTTGTGCTTACTTCCTTGCGTGCGGATGACAGCTGCGTATGACTTAATTTATTTTCTGGTGCTTTTACTTCCAGAGCCCAGAGACAGTTATAAGCACTGCTGTGCAACTGCCTCGAGGATGCTTTACCATATTAACACAGCGTGGTGCGCCCATCCCCCTTGCGCGGAGTGAGGATTATCGACCCCGCACAACATGATCTACTCGACCACCACTATGGTTACCGCCAAAAAAAAAAACAGAGGTAAAAAAAAACAAAAAACGGTAACCTGGTCGCCGAGTTCACGGCGTGAATTGGCTTGTTTTACAACGTCGTTGCCAAGCGACGAAAACCCAACCCCGATGGCAAACCCCGGCGGCGGGGCGGGGGGGGGGAGGAAGGGTTTGCTCGAGGGGCGAGGGGTGAAGGGATAATGGCATCGATTCGTCGAAAACGTTGCAGCATAAAATGAAGAGGGCGGCGTTATCAAACACACAATACAATAAACCAAGCTGAGCAGCCCCGATCGAGGGTGGCAGGAAGCGAGAGGGGGCACAAACTGAACCGGTATGTCTCGGCGGCAACACCCTCAAGGCTCGATCAAAGCCGTATGTACAAAGGATAAAAGCAGCAGCAGCAGCAGCAGCGTCAAGACAACCACCCAGAAACCGACTCACCCTCATCCAGGGCGCACCAGCTAAGCTTCTGGCGGTACCTCTCATCCTAAATCGGTGACCATCCGCCGCCCCGTCCAAGTAGCGCATCGAGTACACACGGAGAGAGAGAGAGAGACACACACACAGAGAGAGAGAGAGAGAGAGACAGACAGACAGAGACAGAGACAGAGGGGGAGAGAGGCGAGGCGGGAAAGGAACTCCGAGTTGGGAATTATGCGGCCGCAAATGCACTGAGTTGTTTCAACATGAGGTGGATTACCTCGCAGCAGCTGGCGCTTGCAACTTCATGGCCAACTACTGCTGTAGTGCTTCCGTTGCCCAGCAACACAAAAAGGGGAGGCAAGAAATCTGCAACTGACGCCGATGCGGCGTTGTTTGCATACAGTGGGGTTCCCTGTTTAGTGCCGGTATGTGCCCAGAAAATTCCCTGGCGCTACTTACCGGACCGGCACTACATACCACCAGACAATGTAGTGTGCCCGCCGAAAACGCCGGTGCTATACCGGGCATTGGCACTACTACCGTATATGACACAAGATAACACACCCCCTGGACCGATTTTCAAAGCTCGATTACTCCACGACGAAGAGGATGCATAAATGAAACAATACGTTTTCGAACAGCTCTCGACGAGACGGTTCCAACGCCGCCGTTTTCGGCGCTGTGACTCTTCCTGCTGTTGAGAAATCGAGCTTTGAAAATCGGCCAAGGGGGTGTGTTATCTTGTGTCATATACGGTATTCAACCGGCACTTCAACAGAGACCCCCTCTGTACTACTTCAATAATAGCCGGGACGGAAAGACGAAACGGGAAAAGTACGTATTTCTCCGCCCTGACTTCGACACGATACCGTCACACAAGCACGCTGGAGAGGTAGACATGGCAGCACGGCCACTGCAACGGCCGATCGGATTACTTGTAGCGGATGTGCGTAGCCAAACACGTGTGCACAGAAAAGATACTGTCATCTGGCCCCAATTGGATAAAAAACGAAAAAACACTGAATTCTACACTACTGCTGTATGTCGCGAGCCAGGGACGACATGCCTCACAGATGTACACACAGGGAAAGATGTACACACACACCTCTGTCAGATACAAACGTGTGCACCAGCACCAGCAGTCCCTGTGAATGTGTGTGCCTACGATGCGTGGTTGTACGTGCGAGCCGTTGTACGCTATACTGCTGTACATGTAGTCACACTACCGTGCTTGCATCTCGCGCTACACAGATACACTTTATATATGTAGATGAAATCAGCGTGATTACCGTTGCAGGTCCCGTTAGGTACATACAGCAGTACAGTATATGATGAAATTCATCTCTCGTTTCTTGGGGCAACGAGCCGCTACATGCTGCTTAGCTTTGTTGATCTCCCATCGGTCACCTGCCCGCGGATCGACTATTAATAATAGTTATGCATATGAACAACTAAATGCCGCTGGGTAGACGATGGACTACTGCTGTACTTGTTGCACAGAAGCGCGGCATCGCCCAGCAGCACGAAGAGACTCCGTCCTCGCCCGGGTGCCTCTGGTTCCGTCATCTCTCCGGTCGCAACGCGATGCACCCCAAGTTATGCCAGGTCTATGCACACTTTCCGAAACACCGAATCGATACTGGGGGCGCGTGTTGAATATGCACACGACCCAGCAGAGTTTGCTTCGCATCAAAATGTACACACATCGAGGTTGCATGTGTGCTTGTATGGGAGGACAGGCTTGGGGGCAAGCGGCGAATGTATATGTAACGCCAGCGGTGACTGCGCAACACGCAAGGCCGGAGACTGTGGTTATGTCGAGCGAAGTCACACCTGGTCCCTGCTGCCGCTGGTGCATCAGCCGCAGCAGGACAGCAGCACAGCAGCACAACGATCATACGACAACAGACAGCAGCAGACTCACAAATTTGCCAGGGCGATCCGTGATGAAGTTCTGGTAGTTCTGGAACCTGAAGGAGGTGTGGCGACGCTTGTCCATGTCGAACATCAGGTCGTCCAAGGTTCCCGCCGCGCGGCTCTTGCGATAGGGATTCGGTCGCTTCAGCATGGTTAACTAGAGGGTCGATCAGAAGATGAACTTTGGTGCTGGCCCTCCCCTGCTGCTGCTCCTGCTGGTGCCGCTGTTGTGCTGTCTCTCTTTCTCGCGCTCCCGCCTCCGCCGCGGTCGTGCCAGCAAGTGCAGCCCCACAGATACAATCCCGGCACCAAGAGGCAAGCAACACCCGCGCTAGGATAACCCCTTCGTTCGCTCTCTGCCGAAGCGAGCCAAGCACCGCCCTCTCTCTCTCTCTCTCTCTCTCTCTCTCTCTCTCTCTCCTTGCTGCGATGTGTACTATATCGATCGCTGCGGTACGCGGAAAATTGCGCGATCCTTGCAACCACCGCGCCGTGCGCGCCAAAAAGATGGGGTCAACGGCTCTGCGCCGTGTTCATCCCTTGACTCTCTGTAGCACCACCGAGCTCCCCACACGCACCACTGTTAAAGGCGGGTGCTGTGGCTGCTGTCGATTTCCCTATCTTCCTTGTTATTTCCCGTAGCGACGGCAGTGCAAGCAAGGTGTTCGGTGTATCACCCAATTCCTGTCATCTCACACAAGCGCAGAAAAAACACCAACGGCCAACGGCCACGGCCACAATTTCGCCGCATTTTTGTAACCGTCAACGGTCAACACCAGTGTTGTTTATATATATTTTTCTTAATATGAATCGTCTTCGTGGAAGACCTCAGCGAACGCACCGCGTATGTGTGGTGAACGAGCACGCAGGAGAACCCCAACCTTCGCTCGGCGCTCTTCTTCCATCACCCAACGAACCCCGCAACGCTCACTTTTGTTGATCGTCAGCACCATCATCGTGTTCTCTGCGTGTGTGTTGGATCAATACCAGTCGGTGGCGAACATCAGAGAAAAAATAATCACTCTGCCGGGTAGCTCCAACCCGTTGTGCGACGAAAGGGTTCCTCTCCCTCAGACCCCTACCCACTCCTCCTGCGGTGCGAGAAGAGGGCAGCACTCTATTCCCTCAAATACACGAACTACAGTAATGTGAGCGCTTAGACTTGCTACGTAGGAAATACTGTGATCGATGTCCTCCTACACATACATGTACCTCAAAAATGCGTGGTGGAAATGCGTGCTAGGTGGCACCCATCGTTGATTTCGCGCCCATCGGTGTCATGGCACCGGGTGCGCAAAAAAAGCAAGAACGGCATGATGTATTTGCATGTCCACACCGGTATCGGTGTCAACGCGCCCGATGAGATATGAACGATATAAAAAATCTGCCCAGGACGTACCAAAATCCGTGCTTCCGCAAGGTACCGGTACCCTCCGGCCTACGTTTTTTACTGCATGTAACGAACGGCTGTGAGGGTGCTGGCAGGTATCAATCGGGGCGCCATTCCTAATGTTTATTGATGGTTCCGTTCACGTGTGCGTGTAGAAAACATTCGAAAATGGCTGCATTGATTTCTTGCGTCCGTACCCATCGGTGTCATCGCACCAGGGGTACGTTGGAAATCTACCATAGAACGAATGACATAATTGCATCTCTGGGGTACGATAAAAAGTCAAGATAGGAATGATTTAGAGAACGATCGCATCCCCATTACAAGGTACTGAGCGGCGACCGGAACGGTTTTTGATGTGAAGATAACAGCAACAGTAAGAACTCCGGCGCCATAACACGCACTACAATCACGGTATCTTGAGATAATGCGTTCACAGCGCCGAGACGCGAGCGAGAGAGGTGCTGGAAGGTAACCAACCAAACAGGGAAATGTGTGTTCCACGACCGAAACATGGGTGATAGGCTTGCCCGCGGGGCACAGAGACGGAAAGACACACCAAAAACGAGCGTCGGAAGCCCGAACCCACAGGTCGGTACGTTGAATGGATGCACAAGTAGCAAGAACAAGCGTCGCCGACGGTCTCGCTTTGCTTTACGCTGCTTCTCTCTCTCTCTCTCTCTCTCTCTCTCTCTCTCTCTCTCTCTCTCTCTCTCTCTCTCTCTCTCTCTCTCCCGGTATTGCACGTCACAAAAAGCTTTATCATGAAAGTTGAGAATACGCGTCATGTTAGCACAATCGCGGTTCTTCCGTGCCCGGACTTCCTTCCACCTCTTTACGAAAAAAGAATATCCAGCTGCACTATGTACTACAGTACTATGTACAGATTACCTATATCTGCCTGATGAAGGCTTGACAATAAAAACAGTAGCGTGGCGGATTTGCACCTCTTGTCCTCGACAAACCTTGATTATTCAGGCATTCAGGCATTATCTACCTCCAAAGCTGATCCTAAGCGGCCGAAGCCTGACAACTAGACCAAGATGCCTACGTTCGCCACGTGGTCTTAGCCATGAATATCATTCGCGCGCCAGAGGGTAGATCGCCAGGAAGCCCGTCATTATTCAGGCCTGCCGGTCCTCCCCCTTCTGTTCCCCGACAGGGGTGTCATGTTCGAGGCAGCAGTTCCCCTGCCCTGATTGGTGCCCCTTTCACGATTGGCGCTGCCATCACGGCCGTTCCGCCCCCCACGCGACCCCCCATCGGCGCTGCTTCCTCCTCTCGAGCTCGATCCGCCACCGGCGGCGCTAGCGCCAGATCCGCTGCCGCCCACGTAGACGACGTCTTGGGAGGCGTTATTGGGGCCTGCTCCTCCGCTGCTGCCATTCTTGCTTTCATCCTGGAGGCGTGTTTACGGCCGGGTGAAGACGAGAGACCCGGGAGAATGCCCACCACACGGTCAAAGCTCATACATATCATTAGTAAGTTGATGGGGGTTCATTACTGTTTCTCGGAAGGGATCCATCCAAACTCAGGTCAGTTCAGTATCCGGCAGGGATCACTCGCCCTTCATCACTACTGCAAAGATTGCAACGAATATGCTCCGGGAAAACCCTTCGAACCGATAGTCTTTGTGTGATATTCGATGAAGTGTACAACACATTCTAAAGCCGAATACAGCAACAACGTGTTGGAGCGGGAGAACGTGCACAGAACGTGATACTACACTTGTATTGCCCGGTTACCTTGCACCAACATGCGTTCGTACAAGAAGTAACCGTGTGGGAAGTGTTCGTGCTACTCACATCGTCAATTTCGTCGAGGGCAACCAGGAGGGGGCCGCTCTGAACCTTGCGGCCGATCTCTTCCAGAAATTTCTTGAACACCTCCTGGAAGAAGATAACCTTCTTGTTCATGTCTCGCCTCGGATTCCCTGTGAACGTTCGCATCGCCGCATGTTCCTCGTCCCAGACGCTCATAAGGTTTGCACCCAGGGCGATCACGGGAAGGCCATAGAAGTGGCTCAACGCGCTGAATTGATTGAACTCAGGCACCTTCGCGAGGATCGAAGGCCAGGTATCGGGTTGGCCGGGCGTGCCGGCCATGCCAGCGAGGCCCTGGATCTTGTGCATGTCCTGGCTGATTTCACGTAGCTGGCTTTCGATTCGAGTCATCCAGTATCTGAAGTTCTTTGCCGGCTTGCTCCTGATGTGCGTGTACCTGTTGACCGAAATTCCCAGAATGCGAGGGTTATCCTTTGGAATCTGCACGTCTCGAGCCAGCCCGGCGTGGCTGGCCGTATTGCGGGCGTTGAACCGCGTGGTGACCCAGTCTGCCATGATGAAGGGAAGAGCCTTGATGGCGTTGTGGCAGTACGTGTCCGGCGTGCACGGCAGGAAGAGGTAGTCGGACGTCAGGATGATGTGCATGTTGAGCTTGCCCCTGTGGGGATTGCAGTCGACGAGGACGATGTCTGCCCCGCAACTGCGCGCGGTCAACGCCATGAGCTTATTCCATGCACCGGGAGCTATTGCCTCGACCAGGAGGTTGGTCCCGTAGGCGACCGTGACTTTTTGCTCGTAGTCAACCAGACCCTCGTGTCCGGGTAGGAGAAATAGCCCCCCTTGGCAGCCTTCAGGCAACGGAATCTTGGTGACGTCAGCTGGACCCCACTGCACCATTGGACTATCGCTGCCAGCAGGCTCAAGAACCGGACGCAAAGCGTCTTTGATGTTGTTCTTCATGTTTGGGCGGCCCGGCACCTGAAGAACTCGTCCGAACGACGTCGACGGGGTACGTGGGAGGGGCGTCAGTTTCTGCTCGGTACAAAAACATGCTCCGCTGGCGAAAAGCGGCAGTGTCGGCGGAGAAGGCTTGTTTGCCACGCTTCACGTTGGCATGATGGCAGATGCATGTTGGAAATTTAGACCGACGTGGTGTTCAAGCTTTGTTGGCTGCTGGATGGATGTTGCGGGAGTCATCCCAACATGGTCCTCTTTCACTCAAACAGCGTAAAACGTCGTGGCTTTCCAAGAAATCTAGCTTCCCGCTGCAACTGTTTAACGGGGATACCAATCCACAAAGACAAGCCCAAGAAAAATATCCAGTCTACGAGACCTGAGAGGGGCATGCGTCATGCATCGTCTCGTACGGGGTTGATCAACGCGGGATACGAAGGAAAGAAGCCCTTGACAGAGTTCTGAGCGTGTTTCGGTGAAAACCGTGACAAAAACAACACCAACAGCGACAACGATGTCAAAGAAGATACAAACGCATAAACTTCAAGCTCATCACCTCCCCCCTCTGTCGGTTCTGTTAAATACTGCGAGGAGACGTTCTTTCGCACAAATTGGCATGCTTCCTCCGAGGAGTCACAGTGGCAGGGGAGGAATGGTCACGTTGTTAATTCATGATTCTCGCAGCTGACCCACATCATGCCGAAAGCTGCACGGCCGCAACTCTCTGCGATACCGCACACCGCATTCGACGCCACACGCCACACCAAGAGTTATTTTCGCGGCTGGAGGTGGGTCGCATAGTACGGCCCTGTGGTATTGTAGTGTCATACCAACGCCCTCCACAAGCACCGTACCATACATCAGGCGCTACTGCTGTAGTGTCCCACCGGGGCACGTTATCAATTCATCCTGTTTGTGGTGTTTTCCGAGATTGTTTGGTATGTACCGCGTACCACAGGCGGCAATCCTGCGGCGCGCAGTCTCTCTCTCTCTACCCCCATTCACTCGGAGATATGAGTGAAGATTCTCTTCGCCGTTCATTAGACTATTATGGTATGGTCTAAGGACCGTACGCACATGCAATCGTGGTCGTGGACGGCGGGGAGCCTCGCGTATAGTTCGCCGCCACCAAAGTTAGCTGCTGTAACCCAACAGCAAGCGCAAGCACGCACCTACCTGGTGATTGAAGAAGAGGTCGTAATTTTCCTCGCCGGCCTCTGTTTCCTCGGATGTCTGCTTATTCTTCACCCATTCTTTCAAGAGCAGGTAGGAAAGGTCGCACTGTGGGTCCGCGTCTACCAGGAGGACACGCTTCCCCTTCAAGGCAAGGGTGAAGCCGAGGGAATGAGTGGTGGTGGTCTTCGCGACGCCTCCCTTCCGATTCCATATTGCCATGGTCTTGAAGCTGTGGCTCTCCCCTAGGTGCGGTAGGTCTTCGGAAGGCACGGGGTACACGGCCTTGACTGGTCGCTCGAATCGGGGGAATACAGGAGGCATGTCGCGCCTTTGTCAATAATACTTGTTGTAAACTGTTTTCGTGGTGGAGACCGCTATTATTAGCTCTGCTCTCGTCTCCCCTGGGATGAGCAACTCGTTTAGATCCCTTTCGCGCCAGTGGACTGTTCGGGTGTGTCGGCTCTGGGCACCCCCAGAGTGAGTGCAGTGAGGAAGTCACAACTGTTCACTCCGAAACGGTACGTCATATTTCGGGCTTGCCAGCTTCAGATGTGTGTGTACTGTAGGAGGTAGGTCCAGATTATGTGTTTGCGATGTAGCGGTAGCACGTACAGTGAGGTGGAGCACGTGTGTGTGTCGGTTCAGAAAACATGTAGACCAGAAGTACTTGATTGGAAAATGCGAGAACAGCGCAGTATTCTCGTCGCCCTGTGCACACACGATAAAAAAGGTGTGCTGATTAGACTTTCTAAGCTTGGAGGGGTCTCGACGACGGTTTGAGCCCCACACAAACATAACGCGACTACGACACAACGGCACCAGCCAAGAGTCGAAAACAAACAAATGGAAGTAGTATAGATTGTAAGTGTTAAATCGTCTGTTTTTCCTCAACGAGAGGAGCCTACCCGCGGAAAAAATAAGTGAATGATGATTGATTGAACGATTGGTTGTCTGACCACTCAGTCAACCGGAAGCCGCAGTAACAGAGTCACCGATCAAGTACGGTCTGTGGAATACATAGCCTAGACTGATGCAACAATCGAACGCACGCTATTCTCGACATGAAGGGCAATATGCCTACAGGGTTGCTGTAGGTATCTAGATCATCTCTAGTGTGGCTGTAGGTATCTAGAATCTCTAGTGTAGCTCTGTAGGTATCTAGATTATCTCTAGTGTAGACCGTGGATGGTGTGCTTGGCCAAATTTGGGTGTTTCATTTTAGCATGGGTGAAGTCAAACTGACAAGTTTCAGTAATAATGTCCAGTATCCATCCTACAGGTGTCTCTCGATCTTCACCCGCTCAACAGGGCCGTTTCAAACTAAAGTATTTTCTTCCCAAATTGGAAATTCGGAGTGGTCCGGGCTGCCTGAAGATGGGCAAACTAAAGAAGATATGTCGGAGGATGCATCTTCGAAGTCGAAAGAATCCGAACTAAAAGTGTCGAAGGATACAGGATTTCGAGCGATCTTTCACAAAATAAATTATGTGCCCACGGGTTGGAGGTCTCAGCACAAATTAAGGGATAATAAATACACACACAGAAAGACTACCCATTCGAGATATGCTGTGAGCGCTGACTTGAAGTTGAGGTGAAGACAGAAAAAAAAAACTTATTTATGTACACTATGCATTGGTATTGATGTGCAGAGTAATCATCATGAGCATTTTTTCTTCTTCTCAAGAGAGTAGGTTCATTGTACCGTTTGTAGTACGCCCATGCATACCGTTCGATGAAACTACTGCGGTAGTTCATGGCAGCTGCCATGCTCCCCCGAGCCATGAAAGAGGGGACAAACGAGGGATCGAAAAAAGGCCGTAACATCAACAATAGAGGGCCCGACCACTTTAAGGTGATGACGGAAGTTGAGTCGGATCGGACGCGGGTCCGAAGGATAACGCATCTGCTTCTTCAAGCACCTGCCCTGGCGCCAACTCCGCACGAACAGGGTATCGGCACAGCCCGCTACACTCGACGGGCACACACACCCCTAAAGAGCTGAGGTGCCGATGGCCAACAGATCGCCCCCCAAAAACGTGGTGTTCGGCGGGAGGGAACACGCACGCGTAGATGGACCCAAGCGTCATTTGTGTCTCCAGCACATCACGCCTTCGCGGCTAGACTTGCCACTGCACCGACAATGCAGCATGATGACGTCGATAGCACGTCCCACCACCCTCGGTGCCAAAAGCACGACGGGTCAACACACTACTCTGAAAACAACACGCTTGCTCTTTGTCATTTCTGTTCCTCCTCTCTGTCATTTATGTTGTGCTCTCCTGCAAGAAGCCTGCGGGGGACACAAACGGCCATTAGAGGGAATCCACGTGTTGTTGAAATGACTTAAGGAATAATAAAAATAACAGCACGAACGACAACGGCTGTTGTATGCTGTGGCTCCGTATGTGACGGAGGCTTGGGGAGAGAAACACAGAGTGATTGTATTATCTTCACACCGACGCCCAAGCTGTCTTCACCTGACGGTTACAGACTTGGCGACGCCTTCACAATACCGCATAAACCCATGCAGTAGAATAGAGCCGTTCTTGTACTACAAGCACTTCCAACATGTCCTCTCAAGAACTACGTCATTCTACAGTTCCGATGCATAAGACCTCTCGAAACGATATGCATCCGTGTCCTCTCGAAACAATGCTGTCTAAAGAACTTCTAACTCATTATCCGTATCTACTTGTTTCATTCAGCTGCTATCGTAACAGCGATGTGTTTCCTTCCTACAACACAAAGTCCCGAATTTATTTCAACACATATACACACACATACACCGTCCGATTTGAAGAGGGGAGGTGTTTACACTCCTAGGAGCAAGAGGCGGTTCCTTAGAAACTTCACCGCACCCAAACTCTTTGTAAGAATGTCAGCTTTCTGCGCGTCAGACTCAAGGTACTCCACTGCGACTACCTTGTCTTCGATAAGCGACCTTACTTGATGATACTTGATGTCAACGTGCTTCGTACGCGGCGTGATCTTGTTGTTTACACTAGTCGAGATCGCGCCAGTGTTGTCCTCGAACATCCTCGTCGCCTCCTCTTGCATCTGGTTGATGGTGCTCAGAAGGTGACGGTAGTGGATGATCATCGTACATGCCTTGGACATCGCGACATATTCTGCTTCCACCGAGGAGAAGGCCACCACCGTTTCCTTAACTGACCTCCAGTCCACCGGTCCACCTGCCAGAAACAAAACAACGCCTGTAGTCGAGCGACGGTCATCTCCATCGCCTGCAAAGTCGGAATCAACATATGCTGTCAGTAGGTTTCCTTGTTCAGCGTCTTCCCTGTACATTATCCCAATGGAGCTCGTTCCTTTCAGGTACCGGAGCGGTCGCTTCAGTTTGGCCATCGCCTTCGGGCCTGGTTTGGCCATGCTCCTGGTAAGCACCAACACCGTGTGGGCGATCTCCGGCCTCGATCCCCTGCATAGGTAAAGAACCGAACCCGTGGCTGATCTGAACATCGTGGTGTCCTCTGGCGACAGTGCTTCTTCCTCCACGACACTTATCGTGCCAACCTCAGCCGGAGTCTTCGTCGGATGCGAGTCGGCCATTCCAAACTTAGCTAGCACCGCCTTGGTGTACACTTCCTGCGTCAAGCGAATCGTTCCTGCTTGAACGTTGCGATCAACGGCCATTCCTAGGATAAACCTCGCATCCCCGAGGTCCACCGTATCAAAGCGTTCCTTCAGCTGTTCGATGATCGTCGACACTTGATTCTTTTCGGTTCCAGTGAACAGGATGTTATCCACGTAAACTAGGAGAATTACTTCGCCCGCGTTCAAGATGTACAGACACGGATCCGCCGTGCTTTGCACGAATCCGATCTCCAGCAAATACAACACGTGAAATGTCCCGTTCCATCCCTTCGGAGATAGACGTAAACCGTACAGCCATGCCTTGAGTTTCCAGACCTGTTTAGCTTGTTGCGACGAGCACTCGAACCCCTTTGGAGGTATGACGTAGATGGGTTCCGCATCTTCGGGAATTCTGGCATGCAGGAAAGCCGTCTTGATGTCAGCTTGCTTGAGAACTAGACCGTGGTGAGCAGCAACAGCAATCAACAGATGCACAGATTCCATAGACGCCACTGGCGCTGCCTTGTCCTTTCCCGTATCGGCTTCATGAAATCCTTGTACCACTACACGACTCTTCGGGCGAACCGGCACACCATCTTGGTTGTATTTCCATTTATAGATGAACTTAGACGGAATCAGTTGAACACCCTGGGGCGGGTCAACCCAGTCAAACACGTCATGCTCGTACAGCGACTGTCCTTCGTCGCTCATGCTTGCTTGCCAACGTTTTGAGTCTAGTCCGCTTATCGCTTCGTTATAGTTGGTGTTAGGATGATCCGAACTGGGGGTAGCTTGTCGCAAGACGTGTGTTGAATAGGGTGTCGGCAACTCGGCGAACTCGCGCCAAGGAGGAAAGATGTGCTGGGCTTGTTGTATAGACTTCTTCTTCACATGAAAAACATGGACTCACATGAACACATGAACACATGAACACATGGACACATGGACAGACATGAACTGCACGCACGCGTGCACGCACCACCATGAGGGGGCGACGCAGTATACAACAGGGGTACCTTGCACACCCTGGAAATACATTCCACGTACCACACAATCCTACAACCACTTGGCATTGCTACAAGTATATCTATCAGCCCCCCTGCTTGTGACCATGCCATGTCTTTTTCGATCCTCAAGAACTCCAAAACACAAGAAAATAAACTCAGAAACTCAACTCAACTCCAGAACAATAGCCTCACTGGCTAGACATCAATACCCATCCCCGGTCAAATCAGATATAATTTTTCGATCTTCAGTGAACTAATTGCCCCCCAGCCTAGAACACCATCCATTGAGAAAAACCATAGGCAAAAATGCAAAATATTGCCACCCTAGTTGTTTGATCGCACACAAAATAAACCCAAACATAAAAATATTAATCCATACTCATTACGAAGTTACGATGAAACTCGAAATTTCCCACGTTAAGTGCCTTCGTGAGGAAGTCAGCATGTTGATACGCCGATTCCACGTGAAAAATCGAAATCTCCTTCCTGCGTACCAAATCCCTGATAAAGTGGTGCCTTACGTCGATATGCTTCGAGTTACTGTTGCTAATTGGGTTCTGTGCCAACTGAATAGCCCCCTGGTTATCCTCGAATACCGGAATACACGGCATACCGGCTTCTGGCAACATGAAACGCCATACTTGCCTCAGAAACAACACTTCCTTCATCACATCCGCAAGGGAGACATAATCCGCCTCTGTCGTGCTTAACGTAACGCACTTCTGCGTCCTTGAAAACCAAGAAATACATCCCCCCCCACACATCACCAACCCTCCTGACACAGACCTCCTATCGGCAGCCTTACTTGCATAGTCTGCGTCTGCGAACACCTCCATGCTCAACCCTGCTACACTACCCCTCCTGAATGTAATACCCAAGTCACTAGTCCTTACCACATACCCCAAAATACCAAGACCTGCTCTCCAATGAATTTCTTTGGAAGAAGCACACTACCGTGCTACCGCTCTCACTGCGTTCGCGATATCTGGCCTCGTTTGCGTTGCCAGCCACATCAATGATCCTATCAGCTCACGAAAAGGCCTTGATACCACTTCTTCATCTTGGTCAAACTCTGAAAGCTTCAACCCTACAGGAAGAGGAATTTCCTTCCCGCACTCTACCCCAAACTCCATCCCCAACTCTTCAGCGTACGTCTGCTTCGAGGTCTTCAAAGTCCCTGCATCCCAATTTTCCAAGAATAAAATCTCCTCTACCACCTGCTCCCTCAGGTTGTGATCGCTGTTCACAACCAAACATCCTGTGAAAACCCCGAAAATAAAATCCTACTCGTTCAGGCTCGACCTCTTACTCAAAAAGTCCAAACACAAAGCCGAAGCACCACAAACCAAAGCCAAAACAATGAGAACACGAAATAAGAAAAGTCACACCATTGGTCACACGAAGTATTTTTGCCGGCCCATCAACCCCAGCGCTTTCATCCATCCCTCCTGCCACTGCTTCTTCCCCGCGGTAGCCACCCTCGCCTCTGCCGCGGCCACCCTTTTCTGCTGGCATCGCCGCGGCTCGGGCTTCATCAGGTGCCACGTATCCGCCTGGTTGGGGTGTGTGCAGCTGTCTCTCCGGAGGGATTGACTCGGCAGTGCAGGGGAGATGGCGCATCCGAAAGGGAAAGGTAAAGGCAAAATCAGTCACCCCAAGCGTCAATTCAGCACGTGGCACTGCTGGGGAGAATAGCTTGCAATACGCCCCCTGTTCTGCGCAGCAGTGATCGTTATCTTTCGCATTCTGTACGACATCATGGTTACCTATCAAATCGAACGCCAATCTACGACTGACGTTAATTACTCCTCTTTCGCAAAAGTGACACAACGATTCTTGCGATTTGTCTGACAAGGTTAATTATTCCTCGGTCACGCAAACAACAATGTTGGATCCATGTTAGAGCTTACACAGCTGTGTTTCTGATCAACAACCCAACACATCTTCTTACTGGTGTACAACCACTGCGCTGTTTTCGTGCATACAGTGTTCTGGTACGAAATGGAGATCATTTCCATGTATTCCTGTCGGTTACACAGACCCCTGACCAAATTTCCAAGTGTATCCCCCTACAACTCCTACCGCTAGACATGCAACAGACTCCTGTTCGTAACACGCAACTCATTGTCGGTAGAGGGTACAAAGATTCATGACGCCTTCGCATATCCCGTTATCGACGTGAACGCAAAAATAATGAGTCGGAGATCAATCTCTGTATTTTAACACGAAAGGGACAAAATATTCCCATCAACTTCAAAGCACTCAAGAAGGTATATGCAGCAGGTTGGTTAGGATTCGCTGACACTCTCATCTAATCTTCAGTCTCTGTGGGTGACTGGCAACCTTACGTGGCGTAGTAGCCATACAACCTCGCAGTTTTGTGGGTGACTGGCAACCTTACGTGACGCAATATCCATTTAACCTCGCAGTTTTGTGTGGGTAACTGGCAACCTTACGTAGAATAGAAGGCCCTTTGATGGGGTCTACTGCTGTACCTCTCAAGAAAAACATGTGCAAGATGATGACGCATACGTATGCAGAACTCAACAAGGTGTGCTGTAGGTTTATCGGAGCACACCCAAACGAAATCGACGAAGACCATTCAACATCCGAAATTGGCTCTCAAAAACCTGTACTCTAACCTGGACATCGCCACTAGAATCGAACACACCCGTAAATGGGGCTACATGTAATAGTCTACAGGACTGACACGGATGGCGTCCTTAGGGGGTAAGACTTCCCTGGTTTCCTCCCCCGGGGTGTTGGTCCTTCGCATTGCCCGCGCGAAGGACTCAAAGAGACGGTCCTCCAACGATCGTGGCTGGTCTTCAGGTTGCGGGTCTAACGCTGTTCCAGCCGGCCGAGCATGCCGGGGATCGCCTCCATCGGGGGGCTTGTCCACGCTCTCTGATGCGGGACGCTTCTCTTCGGTAAACTTGATTTTTTCTTGTACTCCCTTCTCCACTTCCTCTTTGATGTGCGCCGATAATGCTTGGCGGTCCTCTTCAGTTAAGCTGCTGAGGTCGAGGGCTTCCATGATCTACTTCTCTAGCCGAACCCTTTTAGAGCTAACCTCACCTCGGGATCCCGTGTGATATCACACGCTAGGTCGGAAGGCACGTAGCCTACCTCACCGGGGCGACCCGCCCCGATGTTTCCGAGTTCGTCGCCGGTCAGCATAGCATGTTCGATCCGCTCGTACGCCTCCTCCGTCGTATGCAGATTCATCCTATCCGGTGCATTGGAGACCCTGCCGCTCCGACGTAGGTTCGAGTCCTCCATTTGGGGTCCCGATGGCGTTGGCGATACTTTTTTTTCTTCTGCTGTTTTGTTTTCTTCGTCGTTAGTGTCCACCGTGTCCGGTAAATAGATGGTGGTGGGAGTCATCTCTGAGAACGGGTCGTACCCGTACTCGGGTTTGACCACGTCGCGAGTCTCTTTCTCACGAAAGGACACCTCAGCGGAGTTGGTGATCTTGAGGAGCTCCGCCGGTTCCCACAGCCGGTACGTCCTATTCTTGGTGTTGTACCCCACATGGTACATTTTCTTTGCCCTTGCTGACAGCTTGGTGTCTCGGAATCTCGCTTCTTCATGCTTAAAAGCTACCGAGCCCCATTCGTGGATGTGCGACATGTCACCTAGCGGTTTTCCCTCCCATACCTCAAGTGGGGCTTTTCCGCCCAGAACGTCCGTAGGTGTGCGATTCTTGAGGTAGATAGCTGTTTGGAATGCTTCGCCCCACAGATGACCTGGAAGGTGCGGTGCTCCCAGGAGTAGCTTGCGCGCCGTTCCGATGATGGTGCCAAATCCACGTTCGGCGATGGCGTTCCCCTGCGGGACGTAGGGAGGGCTAGTCTCGAGCTTAATTCCCATGGACTCACACAACGCTTGGAACCTGCCCTTGAACTCTCCTCCGCCATCGCAGTGCACCTTGCCGATGCAGGTCCCCAAAGGATCCGCTTCGTTCTGGATAAGCTCTTGGAGCGACTCCGCCACCCCATCTTTCGTCTTCAGGAGAAAGCCAAACCTCATGCGAGAGAAGTCATCAGTAAACATAACGGCACTCTGGCAACCGCCGGGGGACTTGACAGGGTGCGGCCCCCACACATCGGCGCTCAGAATCTCAAGCCGAGTCGTGGCTCGAGTGCGATTCGACGGGGGGTGGCTACTTTTCTTGCTGTCGCCAACCGCGCA
Organism: Ectocarpus siliculosus; assembly: GCA_000310025.1. NCBI lineage: Eukaryota > Phaeophyceae > Ectocarpales > Ectocarpaceae > Ectocarpus > Ectocarpus siliculosus. The sequence continues at coordinate 135,737 of FN648528.1, forward strand.
AACCCCGCAGTCACCTGGTTCGATGTTCCGGTTGAACTTCACTCCGGTTGTCGCTTTGTCCGCCAGCTGCTGTAGAGCACGTGGATGGCAATGACGCATTCTTCGATGCCACATATCAGCGTCGACCTTGGTGCGGTACACCTCGGCGGCGTCAAGATTGACGTCGTCGATGATGACGTTCACGACGTACATCCGCCGCACCGCCGTCGAGATGGGCGGGGTCGACAGCAGATCACACATCACCCCCTTCTCGGCTAAAGCTCCAACCGACAAGATGTTAGCCCCTAGGTTGCGGACCAGCAGAACTTCCACCGCTACCGGTACCACCATGTTCTGATCATTCCGAACTCCAAATTTTAGCGTGCCTTTCTTGGTTGCATTTGAGTTACCACAGGACCCGATGATACGCACGGCGCAGTCCATCGGATCACGAACATGTTTGGACAGGCGGGACTCCGTGCAGACCATGTGGCTAGAAGCGGCAGAATCGATGTATACAGTCGTGTCTACAACAGCGGAGGGATTCGCCTGTTCCACTTGAAACACGTTGGTGTACGTGACATACTATAGGGTATCCACTATGGATTGACGCGGAATTTTGACCTTTGAGGATTGACGCCAACATAAAGTGACGGTTGAGGGTTTTGACGGGAAAAAATTCGCACCGCGTGTGCCCGTTGACACGTGAGAGGTGAAAAAAAAAAAATGGTGGAGGCTTGGTGGAGGTAGAGTTCAAGGTTGGTTCGGGCTGCCACCCAGGGTCGACATTCCGAAGCGAAGACTCACACCCCCAGGCTCCCAGGAGACTAGGTGTACCCCTTCGCCTCATCCCGCCGACCTTCCCTCCTTTGCCGCGGCGACTTTTCCCAGGCGTCAAACTGCGACTTCCCAGGCGTCAAACTGCCGTTCGTTGCTGATGAGTAAGGCAGCTGCTCGCTGCACTGCTGTGTATATACCGATGTCACTGCGGCAGCAGAGCACCGAACGCCGTGAGGGGGCGGGCGAAATGCACCTACTGACTGGCAAAGTCCGTGTACCCTGCCTTACTCCTCTCCATGTGCTCCCTTCGAGGGCGAGACTCCCCAATCACTCCCCTGCCTATGCCCCTTTTTGCTGCTGAAAGCCCGTGCGCAATCGCGACGGCGCATCTACCGAACGCGCGCGCCGAACACGCGCGTCTGGCCACTTGGCCGCCGTGAGAACTGCCGAGACGCGTGGGTGCAGGACCGCTAGGAGCAATCAGTATAGGCATGGCCAATGTGTTCGCTGCTGACCGCGCACAGCAGACCGCAGCAGAGCAAGCGTGTGTGAGCCACAGTCTGGCGATGTTTGAAGCGTCAATCTTTTCGCGTCGGTTTAAGTTTGGGTGAAATTTAATTTTGACGCTTCCTCACAAAAATTTCGCCGTCAGAGTTTGCCCCCCAAAAAGCGGCGCAACCTCTTCACGTCAAAACTTCCTGAAATGTCAATCTTTCACGTCATTTCAACAACACGTGGATTCCCTCTACTCTGTTCCATCAGACGCCTTCTCCGCCTGAAGGTGAGTCTCATCTGCCACAAGCGCCGCCTGCACCGGCACATCACCAGCGGCGCACTCATCACACAGTACCGCAGCAAGCACATCCTGCACCTGCACAACTCCAGCAGCGCGCTCCTCTGGCTGCGCCGCACCAGGCACCTTCTGCACCTACCTGCGGGTTGTCGGCGGCGCGGGTTTCCGGCAGCGCCGCAGCAGGTGCCTCCTGCACCCGCATGTAGTCAGCAGGCTCCGTCTGCACCTGCGAGTCATCTCCGATAACAATTGCGAAGTCCTCCAGCTCGCTGCTGGATCCCTCGATCCGCGTAAACCACGCCTGCGTGGTCGACTCCTGCGTGACATGAGCAGCCTGTTCCTTGGCTTCTTCTGCCTCCTGCGAAAGGCGAAGCGGGCAGTTGTGCCACCCGTGCTCTTTGGAGTTGTGGCAGTACCTGCACAAGCCCTTCGAGTTTTGACCATTATCCCGGCCCCTTCCTCGACCGTTGCCACCGGAAACTTGGCTACCGCGACCATTGCCGCGTCCGCCTTGCGCATTTCCCGCGCTGTCTCCGTGTGTCGTGGCACCTCCGTTGTTCCCGTTCGACGAACCGCCGCCCGTCGAATCGTTCGTAGTTTGGCCGCCATTTCTTCGACGACCACGTCCGCCACGTCCGCCACGCCCCCCTTGCTTGCGGAAAGCACGGGCTCCTCCGTGCGTGACAGTGTTCAATACCCGATCATGGCTGCCTGCCCCGTCAGCGCGGCCAGAGTCTTTCCCCCGGATTCGCATTGCGTGAAATGTTGTAGCACGGAGGGCGAGTACTTCGAAATCAACCGTACCATCAGCCGACCTCTGCGACTCACACAGCAACGCAGTCTTCAGTTCGCCGTAGTGACTGTCCGGAAGAGCGTCGTGCAAAGCGTTGGACAGACGCGAGTCGACGACAACATCGCCGAGAGAACCCAACTCGGCAGAAATGCGGCGCAACTCCTGGATTGCGCGCGACGGATCAAAATATTCGTCGGCTGCTGTGACGGCGACGGATGCCAGTTGGGCGTGCAGCTGCTTCATCCGATACGGACCCGCCACCATGTATGTACTTCTTGTCTAGCGCCACAAAGGCAGCACGACCATCCCCATACTCAGCCTCTCCAATCGGCCCGTACCTCTGTACCACCTGTGATGCCGCGCGGGAGAACCCTCCTGCGCCGTCGGACGTCGACATATATAAGAAGCCGCATGTACAGCTCGCCATTTCTCTCTGCGAATTTCTCCATCGCAGTGGCATGCGCCGTCCGTGCATCCGGGGTTTCATCTCCCGTCAGATCTTCAGGGGGTTGTTCTTTTCCCGACATTATCTTTCCGAGCCCAGCCTTATGCATCAAGACCCGTGTGAGAGTGACCCATCCAGGGAAGCTCGCATCTTCACCATCAAAAGGCACAAACCCACGTTGCATTGGATTTGTGGTGGGAGCTGCGGACGCCATGTGACTCGTGTCAGTTCCCCTACCGCGCGAGGCTCACGACCTAACAGCACGACAACGGCTGTTGTATGCTGTGGCTCCGTATGTGACGGAGGCTTGGGTAGAGAAACACAGAGTGATTGTATTATCTTCACACCGACGCCCAAGCTGTCTTCACCTACCTGACGGTTACAGACTTGGCGACGCCTTCACAATACCGCATAATAAACTCATGCAGTAGAATAGAGCCGTTCTTGTACTACAAGCACTTCCAACAAAAAACACACACAGAAAGACTACCCATTCGAGATATACCCACAGTCGAACGGGATGTGGTGGAGTCTTTTCAGTGAGTGGAGGGAAACCGGCTGGGTACTGGACTTATTTCGAGTCTTTTTAAGTCTATACACTGATGATTTATACCAGTGATGCCAGCTGGTGCTAACTAAGTACAAAACCACATCTGTATAGGTAACTTACATTTTACAATACATCCCCTGTAGTTCCTTACTGGGTCAACGGCAAAATATCGGGGAGAAACCCTCCGTTGTGCCGTGTATTGTAAATTGTAACCTACACAGGGGACACGGCGCAGTGTCTATTGACATTTCAGGAAGTTTTGACGTGACGAGGTTACGCCGCGTTTTTGGAGGCAAACTCTGACGGCGAAATTTTTGTGAAAAAGCGTCAAAACTTAAAACCGACGCGAAAAGATTGACACTTCAAATGTCGCCAGACTGTGTGTGGCTCACACACGCTTGCTCTGTGCTCTGTTACCATCACCAAATCACGAAAGGAGCGCGGTCAGCAGCGAACACATTGGCCATGCATACTGATTGCTCCTAGCGGTCCTGCACACACACGTCTCGGCAGTTCTCACGGCGGCCCAGTGGCCGGACTCGCGTGTTCGGCGCGCGCGTTCGGTAGATGAGCCATCGCGATTGCGCACCGGCTTTCAGCAGCAAAAAGGGGCATAGGCAGTAATCGGGGGAGTCCCGCCCTCGAAGGGAGCACATATAGAGGATTAAGGGAGGGCACACGGACTTGGCCAGTCAGTAGGTGCGTTTCGCCCACCCCCTCACGGGGTTCGGTGCTCTGCTGCCGCAGTGACATCGGTACACAGCAGTACAGCGAGCAGCTGCCTCACTCAGCAACGGCAGTTTGACGCCTGGGAAGTGGCCGCGGCAAAAGAGGGAAGGTCGGCGGGATGAGGCGGAGGAGTACACCTAGTCTCCTGGGAGCCTGGGAGTGTGAGTCTTCGCTTCAGCATGTCGTCCCTGGGTGGCATCCCGAACCAACCCGGGGTCGTGAACACATGACCGGCGTTTAACGCGTCAACTCTACATCGCCAATTTTTTTTTTCCCTCCCACGTGCCAACGGGCACACGCGGTGCGATTTTTTTTCCCGTCAAAACCCTCAACGGGTTACTTAATGTTGGCGTCAATCCTCAAAGGTCAAAATTCCGCGTCAATCCATAGTGGATACCCTATATTATACCGCTAGAAACGCCACCCGGCCCGAAAGCCTTTCGACGTACGTAGATAAGCAAAGCCAGCTGCTCTGTTTAGTCTATATGCCTGCCGGCAACGGCATCTCGTTCTCGAAGATCTGCTCCAAGGTCTGTCGCCGCCAAACGACATGCAGCTCCCCCGCGGAGTCAAGGAGCACCTGCCCAGCAGGTCAAGCGGGACGAAGGCGTTTGTGTGAGGCAGCTTCGCCAGAGGCCGAAAGAGAAAGAAGGTCGACTCAAGACCGTAGAATTCACGATTCGTAGACATGGGGGCGGGGGGGCGCATCATGTCCATCACAACATAGTAACCCCCGTAGATCAGCACTCTGCCGAGCACCCCAAACAAAAGGAGGAAGCGGAAAGGGAGGCCCAGGGGTGGAAGGGTGTGGGGAAATGAGATACACAATACGTGGTTGGGAGAGGGCAAACACAAGCAAGCCTGGGAAATGGTCGACCGAGAGGTGCGTCGGTGGTAGATGGGGGCGCGGCGATTACTCACGCTTGACCACATTTACGAACCAGAGCACGCACGGCGTTAATCCCCGCGCAGAGCCAAGTGAAAACGGTCATACCATGTTTTCATTTATTCGTTGAAGCAAGTCACGTCGAAACACCACTACACCAGGGTTCTCGGCAGTCTATAGAAACGCGGTCATGTAACTCTACATCGTCAAAGCCCTCTTCTTGCGCAGACAGATGTCAGGGCTTTCGACCAAAAATTATCCGAAAACGCGCAAAGGCTACCCCTGACACCCAAATTACTGCGCCAGGGCTTTCGGTCTTCTGAGCAAAGGACGCCATGCCATAGCCATAGCCAAAGCCATGCAGCCAAAGCCATAGCGAAAGCCAAAACCAAAGCCAAAGCCAAAGCTAAAGGCCAATTCCATTCGTGTTGTACCTCTGGCGCCTCCGGGAAGGAGTTGTAGTTCTTGGCGCTCATGCCGGCCACGTAGGCGCCGCAACCCTCCACCACCACCAAGTCCCCTGTCATCGGCCCGCGTGATTCATGTTTGTCATGTTTGTCATACAAATGCCGGACATCGGTAATCGAGCAACCACGTGCAACGGTTGCGCCAAAGACGAACACGGTAAGGGTGAGGGAGTCGGAACGCGACGGGGGGTGGCGAGCGCGCAAAGGAAAGGGGAGGGGGGGGGGGTTCGCGAGTGGTAAGTGAAGTTGAATCCCAATTTTTCGACAGCAGTGCCCCTTTTGAACCATTCAATTCGCCTGTTAGCAGCAAGTGACCAAAAATATGCGGCGTAAATTGCTTGGACGAAAACGTCGAAAGTGGAGGGAGTACCACGAATGGCATCATCTTCTGAGAGTAATCACAATTTCGCGCCACCGATCCCTCCTTCTCCCACCCCCGCCTCCAATATGTAGACGATACAGCAGTCCCGCATGGCAGTGACTGAACTCACCGATCTCCGCCTTGGCTAGAGTTCGGCGCTCGATCTCCGAAGCCGCCCCCGACACTGGCGTCAACAGATCTCCGGACTCGCAGCAGTGCCCGACGACCACGTACTCGGCGATTTCACCACCGCCTTCCCCCTGAGAGAAGGGGCACCGCAGGGGAGATGATGAGGGGGTGGGGGAAGGGCATGTTTGTCACTTGAGTTGGTCTCTTGACCTCTGAAAAACAACACGCAGGTTCCCCTGCTAAAAAGAGGCAAATCGAAAAACTAACAATGCAAAACGACGGGTAAACTTGAAACGAACGGGCTCAGCAAAAGACCGGTGCCCCTAAACAATGGTAAAAAAGTACATCCCACTTGACCTCGCGGTGCTTGCAGAAAAAGAACGTCAAAATAGCAAAGGTGGTGAATGAACCCAAGGCAAAAAAAAAAAAAAGTCCCCTGCGGAGAGCATGCCCGATGTTCAAGCAAAACCAGAACAAGAGCCGTCCAACACTACCATTTCGGAGAGGTCCCCTTGCTTGACACACCTCCGCGGGTACGACGACGATGGGGTGGAGGGCGCCGTAGAGTGACGGCCGGAGGAGCTCCGTCATCCCGGCGTCCAGCTTGATGAACTCGTAGCCGCCGCTGCCCGTGCTCACCAGGTCCTGCGCCGTGCAGACGAGGCTACCAGCATTGGCGACAAGGAAAATCCCGGGCTCGATCTCCAGCTTGAGCTTCCGCCCGGTCTCTTCGGCGAAGGCCTCGAAGTCGCCCATCACGGGGGCACCGCTGGTCTGCAGGTCGGTCGACTGCTCTCCCGACATTCGGCCCACCCTGGGTGGAGTAGAAGGGTAAGAAGAGGTTGCAAGGGTACCTCACATAGGGAGCTGGAGAGTTGCAGATTTCGAGATTTCGAGAATTCGAGAATTCGAGAGTTCGAGCTTTCGAGCTTTTCGAGAGAGAGTGAGGGGGGAGAGACAGACACACATATACAGAGCGTTCCTGAAACCTCACATTCGGTAGCAGCAACAAGAACAACAGCAGCAGCAGCAGCAGCAGACACAAGGCATGTGCAAAATACCGGGGGGAGCAAATGAGAAATCAACAACACATCTTCACCTTGTAGCCGCCTCCCAAGTTCAGCGTGGTCACGGTGGGGAACTGTCGCACGATGTCCAAGCTCATGCCGGACACCTGCACCCAGAAAAACGGCATTGCACCAGCAGCCAAGGGATCGACATCGCACGACCAGCTTGGACCAGGATTCCACTAGAGGATTCCCATACAATTGTAGCCCATGAACTTGGCGGAACGTTACCACGCAACGCTGGCTACTATACTGTCCGCCTTCTTTGCCTTCATCCTTATAGCAACCGTCACAGGAAAAGAAAAAAAAAAAGTTCCGTCACGACGAAGGGCAACTGGATTGATGCATGTCGGTCGCCCAGGTGGTCTAGTTGGTAGCCTCGCAACCATCTAGAGGTCAGGTAAGGGGTTCGAATCCCGGCGTAGGCGAGCTTTTCTTGCAAAGTGATTTTTTCTCTCGCTTCCGCTCCTGGCCAAGTGGATAGCGCTAGTTCGTGTGTACACAGAGGGAAGAGAGTGCTGAACTCTTCTCTCATTAAAAATTGAAGGCGAAGTACCGCAGGAGGGGAGGGTAGAGAGAGGCTCTTCTGTGTGACCACGGGTTGGAATATAAACGGCACTAGTGCTGTGAGCGCTGATTTGAAGTGAAGAACAAAAAAAAAAAAAAAAAAAAAAAACGAATGTGGTGGTGACGATACCAAACGACACATCTTCGGAGATATCTCGATCGGGCCTTTCCAATGAGCAACCATCCCCGCACGCCCCTTTGTTGTTGTTGTTGTTGTTGTCTTCACATTAAAAAACCGTTCCGATCTCTCTCTACCCAGTACCTTCGTATGTCCGTACTGATCCAACACTCGACGCGGTCGATTCCCGTGGTCACAGGTTAACTTACCCTAAAAAGGTACACTCAAATAAACTGGCCCCGAGGGGTCCGCAAGTCAATAGATATCAACGACAGATATTCTGGGATCCTCCACTCCCTCTTCGCGCTATGCGGGGTATCAACTGAGACTAGCAGTCACTATCTGTCATGGGCCGGAGAGAAAGAGGTACACCCCCTTGGTTCAATCTTGGTACTTCACAACGCAAGCAGAGACAAGGCCATCTGGCACAGAAAAAGAGAGAAAAAAAGAGAGAAAAAAAAGAAAAAAGAGAAGAAAGAGAAAAAAAAAAGGAGAAAGAGTAAAAATGGAAACCGTAAGGAGAAGAGAAAATAAATGAAAATAAAATGAAAAAGGGCGAGGACAAAGAGGGACCAGGCCGAAAATAACAGGACGTATGAGGTAGAACAAGGCACACGGTGGAGAGACCACTAACGAACAAGCATACACGCAAACATGTCCACCAACCAGCGATACATTGTAATGGTACGAAATCACTACTACTGGTGGGGTGGTGCAATGGTGCAGCGTTGGGGGGGGGGGGAATTGGCGAAAAGAAATTCAATCCGGCACGTGTCGTGCCACTCGGTCCGTCTCTTCTCGTTTGCTTTCTTCCCTCGCCGTCTCGTCCGTCTCCTGCCCCCCTCCCGCCCCATTGGTTGTTGGCTTGTGGATTCCTTTGAGCGCTCGTTGTCGGCTGGCCTCTTCTTCCTTCTCGTGCCAGGAGGTCATGAACCTCTCAGCTCCCTGCAGCACCCCCGCATGCCACCTCCACCTTCGCGGCTTCCGTCCACCTTAACTTCCGTGCCCTGTCTTTCGGTACGGGAATTCCGAGACAACTTGGGTCGGTTTTCGTAGATCCGTGGTCGGCCCCGAATGCCTTCAGGTCGTCGAGCACACACTTCGGCCAGTTCTGTTCCTGTCCCCCCTTACGTGGCTTCTCCCCCCCCGCCAGCTCGCCGAGCATCAGTCGTTTCGGGAGTCGCCCGTCCGGCTGCCTTGCCAGTGCTCCCGCGAACAGTAGGCGTCGTTGTCGGATCGTAGCTTCAACGCTCTGGCATTCGACCCTCTCCAGCGTCTGGGCGTACGAGAGCTGCCGGTAGGTGTCTTTCTTGCGCTTGTACCCGATAACTCGAAGGAGCAGTCGGTGGTGTGTCGACCGCAGCGTCTGATAGTGGCCGCTGAGTGGTGACCATGTCATGCAGCCGTACAGCAGTGCCTCCATCGCCTCCGCCTGGAGGAGGCGGATCTTGAGTCGGAATGGCGCTTTCGGTCTGTCGAAGAGCTCCAGGCCATATCGCCTGAGGCACGCCCACGCTCCTCTGCTCCTGTAGCTGATCTCCCGGGTGAGGTCGCCATGTTCGTTGACGAGGCCACCGAGGTACCGGAACTCGGTCGTCTGGGCGATAGTCAGTGGTGGAGGAGGCGGGGGGGGCTGTGATGTTGCAGTCGGCTTGTCCTTCGCGCGCATCAGGAGGGTCTCCGTCTTCTTTTCCGACACCGTTAGCCCGAACTCTCCGAACACCTCAACGATGATGGTCATCATTCTCGCCAGTCCTTCTGCAGACCTCGATACGACGCCGGAATCATCGGCATACAGCATCCCCCATACTGCCCTCCGTACTCGGTCAAGGGGTGTCTCGTCCCCCCCCCCCCGCTTCCGTCTTCCCCTCGTCCAAGCACACCAGATTCCGCAGAACAACATCATCCTCGCTGAATCGGATAACGACGACCTCGAGGACCTCGGCGAAGAAGATGTTGAACAGCAGTGGGGATAGCACACATCCTTGTCGCACGCCCTGTGTGACGAAGAACCAGTCCGATAGTTCTCCGTCGTCCATGCGCACCCGGGCCCGCATTCCCTCGTGGAATTGGCGGATGACTTTGATTAGCTTCGCGGGAATCCCGACCCTGACCAGCACCTTCCATAGCATCTCTCGGTCCACCGAAACATACGCCTTCTTCAAGTCGACGAAGCACATGTAGAGCGGTATTTTCTTTCTCCGCCCCAGCTCCTGGAGGCGACGCACGACAAACAGCATGTCGACGGTGGATCGCCCGGGTCGAAATCCGCACTGTTCCTCCGGGAGGATGTTGTTGGCTTCGCAGAAGGCGCTTAGACGGTTGGTGATGATCTTGATAGGAACCTTGCCTACGTGAGATAGTAGCGAAATCCCCCTGTAGTTGTTACAGTTGGACCGGTCACCCTTCTTGTACAGCACCTTGATGGTTGTGTCCTTCCACTCTTGGGGGATATCTCCTCCGTTCCACACCTTGACGAGGATGGTATGGAGGTGTCTCAGGACAACGGGTTCGTCGTCATCGATCTTGAGCAATTCGGCAGGGAGGGAGTCATGGCCGCGTGCCTTGTTGGACGGACATGTCCACATCGGCCTATGAAATTCATGAGCGGACTAGCAGCATGGCACGCCGTTACGTAAAAGAGCACAGCGCGACGCAGGGTACAAAAGAGGCGGGCACCGCAGGGCATGTGTTGCATGCTCCAGGCCCAAAGGAGTCTTCAACCTCCTCTCCATGAAAAGATTAAGATTCACAGCCAACACCACCACCACAACGACCACGACGACGACACAGCTTCAACAGTTGGACTACAACGCACGCCTCCACCGCTGCTGTGGAGAAAGCCCGTACAAACCTTCTGTTTCACGGCCGGGTCAGATCCCGATCCGATGTGCGTGTGGATGCGGGATACGGTAAGGTCACCGCCGGCGCAGATGTCCCTCACCTCGTCCGCCCACTCGTACCAGATCCCTGCAAAAACCAACAACTAACAGCAGAGTAAGCGACAACGAACAATGGCGACTGCAATGCCAATGGAAGGGGGCAATGACGAGCAAGGCTGCAGCTTGGGGTGCTGGACATCACACGTTGGCCTTCCCTCATCCATGCCACCAACACCACACCGACCACCGTGGCTTGAATTTATCCTTCGTACCCCACACCCCCACCACCATCAGATCACTGGTTTCAGCTACCACCACCACCACCCCTAGCTTCGTTTTACCCCTCGTGCCCACCAACCGCTCACCACTCACCGAAAGACGAGGAGGGGCCGCCCACATTGGTGCTCTTGGTTCCCCCCGACCCCAGCCCCGGGTTAAACCGCACCCCGACCGAAGACCCCGGAGCCTCCTCAGCAATCTTCCGGAGCTGAGAGAGAGAGCACGCGTTGATGCCCACGCCCATCTTGAGCAGCTCCGCCGCGTCGGGGGGCAGCTCCTGCGAGCTGTTTTCGCGAGGGGGTTGTGAGGGGGGGCGAGACTTGGCGGGATATTGTTGCTCCCTCGCCGGTGTCCGAAACGTGATCTCGCTGACAGGCGCAGCGCATGCTGCAACTAATATTCTGTCTAAACGATTTCCCTATCTTCCTTGTTATTTCCCGTAGCGACGGCAGTGCAAGCAAGGTGTTGGGTGCATCACCCAATTCCTGTCATCTCACACAAGCGCAGAAAAAAACCAACGGCCAACGGCCACAATTTCGCCGCATTTTTGTAACCGTCAACACGAGTGATTTATTTTGTTTTCTTTCGAATTGCTTCATTATTTCTTCGGTTTCTAGGCTACGTGTTGGGGAGAGAGACGCACGAAACGCTCATCGTCTCTCCGGCCGCGTTAGCTGCAAAGGCCGGCGTCAACTCTTACAAATCCATCTCTCTCCCCACAAATACTAGCCGGGGGACTACGACTGCAAACGCAGGAGTCCCAAAACTGACCAAGTCCTCAAATGGTACACACCATTCTACAACACCTGACTAGATACCGAATATTCCCGAACTTATGCCCCCACCTTCGAAAGAAAAGGGATGGGAGGGCGGGATTTTCTAAACTGCCGCCGCTACTGCGTTAGGCGGCTGCTGCTGTCCTTCCGTTGCTTCACGCGCTCTGTAGCTGTCACACGTTACCCGACTTTGCTACAGCCCCTGCGTGGACTCGATCACGGAATGACACCCCCAACTATAGACTAATAATTCCAAACACCGTGACCCTGGGTTTCCGGTAGAAAATGAAGCCAAATTCTAATTCGACTGTTACAAAATAAACACCAGTTTATTCTATCTGCTTCGACGAACAAACCTTCCTTTTATTTTGTTTTCTTTCGAATTGCTTCATTATTTCTTCGGTTTCTAGGCTACGTGTTGGGGAGAGAGACGCACGAAACGCTCATCGTCTCTCCGGCCGCGTTAGCTGCAAAGGCCGGCGTCAACTCTTACAAATCCATCTCTCTCCCCACAAATACTAGCCGGGGGACTACGACTGCAAACGCAGGAGTCCCAAAACTGACCAAGTCCTCAAATGGTACACACCATTCTACAACACCCACATCGAGGTCAGTTTCTGGACGACCACCGAATAAGTCAACTATCCGTTCCCCCAGACGGTCCCCTCCCCCGGCTGTCTCGATACGATCCTACTGCCGTCTGTAAGTTTCCGTGACACTCGCCGCGAATCCTCTACATTGTTTCGCGCGTACGGCTTGTATGCATCCGGCCTCCACTTCCCTTCTCTCTGAATCACTCGTTCTGCGATGTCTCCGCCCGATGCAAGAGCCGTCGCGCCTCCAATTCGCAACGAGTGCAACGCGTACTCCTGGGGGTTACGCCCCGACTTCGCTACCACTTCTCTGACTGCACGGAGGGCAGCAGTATACCTCACTACTCTCACTGCTCTTCCACTACGGTACGAAGCCAACGGTGCGGAGTCAGGCAACGTCGCATGACACGATAACAGCTCCACCACAAGAGCCACCGCGCCGCCGCGTGCTCTCACACCTGACTGCGGTCCGGTGACTTCGTCTCGCGTACGAACCCGTATGTTTCCTTTCTGCTCTTGATCGGCCTTGTGCCCTCTAAACCTCATTTCGACACGGTCTGCTCTACGATAGTGACTAAAGACTAATTGCGTCTCGCCAGCAAACAATGCTACGTCCGCCCTCGTAAGACAGTGTGCCTTATGCACCCTGCCCACATCATTCGCGAACACCTCATCAGACCGTGTGATAAAGAGATAGGACAAGCACAGACACAGCCACATCACTCTGCCCCCTTCCCCCCAGTTCCGGCTTGCGCTTTCCCCGTCCAGCAGCATACGCCAAGACACAGGCAGGCGCACACGGCGTATCGTCCCCACAGCCACGTGGTTCCTCGCAACCCCCCTTAGCGCACATTTCAACATCGGAGACGACAAGTCTAGCTCGACAGAAGCTTCCAGCCTATGAAAATGTTGTACAGCCGTGAGTTTTCCGGATATTGTACTCGCTAGATTACCCTCAGACTCGAAACACCAGGCTACGAAGTCTATCAACTCCCACACATGAAGGTCCCCGGCACGTTGCCCTAGGAACTTGGGCTTCTCCGTCAGCCTGCGAAACGTGCACCAAGAGTTGAAGCCTGACGTGTAAGTCCTTCTAGACGAAGACGCAACTGAGTGCTCGACGAGCTGCATGCCAAGACGTCGGTAACAAAGTCCCGTCCTGCCTGTCCCGGGTCCTGAACCTGCTGATAGCCCTGGAGCCAACCTCGTGTAGACCGGCGTGCTGCCGTTCGATTTAGCCGCAGGTGCGCTGCGTGCTGGTGCGTGTCCTTGTTTTTTTTTTTCTCATTGAGATCACTTCCGCATAGACAATTCTACGGCAGGTTGACGAGTTTTTGGCATGCATCAATTGCTGTCCGGGCGTTTTTGGTCGCTTAATCGTCGATGGACGTGACGTATTCTTATAGAAGGTTTGTGTCACAGCGGCAATAAATTTGACGTGATGCCCCTCGAGACCGTGATGCACTCAAATGGATCGCTACCTGACGTTCCTCGCGAGTTCGAACCTCGCGTGTCACTTTCACCTCCCCCCCCTATTTTTTTCTCATCTTCTTTTTCTTTATGCATACAGCACGTAGTTCGCTGTCTCGTTTTTTTTTCTCGTCTTCTTTGTTTTTCAGTCTTTTTCTTTGAGTCTTTCTCTCGCATGCATGTGTTTTTGCTTTTATCCGTTCCCGTGAATGCTGTTGAATGCACTTTCCGATTACGTATGCGGCCGCTTTGTATGCCATGGGACTTGTCGATACCATCAGTGGGGACTTGTCGATACCATCCGTGGAGACGATTGCTTACGTGAGTGGGCATATTATCGTCGATTCCTTCAGCTATATGCCCCTCTGTGCGCGGCACAGACAAGATTGTACCGGCAAGTAGTCCCTAGTAAGCCGGGGGAAACAGAAAACAAAGCACCTGCCTCATGTGCATACTCGTGACAGCATCATGCCCTACTGCCGCGGGTCGATTGGTTATGTCCGATGCCGCAGGGTTCCTCCACCCCGTGCAGTACAATGGCTGCTATCAACCGCGACAAGTCAGCGTGCGACCATACAACAGGCCCCGCTCTTTCTTTTTGCCGTTGAATTTTTTTTTCTTCAGCGAGAGTACGTCTCGGTTGGGACGAACCGCATTTTTTTTCTTCAGCGAGAGTACGTCTCGGTTGGGATGAACCGCATCCCATGTTTGGGAAGGGATCTATCTGAGCGGCGCGGCGAGCGAGACTGCGGTGGCTTGCCGCCGCTTATCTAATTTTTTTTTCTTCAGCGAGAGTACGTCTCGGTTGGGACGAACCGCATTTTTTTTCTTCAGCGAGAGTACGTCTCGGTTGGGATGAACCGCATCCCATGTTTGGGAAGGGACCTATCTGAGCGGCGCGGCGAGCGAGACTGCGGTGGCTTGCCGCCGCTTATCTTACTGCACCCTCCCCCTCGTGCTAAATGCACGCAGCGGTGAGGTCACAAGAGTAGCGGGACGCGAATAGGAACACGGTCGACACGATGGATGTTGGACACAAGTACACACCTTTATATGGAGAGTCGCGTGCTGGTCGCTTCCCCAATGCTTGCGCCGTGTCCCGTCCCGCCCTTTTCTAAACTGCCGCCGCTACTGCGTTAGGCGGCTGCTGCTGTCCTTCCGTTGCTTCACGCGCTCTGTAGCTGTCACACGTTACCCGACTTTGCTACAGCCCCTGCGTGGACTCGATCACGGAATGACACCCCCAACTATAGACTAATAATTCCAAACACCGTGACCCTGGGTTTCCGGTAGAAAATGAAGCCAAATTCTAATTCGACTGTTACAAAATAAACACCAGTTTATTCTATCTGCTTCGACGAACAAACCTTCCTATTTTTTTTTCTGCAATCGTCGAATCGTCTTCGTGGAAGACCTCAGAGCGAACGCACCACGTATGTGTGGTGAACGAGCACGCAGGAGAACCCCAACCTTCGCTCGGCCCTCTTCTTCCATCGCCCAACGAACCCCGCAACGCTCACTCTTGTTGATCGTCAGCACCATCATCGTGTTCTGCGTGTGTGTTGGATCAATGCTACCAGTCGGTGGCGAACATCAGAGAAAAAATAATCACTCTGCCGGGTTGTTGTTGTTGTTGTTGTCTTCACATAAAAACCGTTCCGATCTCTCTCTACCCAGTACCTTCGTATGTCCGGACTGATCCAATACTCGACGCGGTCGATTCCGTGGTCACAGGTTAACTTACCCTAAAAAGGTGCACTCAAATAAACTGGCCCCGAGGGGTCCGCAAGTCAATAGAAATCAACGACAGACATGTAGATATTATTCTGATAGCTCCAACCCGTTGTGCGACAAAAGGGTTCCTCTCCCTGAGACCCCTACCCACTCCTCCTGCGGTGCGAGAAGAGTGCAGCACTCTATTCCCTCAAATACACGAACTACAGTAATGTGAGCGCTTAGACTTGCTACGTAGGAAATACTGTGATCGATGTCGTCCTACACATGTACCTCAAAAATGCGTGGTGGAAATGCGTGCTAGGTGGCACCCATCGTTGATTTCGTGCCCATCGGTGTCATGGCACCGGGTGCGCAAAAAAAGCAAGAACGGCATGATGTATTTGCATGTCCACACCGGTATCGGTGTCAACGCGCCCGATGAGATATGAACGATATAAAAAAATCTGCCCAGGACGTACCAAAATCCGTGCTTCCGCAAGGTACCGGTATACCCTCCGGCCTACGTTTTTTACTGCATGTAACGAACGGCTGTGAGGGTGCTGGCAGGTATCAATCGGGGCGCCATTCCTAATGTTTATTGATGGTTCCGTTCACGTGTGCCTGCAGAAACATTCGAAAATGGCTGCATTGATTTCTTCCGTATCGTACCCATCGGTGTCATCGCACCGGGGGTGCGTTGGAAATCTACCATAGAACGAATGACATAATTGCATCTCCGGGGTACGATAAAAAGCCAAGATAGGAATGATTTAGAGAACGATCGCATCCCCATTACAAGGTACTGAGCGGCGACCGGAACGGTTTTTGATGTGAAGACAACAGCAACAGTAAGAACTCCGGCGCCATAACACGCGCTACAATCACGGTATCTTGAGATAATGCGTTCACAGCGCCGAGACGCGAGCGAGAGAGGTGCTGGCAGGTAACCAACCAAACAGGGAAACGTGCGTTCCACGACCGAAACATGGGTTATAGGCTTGCCCGCGGGGCACAGAGACGGAAAGACACGGTCTCGCTTTGTTTTACGCTGCTTGTCTCGCTTTGCTTTACGCTGCTTTTCTCTCTCTCTCTCTCTCTCTCTCTCTCTCTCTCTCTCTCTCTCTCTCTCTCCCGGTATTGCACGTCACAAAAAGCTTTATCATGAAAGTTGAGAATACGCGTCATGTTAGCACAATCGCGGTTCTTCCGCGCCCGGACTTCCTTCCACCTCTTTACGAAAAAAGAATATCCAGCTGCACTATGTACTACAGTACTATGCACAGATTACCTATATCTGCCTGATGAAGGCTTGACAATAAAAACAGTAGCGTGGCGGATTTGCACCTCTTGTCCTCGACAATCCTTGATTATTCAGGCATTCAGGCATTATCTACCTCCAAAGCTGATCCTAAGCGGCCGAAGCCTGATAACTAGACCTAGATGCCTACGTTCGCCACGTGGTCTTAGCCATGAATATCATTCGCGCGCCAGAGGGTAGATCGCCAGGAAGCCCGTCATTATTCAGGCCTCCCGGTCCTCCCCCTTTTGTTCCCCGACAGGGGTGTCATGTTCGAGGCAGCAGTTCCCCTGCCCTGATTGGTGCCCCTTCCACGATTGGCGCTGCCACCACGGCCGTTCCGCCCCCCACGCGACCCCCCACCGGTGCTCCTTCCTCCTCTCGAGCTCGATCCGCCAACGGCGGCGCTAGCGCCAGATCCGCTGCCGCCCACGTAGACGACGTCTTGGGAGGCGTTATTGGGGCCTGCTCCTCCGCTGCTGCCATTCTTGCTTTCATCCTGGAGGCGTGTTTACGGCGGTGTTAAGACGAGAGACCCGGGTGAATGTCCACCACACGGTCGAAGCTCATACACAGCAGCATTTAGTAAGTTGATGGGGGTTCATTACTGTTTCTCCGAAGGGGTCCATCCAAACTCAGGTCAGTTCAGTATCCGGCAGGGATCACTCGCCCTTCATCACTACTGCAAAGATTGCAACGAATATGCTCCGGGAAAACCCTTCGAACCGATAGTCTTTGTGTGATATTCGACGAAGTGTACAACACATTCTAAAGCCGAATGCACCCACAACGAACGTGGGAGCAGGAGAACGTGCACGGAACGTGATACTACACTTGTATTGCCCGGTTACCTTGTACCAACATGCGTTCGTACAAGAAGTAACCGTTTGGGAAGTGTTCGTGCTACTCACATCGTCAATTTCGTCGAGGGCAACCAGGAGGGGGCCGCTCTGAACCTTGCGGCCGATCTCTTCCAGAAATTTCTTGAACACCCCCTGGAAGAAGATAACCTTCTTGTTCATGTCTCGCCTCGGATTCCCTGTGAACTTTTGCATCTCCGCGTGTTCCTCGTTCCAGACGCCCATAAGGTTTGCGCCCAGGGCGATCACGGGAAGGCCATAGAAGTGGCTCAACGCGCTGAATTGATTGAACTCAGGAACCTTCGCGAGGATCGAAGGCCAGGTATCGGGTTGGCCGGGCGTGCCGGCCATGCCTGCGAGGCCCTGGATCTTGTGCATGTCCTGGCTGATTTCACGTAGCTGGTTTTCGATTCGAGTCATCCAGTAACTGAAGTTCTTTGCCGGCTTGCTCCTGATGTGCGTGTACCTGTTGACCGAAATTCCCAGAATGCGAGGGTTATCCTTTGGAATCTGCACGTCTCGAGCCAGCCCGGCGTGGCTGGCCGTGTTGCGGGCGTTGAACCGCGTGGTGACCCAGTCTGCCATGATGAAGGGAAGAGCCTTGATGGCGTTGTGGCAGTACGTGTCCGGCGTGCACGGCAGGAAGAGGTAGTCGGACGTCAGGATGATGTGCATGTTGAGCTTGCCCCTGTGGGGATTGCAGTCGACGAGGACGATGTCTGCCCCGCAACTGCGCGCGGTCAACGCCATGAGCTTGTTCCATGCACCCGGAGCTATTGCCTCGACCAGGAGGTTGGTCCCGTAGGCGACCGTGACTTTTTGCTCGTAGTCAACCAGACCCTCGTGTCCGGGTAGGAGAAATAGCCCCCCTTGGCAGCCTTCAGGCAACGGAATCTTGGTGACGTCAGCTGGACCCCACTGCACCATTGGACTATCGCTGCCAGCAGGCTCAAGAACCGGACGCAAAGCGTCTTTGATGTTGTTCTTCATGTTTGGGCGACCCGGCACCTGAAGAACTCGTCCGAACGACGTCGACGGGGTACATGGGAGGGGTGTCAGTTTCTGCTCGGTACACAAAACATGCTCCGCTGGCGAAAAGCGGCAGTGCCGGCGGAGAAGGCTTGTTTGCCACGCTTCACGTTGGCATGATGGCAGATGCATGTTGGAAATTTAGACCGACGTGGTGTTCAAGCTTTGTTGGCTGCTGGGATGGATGTTGCGGGAGTCATCCCAACATGGTCCTCTTTCACTCAAACAGCGTAAAACGTCGTGGCTTTCCAAGAAATCTAGCTTCCCGCTGCAACTGTTTAACGGGGATACCAATCCACAAAGACAAGCCCAAGAAAAATATCCAGTCTACGAGACCTGAGAGGGGCATGCGTCATGCATCGTCTCGTACGGGGTTGATCAACGCGGGATACGAAGGAAAGAAGCCCTTGATAGAGTTCTGAGCGTGTTTTGGAGAAAACCGTGACAAAAACAACACCAACAGCGACAACGATGTCAAAGAAGATACAAACGCATAAACTTCAAGCTCATCACCTCCCCCCTCTGTCGGTTCTGTTAAATACCGCGAGGAGACGTACTTTCGCACAAATTGGCATGCTTCCTCCGAGGAGTCACAGTGGCAGGGGAGGAATGGTCACGTTGTTAATTCATGATTCTCGCAGCTGACCCACATACATACCGAAAGCTGCACGGCCGCAACTCTCTGCGATACCGCACACCGCATTCGACGCCACACGCCACACCAAGAGTTATTTTCGCGGCTGGAGGTGGGTCGCATAGTACGGCCCTGTGGTATTGTAGTGTCATACCAACGCCCTCCACAAGCACCGTACCATACATCAGGCGCTACTACTGTAGTGTCCCACCGGGGCACGTTATCAATTCATCCTGTTTGTGGTGTTTTCCGAGATTGTTTGGTATGTACCGCGTACCACAGGCGGCAATCCTGCGGCGCGCAGTCTCTCTCTCTACCCCCATTCACTCGGAGATATGAGTGAAGATTCTCTTCGCCGTTCATTAGACTATTATTATTTTATGGTCTAAGGACCGTACGCACATGCAATCGTGGCCGTGGACGGCGGGGAGACTCGCGTATAGTTCGCCGCCACCAAAGTTAGCTGCTGTAACTCAACAGCAAGCGCAAGCACGTACCTACCTGGTGATTGAAGAAGAGGTCGTAATTTTCCTCGCCGGCCTCTGTTTCCTCGGATGTCTGCTTATTCTTCACCCATTCTTTCAAGAGCAGGTAGGAAAGGTCGCACTGTGGGTCCGCGTCTACCAGGAGGACACGCTTCCCCTTCAAGGCAAGGGTGAAGCCGAGGGAATGAGTGATGGTGGTCTTCGCGACGCCTCCCTTCCGATTCCATATTGCCATGGTCTTGAAGCTGTGGCTCTCCCCTAGGTGCGGTAGGTCTTCGGAAGGCACGGGGTACACGGCCTTGACTGGTCGCTCGAATCGGGGGAATACAGGAGGCATGTCGCGCCTTTGTCAATAATACTTGTTGTAAACTGTTTTCGTGGTGGAGACCACTATTATTAGCTCTGCTCTCGTCTCCCCTGGGATGAGCAACTCGTTTGGATCCCTTCCGCGCCAGTGGACTGTTCGGGTGTGTCGGCTCTGGGCACCCCCAGAGTGAGTGCAGTGAGGAAGTCACAACAACTGTTCACTCCGAAACGGTACGTCATATTTCGGGCTTGCCCTCCCCGGCCAGCCAATCATAGGCGGGGGATTTGGGCAAAAATTATAGGTTACTCCCCGGCCCGGCCCAATCAGGATACTCTGGGGATTTGGTCCTTATTCCAGATTGTCGGGAGCCCAATACTAATTCCTTGATAGGCTGCTGTTTGCTGTTTGCTCACCTACTTGTACGGAAATCCCGCCGCACCAAAAATGCGGCGAGATTACAGGCGGCAGCCGTTGCGGTGCAGCGTTCCAGCGTTCAACGCTAGCTGCTACGCCGCCACCACACGTGGCTTCCTCTCTCAGCCTTGATGCACACCTCTGGGCATGATGCGAAGGTCGCAGCTGGACCCAATCGCTGGCAAGGAAAGAGATTAATCGCTTGTGAATGGCGTTGCTGCGTACGAGATGCACGGACGATAGGCCCAACGCCAGCGCGAGTGAAGAGCAGGCGGGACGTGTAGGGGAGCGTTGTGCGCTGCTGTAAAGCTTCTCAGTGGTGTCCTGGCGGTTCCCTGGTCATCGGCATGGTCGTCAATGTTGCTGCTGAGGTGAGTCGGTTCGTGTGATGTGTACGGCAGCAGTAGTCAGCGCTACACCGTCGTCGATTTTGGAGCACCGACAGGACTGCAAGGTTAAGCCTACAGGAGCAGCAGCAGTCGTTGTGTTGCCTCTTCTCCTCGCATCTCCTCCTCCCAGCCCACTTTCTCTCGCGTTCCCGTCTTGTGTTAGATCCGCTGGTATTTGGCTCAGATAATGTGTGTCTACGCGGTGCTGTAGTCTGCACCATATTATTGCGCATAGGGTGACACCGCTCGGGCATGGCGGCTACAGCAGGTCCTTGAGACAGGTCCTTGAGAGTTGAGACACCCGTGAGCACGGCGACAGCAGTGTACCTTGAGACACACGCAAGCAAGCAAGCAAGCATGGCTACAGCAGTAGGTTGAGACATACGCAAGATTTCCCATGACTACAGCAATAGCAGTAGGTTGAGACCACATGCGGAAGGGAATGTCGTGGTGACAGCAAAGTACCTTGAGACACACGCAAGCTTTCCCGTGGCTACAGCGGTAGGACATGCGCAAGTCGTGGCGACAGCAATAGGTTGAGACCACATACGCAAAGTGGTGACAGCAGTATGCCTTGAGACACACGCAAACAGGCGTGGCGACAGCAGTATGCCTTGAGACACACGCAAGCAAGGGTGCCGACAGCAGTAGGTTGAGACCACATACGCAAGCCTAGCGTCGTGTGTTGTTTTCCACGTTTTTTTGGCCGAACGGACACTTATCTGTTTCGCCTCTGCGTGGTGTTCGAAGGTGCCAACGTGCGGCGACAAGGCGTGGTGAAGGAGAACATGCCAGGTCATACCGGCCACTGGAACATGTACTTTACTCGGGCGAGGGCCGAGGGCCAAGACGGTGTGTGTGAACAAACGTCCTGGGAGACAGACAACACAGGTCATTCTCCGGAGATTACCGTCGATGGAGCTCCAGCGAAGGTGAGCAGCACTACTGCTGGTTTCTCTCTAGCCTTGCTTTTCACGCTTGCGGGCGGGATGGGATGCAAGGGGGGCGTTCCATTCGTACCGCAACATGGAGCAGAGCCCCAAGCTCACTGGTGTAGCTCACTGGCGTAGCTCAACAAACAAGACCTGCCTCGTGTTGAGTGTTGAGTGGACGTTTTGCTGATTCGCTTGGGTTGTCGTTGCGCTTGGCCATTTTTATCTGCGGCGTACTGTGACCCCAATAACATGACGCTGACTGTCTCCGGCCACCCATTCGCTCGCACGCCTTTCCCTCGACCACCCCTGTGTTCGTGTCCTCTGTCAACCGATGCTGCGCGATTTCAAGCCGGCGACGATGGATCGATCCGCCCTTGACCATTTCGACCAGTTCACCGCTGATGGTTTCCCCCCCCTGCCACCCCCGTCAAAGCCAAAACCGATACCACCTCTACCTCAAGCAGCCATCAGCAATTTCTTAGGCGTTTGACCAATCTGCTGCCCCTTGCCGGCAGCCCCATCCCGGCAGCCCCATCGGGGAAGGGAGGGAGGGAGGGAAGCAGGGGGGGAGAGGCAGGGGCGACAAGAGGGAAGGGTGGCTTTGGATGGCCGGACGGGGGGGGGGCAGGGTCGGAGGGGGCGGAGAGGGTGACGTTGTGGAGGCATTGACACTGCGTGGTGGGCAGGGCGTGGTGGGCAGGGCGTGGTGGGCAGGGCAGGGCCGGGCAGGGAGAGGGTTACGAAGGGAGACTAGGAACAACTGCTGCTGTGTAAATGCCTTTTAGGTGTAGCGTAGTTTGCACCGCAGGGCACATAGACTGCCATGAAGATCAGAGCGCCAGAACTTGACGTTCTGCTTACAGGTTGTGCACGGCAGACAAGTGAACCATGCCCAACCCGTGAATTAATCGATATTGGCGTATTTCGCTGCGTGCATCGCGTGTTGTGTAAGTTTTTTATTCTTTTTTTGGGAGGATGGCGTGTTGCGTAAGTTTTTTTTTTCGTTTTTTGGGAGGACGGGTTGGATTCGACCTTCAATAAAGTAGCGAGTGTAGAGTCAGTGTAGAAACAATGGGTAGATGTGGGTAGACAGCTCTGGGTAGATGCAGCGTTCTCGTCGCCTTGTCCGTGCATGCCTTGTTGTGAAGTCTGTTCTCTTGAAGTGTTTTATTTTTTCGACTCTTCTTCTGTTGGTTTTCGGTTGATGTTCAGGGGTTCCATTTGAAAAGTTCATGCAACAATACACCATGGCTAAAGTATGGCTAAAGCATATCGCATGTAACGTACAACACTAACACAGACGCAACAATTCGCAAGATGACCACGTCCGAAACAAAGAAGTCTCGGAAAAAAGAGACACCTCCACACGAACTCGAACCCGTGACTTCCAGAAGTCTAGGGTAAAAAGCCAAGATAGGAATGATTTTGAAAACGATCGCATCCCCATTACAAGGTACTGAGCGGCGACCGGAACGGTTTTTGATGTGAAGACAACAGCAACAGTAAGAACTCCGGCGCCATAACACGCACTACAATCACGGTATCTTGAGATAATGCGTTCACAGCGCCGATACGCGAGCGAGAGAGGTGCTGGCAGGTAACCAACCAAACAGGGAAATGTGCGTTCCACGACCGAAACATGGGTTATAGGCTTGCCCGCGGGGCACAGAGACGGAAAAACACACCAAAAACGAGCGTCGGAAGCCCGAACCCACAGGTCGGTACGTTGAATGGATGCACAAGTAGCAAGAACAAGCGTCGCCGACGGTCTCGCTTTGTTTTACGCTGCTTTTCTCTCTCTGTCTCTCTCTCTCTCTCTCTCTCTCTCTCTCTCTCTCTCTCTCTCTCCCGGTATTGCACGTCACAAAAAGCTTTATCATGAAAGTTGAGAATACGCGTCATGTTAGCACAATCGCGGTTCTTCCGTGCCCGGACTTCCTTCCACCTCTTTACGAAAAAAGAAGGGAAATAGACACAAGTGGGTATACCCACCCCTTTCTCGGACAAAAGTGGGTAATCGAAAATCCAGCGCGCGCGCACTCCATAGGCGACACCCCCAAACGACTCAAAACCCCATTCTGACACCTGGGCGACACAGCCAGGGACCATACACAGCACGGGCATCGTTTTTTCCCCACTTTTAGGCACACCTTTGGCCCTAATGCCGCCGACGCGCGCAAGGCCTCACCAGAGTGCCCACTTATGTCCGACATCGCGGTGGGTATACCCACCGGCGTCAACTAATTTTTTCATGTACCCACTTGTGTCTGTATTTTGACCCACTTTTGTCCAAATTGTACCCACTTTTGTCCACTTACGGACGGCGGAAACCGAGCGGAAATCGACCTCCACGTCACCGCACGGCAGAACATCGAATAGCCTCGGAACGTCTCAGAACCTCCCAACACCGTATGTATCCATGGCTGCCGACTGCGGACCGACCACGGAGGAACATGTCAGAAACATGCCAGACCCCTTCGGTACCGGCACGGGAAGATACCAGGCACGGGAAGATACCCGCGGCAAGCCCGGCAAGCAGCGCACTAACGGCACGCCACAAATAAATGCGTGACACACAACGGACAACACAACCAACGGGTCGCGCATACAGAACAAAAAAGACGCGCAAACAGCAACAACACACATACAAAAACACCAACCACCACGACGAGTGCACACCGACTCGTCACGGCAACAGTAGGCTTGCCGCGGGTATCTTCCCGTGCCTGGTATCTTCCCGTGCCGGTACCGAAGGGGTCTGGCATGTTTCTGACATGTTCCTCCGTGGTCGGTCCGCAGTCGGCAGCCATGGATACATACGGTGTTGGGAGGTTCTGAGACGTTCCGAGGCTATTCGATGTTCTGCCGTGCGGTGACGTGGAGGTCGATTTCCGCTCGATTTCCGCCGTCCGTAAGTGGACAAAAGTGGGTACAATTTGGACAAAAGTGGGTCAAAATACAGACACAAGTGGGTACATGAAAAAATTAGTTGACGCCGGTGGGTATACCCACCGCGATGTCGGACATAAGTGGGCACTCTGGTGAGGCCTTGCGCGCGTCGGCGGTATTAGGGCCAAAGGTGTGCCTAAAAGTGGGGAAAAAACGATGCCCGTGCTGTGTATGGTCCCTGGCTGTGTCGCCCAGGTGTCAGAATGGGGTTTTGAGTCGTTTGGGGGTGTCGCCTATGGAGTGCGCGCGCGCTGGATTTTCGAGTACCCACTTTTGTCCGAGAAAGGGGTGGGTATACCCACTTGTGTCTATTTCCCAAAAAAGAATATCCAGCTGCACTATGTACTACAGTACTATACACAGATTACCTATATCTGCCTGATGAAGGCTTGACAATAAA
Organism: Ectocarpus siliculosus; assembly: GCA_000310025.1. Lineage (NCBI taxonomy): Eukaryota > Phaeophyceae > Ectocarpales > Ectocarpaceae > Ectocarpus > Ectocarpus siliculosus. The sequence continues at coordinate 160,816 of FN648528.1, forward strand.
AACAGTAGCGTGGCGGATTTGCACCTCTTGTCCTCGACAATCCTTGATTATTCAGGCATTCAGGCATTATCTACCTCCAAAGCTGATCCTAAGCGGCCGAAGCCTGACAACTAGACCTAGATGCCTACGTTCGCCACGTGGTCTTAGACATTGAATATCATTCGCGCGCCAGAGGGTAGATCGCCAGGAAGCCCGTCATTATTCAGGCCTCCCGGTCCTCCCCCTTTTGTTCCCCGACAGGGGTGTCATGTTCGAGGCAGCAGTTCCCCTGCCCTGATTGGTGCCCCTTCCACGATTGGCGCTGCCACCACGGCCGTTCCGCCCCCCACGCGACCCCCCACCGGTGCTCCTTCCTCCTCTCGAGCTCGATCCGCCAACGGCGGCGCTAGCGCCAGATCCGCTGCCGCCCACGTAGACGACGTCTTGGGAGGCGTTATTGGAGCCTGCTCCTCCGCTGCTGCCATTCTTGCTTTCATCCTGGAGGCGTGTTTACGGCCGGGTGAAGACGAGAGACCCGGGTGAATGCCCACCACACGGTCAAAGCTCATACACAGCATTAGTAAGTTGATGGGGGTTCATTACTGTTTCTCCGAAGGGGTCCATCCAAACTCAGGTCAGTTCAGTATCCGGCAGGGATCACTCGCCCTTCATCACCACTGCAAAGATTGCAACGAATATGCTCCGGGAAAACCCTTCGAACCGATAGTCTTTGTGTGATATTCAAATAAGTGTACAACACATTCTAAAGCCGAATGCACCCACAACGAACGTGGGAGCAGGAGAACGTGCACGGAACGTGATACTACACTTGTATTGCCCGGTTACCTTGTACCAACATGCGTTCGTACAAGAAGTAACCGTTTGGGAAGTGTTCGTGCTACTCACATCGTCAATTTCGTCGAGGGCAACCAGGAGGGGGCCGCTCTGACCCTTGCGGCCGATCTCTTCCAGAAATTTCTTGAACACCCCCTGGAAGAAGATAACCTTCTTGTTCATGTCTCGCCTCGGATTCCCTGTGAACTTTTGCACCTCCGCGTGTTCCTCGTTCCAGACGCCCATAAGGTTTGCGCCCAGGGCGATCACGGGAAGGCCATAGAAGTGGCTCAACGCACTGAATTGATTGAACTCAGGAACCTTCGCGAGGATCGAAGGCCAGGTATCGGGTTGGCCGGGCGTGCCGGCCATGCCAGCGAGGCCCTGGATCTTGTGCATGTCCTGGCTGATTTCACGTAGCTGGTTTTCGATTCGAGTCATCCAGTATCTGAAGTTCTTTGCCGGCTTGCTCCTGATGTGCGTGTACCTGTTGACCGAAATTCCCAGAATGCGAGGGTTATCCTTTGGAATCTGCACGTCTCGAGCCAGCCCGGCGTGGCTGGCCGTGTTGCGGGCGTTGAACCGCGTGGTGACCCAGTCTGCCATGATGAAGGGAAGAGCCTTGATGGCGTTGTGGCAGTACGTTTCCGGCGTGCACGGCAGGAAGAGGTAGTCGGACGTCAGGATGATGTGCATGTTGAGCTTGCCCCTGTGGGGATTGCAGTCGACGAGGACGATGTCTGCCCCGCAACTGCGCGCGGTCAACGCCATGAGCTTGTTCCATGCACCCGGAGCTATTGCCTCGACCAGGAGGTTGGTCCCGTAGGCGACCGTGACTTTTTGCTCGTAGTCAACCAGACCCTCGTGTCCGGGTAGGAGAAATAGCCCCCCTTGGCAGCCTTCAGGCAACGGAATCTTGGTGACGTCAGCTGGACCCCACTGCACCATTGGACTATCGCTGCCAGCAGGCTCAAGAACCGGACGCAAAGCGTCTTTGATGTTGTTCTTCATGTTTGGGCGACCCGGCACCTGAAGAACTCGTCCGAACGACGTCGACGGGGTGCGTGGGAGGGGTGTCAGTTTCTGCTCGGTACACAAAACATGCTCCGCTGGCGAAAAGCGGCAGTGCCGGCGGAGAAGGCTTGTTTGCCACGCTTCACGTTGGCATGATGGCAGATGCATGTTGGAAATTTAGACCGACGTGGTGTTCAAGCTTTGTTGGCTGCTGGATGGATGTTGCGGGAGTCATCCCGACATGGTCCTCTTTCACTCAAACAGCGTAAAACGTCGTGGCTTTCCAAGAAATCTAGCTTCCCGCTGCAACTGCTTAACGGGGATATCAATCCACAAAGACAAGCCCAA